>QODF01000055.1:687004-819020 GCA_024372805.1 Oostethus manadensis
CCCAGCCGGGAGAAGGCCCCGGGGAAGACCTAGGACACGCTGGAGGGATGATGTCTCACAGATGGCCTGGGAACGCCTTGGTGTCCCCCCGGTGGAGCTGGAAGAGGTCGCCGGAGACCGGTAAAGTCTGGACTTTTGCCCCTGCGACCCGAACCCGGATAAGCGGAAGAAAATGGAATGGAATGGAAAAAGTAATTTTAAAATCTCGTCCTAACCCAATCTTGTACATCATCTTCTATTGTGACGCCTCTATTCATTAGTAGTGCACAATAATTATGGGACCAATATGAAGATATATGGCATGATTTTGGTAGATGTTAGCAAATCAAACGCTTCTTTTATGTGACGTGCCTGTTTTAACCTTCCCTGAGCTTACTTGTACCAAACGTGCCATAAGGGGAAAAAAACATTAAGCTTCAAGCCTGACCTAGTGATTATAATTTTAAAACGTGCACAACTACACTGCAAACCTGGCGTGATCCGATGCCGTGAACGCCATCATTTTCCCTGCGGGAGCTTTGCTCCTTTCGCTGCTGATAAGCGCTAACAGCGGGTCACTGCCTGGTTATTTGCCCCCAATTGATTTAGATTTAGCCTTAGCCCTAGCTTGATTGCTAGCTGTCCGTCTGGCACAGCAAAAGTGGCTGACTTTCAGATCTTTGCGGAGGTAGATATGATTGTTGGTTTCATACGTAATTGATCGGCGTGCATGCTTACTTATCAACCACCTGAAATGGCAGCAACTCTCTGACACCCCAAACCCAGGGCTTGTTCCTATCAGTGCCGTTTTCCAGGGACTACCTGGGGGTTAACCCCTTGCAGCCACGGTTTGTACTTCTGAGCCATCGATATTTTTCAATGTTTATAGCCATGATATTTGGTAAGGAGAAATCTACAGGTAGTTGTTTGTCAAATCCAAATTTATTGGAGTCGTTTTACAAACCGGGTGTGCACAAACGACAATTGAATCTCAATTTAAAAAATAGTACATATTAAAAAGTTATAACCAGTGTCAGTGATGAGAAGCAGAAAGTTTGGGAAAAATAATCTTGCATTCCTATTGAAAAGACCCAAAGGCCGCACAGCAAACAATCACGTGTGCTGTGTCTTCACGAACCATCTTGGAATGAAAATGTTGTTTTGTCTTGTCCTGGATCGTGTGAACAGAACGTTTGACAAGACCCGAGTTTCAGGCACGAGTTGCTAGGCAAAATAGCCCCAATAGCTAAAGACTATTTTTGATATAAGTACAGTTGTGATTCCGCTTTTTTTGCCCCCTTTCTGATTTCTTATTTGTTGTCACACTTAAATGTTTCAGATCATAAAAACAAATGTAAACATTAGTCAATAACAACACAATTGAATACAAAATGTACTTTTTCAATGAAACTTTTTATTATTAAGGGAGAAAAAAAATCCAAACCTACATGGCCCTGTGTGGAAAAAGTGATTGTCCCTCGTTAAAACATAACTGAGATTAATTGAGATCATTAGGTCTGGAAAAGGTTATAAAGCCATTTCTAAATCTTTGCGACTCCAGCAAACCACAGTGAGAGCCTGGAACAATGCTGACCTTCCCATGAGTGGCTGACGTACCAAAATTACAGAAAAAGCGCAGCAACAACTCATCCAATAGGTCACAAAAGACCCCACAACATCCAAAGAACTGCAGGCCTCACTTGCCTCGATTAAGGTCAGTGTTCGTGACTCCATCATAAGGACGACACTGGGCAAAAATGGCCTGCATGGCAAAAAGAACATTAAGGCTGGTCACAATTTTGCCAGAAAGGATCTCGATCTTGATGATCCCCAAGTCCTTTGGGAAAATACTCGAGATGAGACAAAAGTTTAGGTTTTTGGAAGGTGCCACATTTCAGAAAAAGAACATCATACCAGCAGTAAAATATGATGGTGGGAGTGTGATGGTCTGGGGCTGTTTTGCTGCTTCAGGGCCTGGAAAACTTGCTGTGATAAATGGAACCATCAGTTCTGCTGTCTACCAAAAAATCCCTAAGGAAAATGTCCGCCCATATGTTTGTGACCTTAAGCTGAAACCAACTTGGGTTCTGCAGCAAGACAATGATCCAAAAAATACCAAAGTTCACCAAAAAAACAAAAATGAAGACTATGGTGTGGCCTAGTTAAAGTCCTGACCTGAATCCTATTGAGATGCTGTGGCATGATCATAAAAAGGCGCTTCATGCTGGAAAAGCCCCCAATGTGACAGAATTACAGCAATTCAGCAAAGTATGAGTGGGCTAAAATTCCTCCACATTGACTCTTTGCAAATTATGGCAAACACTTAATTACAGTTGTTGCTGCTAAGGGTGGCCCAACCAGTTATTAGATTTAGGGTTATTAAATTTTCGCTTTTCAATTAATTAAAATGCATTTCGTGTTGAGTTGTGTTATCATTGACTAATATTGCATTGATTTGATGATCAGAGTAAAAAAATTAAGTAAAAAAAAAGTAAATAGGGAGCATTTGTTCTGGACATGCCCTGTTCCGATATCCATTAAAATAAAGCTACAAGCAAAAACGGTTGTTCCAGAGGGTGAAAACCCAATACGATACGGCCTATTGCTTAAGGGCTCTGAGCTTTATAGTTTGGTTTTTTTCCAGCCAGGTGTACAAAGGTCCGAATGAACAGCCTGACATTCTGGAGCCTTTCCCTGAGAAACGATGATGCCGGAGACAGTAGCGCCGGTGCCACATGACCGAATAGGCTTTTTTTGTGAAGTTAACACACCTTCTCGCAAATGAATCCCGCTTTTCCCGCGAGGAAAAGATGTTTATTAGGAGAGCAAGGCAAGCCGATGTGTGATAAGTGAAACAACACGGACGTGAGAAGTGAGAAATGAGTGACAGCCCCATAGGTGCACACTTCCGATCCCTTCCAGCTCAGGTAGATGCAGCGGTATCATAGCAACAAGCGCCACATTTTTACACTTGAATTGCCTTACTGAATTTCAATTACCATTAGCGCCCGGCACAGTTGTGCATCTATTAATCTACCTCCTCCGGCATTATGAATATGAACTTGTGAAGCTGATGATCGACACGTGATTGACACTGTTGCCAGAATGAGGCCATGTATGTAGCATAAGGCATGCTTCTCTATGCGACTCTACTCTATTTTGAAGAGTTGTATGCAGCTTTAAAAGTGGAGCTGAAGAAACACACCCGTCACCTTTCGGCACTACACTTTAAATAAGGAAATAAACTATGTTTGGTGTGCAAGGGGTATACAAAATGCTGATGATGATGGTTTATTTTGGTGGATGGGAATTAGCTGGAAATGACATGACGTTTGAGACGCTGCTTGAAATAAAACCTTCTCTAGCTCGCTAGCCTTTAGAGCAGGGGCGGGCAAACTTTTGGACTGGTGGGTGAAAACAATTTAAAACTGTTATTTCCAAATGCCCGCAGGGCATGCTGGGTAGTCCAGCAGCAACAACAATATGAGCTATGAACAATAAAATGTTGGACTTCAAGAGAATCTTAACGTCCCAAGATTGTGCTGGTTTACTAGTGTGTTGGGGCTCATTGTCTTGTTGAAACACCCATTTCAAGGGCATGTCCTCTTCAAGTATTTTGACACATGCAAACCGACCCCTGCTATGTGATAAATAGACCCAAATAGACCCAAAAGCATAATAGGAGAAACATGCCCATGTCTTGATGCTTGCTCCACCATGCTTCACTGTCTTCACTCTGTACTGTGGCTTGAATCCAGAGATTGTCTGCAGCCCTTCAACACAAAAAGAACAATTTTACTCTCATCAGTCCACAAAATGTTCCTCTATTTCTCTTTAGGCAAGTTGATGTGTTCTTTGGCAAATTGTAACCTCCGCTGCACATGCCTTTTTTTTAACAGAGGGACTCTTGTAAATAGTTTAGCTTCAAACAGACGACTTTTATCTGTCAGAGTACTTACAGGTAACTCCAGACTGTCTTTGATCATCCTGGAGCTGATCTTTGGCGGAGCCTTTGTCATTTTGGCTATTCTTCCATCCATTTTTAAAGTTGTCTTCTGTTTTCTGCCACGTGTCTCTGGTTTTGCTCTCCATTTTAAGGCATTGGAGGTCTTTTTAGCTGAACAGCCCCAAATATTTTGCACCTCTTCTTAAGTTTTCCCCTCTCCAATCAACTTTGCAATCAAAGTACGCCGTTCTTCTGAACAATGTCTCGAACGACCCATTTTCCTCAGGCTTTCAAAGAGAAATGCATGTTCAACAAGTGCTGGTTCCATCCTTAAACGGGGCCACTTGAGTCACACCCGTTTTTTCACTAAATTGATCACTGATTGAAATACACACTGCTATTTTTTTAACACACCCCTTTCTACAAATTGCCCAATTGCACAGCCTAAGAGCGTGCAGATCAGGAATGCTGGGTCTCGTTTGATTTCTGAGAATCTGCCGCACCTACTGGTAACTTGTTGGCAATAACAAATATTCTAATAACAATATTTAATCTGCTTAGTCACATTGGACTGCTATTATTTGGAATACTACTTTATACTTCCTGAAAACGATAACGTCAAATGAAGTTTTTAAATTGCATCTCTTGGCGTGATGGGACAGTCACATGATCAGCCCCTCTTCTGATTGGTTAGGAGGAGGAGCAGGCAGAGAATGTGTGTGAACATAAATGCAGCATGCAGGTTGTCTGGCTTCACACACTCCAGTGCTTTGACGCCACAGCCTGACTGACTTTAACAGCGACTATCCAAACACTCCAGCCGACAGGCGACAGACAGAAGAGGGCTTCTTTAGTTTAGGAGAGTCAACGAGAAATGGGAAGCAACCAAGCCAACACTCTGGAGGAAAAAGAGAGGACAAATGTGCGTGTGGTGTTTTTGGGAGCGGCGGGAGTGGGAAAGACAGCCCTCATCCAGCGCTTCTTAAAGGACACCTTTGAGCCCAAGCACCGCCGTACAGTAGAGGAGCTCCACAGGGAGGAGTATGAGGTGGAGGGTGTCAAAGTAACCATCAACATCATGGACACCAGCGGCAGCTACTCCTTCCCCGCCATGCGGAGGCTCTCCATCCAGAAGAGCGACGCCTTCGCCCTGGTCTACGCGGTCAACGACCCAGCGTCCCTGGAGGCAGTGAAGAGCTTGAGAGACGAGATCCTGGAGGTCAAGGAGGGCAAGTGCACCCCCATTGTGGTGATCGGTAACAAGATCGACTGTCACCACGAGCGGCGGGTGTCCAGCGAGGACGTGCTCGCCACGGTGGAGCTGGACTGGAACAGCAGCTTCGTGGAGGCGTCGGCCAAAGACAACGTTAACGTGCTGGAGGCTTTCCGGGAGCTCCTCCAGCAAGCCAACCTGCCCAGCTGGCTCAGTCCGGCGCTGTCCCGGAGGAGGGAAACCTTTCCCAAAGAGACGAAGACGATACCTCCAATGAACAAGACCAACAGTTGCCTCATCAGCTAATGACGCGCATGAGAACACCGACTTGCAACTGCACGGAAGGGAAGAACTGCGGAAAAAGACTTGCTAGATGTACTGATGCTCAAGGTTCTTCTCCGTGCAAAGGATAACACACAAAGCACAAACATCAAAAACTCACTTTCCGGAAAATGGTTCATCTGTAAACCGTGCCAGAACATCTCTCATCTTGTGTAGCGTTAAAAAGTGTGATTTTCCTTTCGGTGGGTCTTTTGCTCAAACACTGTTTTTTCCACTCAAACTTTTTTTGGTTTAAACGACTTTGTTTAATAAAAAGACAGTACAGAGAATTTCAAAGAGGATGAGTGGATTTTTCATGTAATCTTCTTTATACATTTGAGAGTGCTCAAGTAAAAGGGGTTTGTTTACGTCCAATAGCGCATGGAAAGCAATAGACCAGGGTTGATTTGTTTCTTAACACCATAACATTTATATTTATTTGGTTTTTTCTTCAAATATATGTAACATATCTTGCTTTACAACAGGGGTGTTCAAAGTGCAGTTCAAGTGATTTATTGGGCTGCGGCACATTTTAAAAATACAATTTAGCAAAAAACTCTACGGAAACAGCAAAAATTTTAAAATCAGCAGTAATTTTGCAAAAATAAAGTCAGAATATTAGGAGAAAAAAATTTAATTCAACTAAAAAAAAAAAGTTGTCATTTTTGGAAAATTAGGTTGCGGAAAAGGTTATAATATTAGGAGAATAAAGTCAAAATATTACGAGAATAAAGTCATAATTATGAGAGAAGTTGAAAAACATGGAACATTAAAAGAAAGATAAGCAGAAATTGAAAAACAATTGCTGTAATTTTATGAATCGAAAGTCAAAATATTAAAAGAAAAAAGTCAATTTTACAAGACTGAAAAATTGAAAATTATTTCATTTTTGTAGTATAAAGTTTTTTTTTTATGTCGTTATATTATGAGAAACAAAAATCAATATAAAGTTGTAATTTTTGGAATATTAGGTTAGGGAATTTTTTTCATGGGAATAAAGTTAAAATATTGTGGGAATAAAGTCATAATACTACAATTAAATATAATATAATTTTTTTTATAATGTATAATGTCTGGTGTAATTGTTTTGCTGACATTTGAAAGTAAAACATGACAGTGTTAAAAATAACATTCATAATATAAAACCTTCTCAGCAATATTATATACTAAAATTGTTGGTCTTGCTTAAAAATGCACACTTTTAGTTGTTAAAAAATAGGTTATGGCTCTCGGGAATACATTTGAAAATAAGTGTCTTTCAAGGCCCTCTAAGCCCAAAAGGTTCCCGACCCCTGTAATAGACGCATGTGTTATCATCTAAGTTTTGTACGACATTGCCATCTAGCGGTCAATATTTGTAATGCAGCAAATGGTAAATGGACACGCACGTTGTTTTCATCCCCATATTATTAAAAACACATTTTGACCAAATGAGATGCAATTCTGCTCGTGCAGCGGAATGTTTTATAGGCATTTAAGTCCAATTAACTGCTAAAAAGTAGTAGAAACGAGTATAACTTACTACTATAGGTGCGTTTAGGATTAGGGCGGAAGGAAATGAAGTGATCCTTAAGAACTTGTTTATTGTGAGGACTGTTGTGAGAGGAACCGCATAGCGACAGAACTGCATGCACTACTTAGCTGCAACCAGCAGGGGCGCTGCTGAGTCACATTTAACTAGTAATGCACAAAATAATCATCACTGAGCTTCTGGACAGTTTGAGGAGCAACCTGGCGCCGCCGGATGGACCCAAACATAATGTCCCAGAGCTGTTCTATTGGGGTTAGGTCAGGTGAACGTGGGGGCCAGTCAATGGTACCAATCACTTCATCCTCCAGGAACTACCTGCATACTCTAGCCACATGAGGTCGGGTATTGTCGTGTTTGTCGTGGACCAGGAGGAACCAAGGTCCAACTGCACCAGTGTAGGTTCTGACAATGGGTCCAAGAATTTAATCCCGATACCTAATAGCAGTGAGGGTGCCATTATCTAACCTGTAGAGGTCTGTGCGTCCTTCCAGGGATATGCCTCCACAGACCATCACTGACCAACCACCAAGCTGGTAATGCTGAATGATGTTGTAAGCAGCGTAACGTTCTCCACGACATCTCCAGACCCTTTCACGTCTGTCGCATGTGCTCAGGTTCTCATCGGTGAAGAGCACAGGGCGCAGTTGCAAATTCAATGGCAAATGCCAGTAAAGCTCTACGGTGCTGGGCAGTGAGCACAGGGTCCACTACAGGACATCGGGCCCTCAGGCCACCCTCATGGAGGCTGTTTCTGATTGATCAGAAACATTCACACCAGTGGCCTGCTGGAGGTCATTTTGTAGCGCTCTGGCAGTGCTCATTCTGTTCCTCCTTGCACAAAGGAGCAGAAACCGATCATGCTGAGGGTTTGAGGACCTTCTACGGCCCTGTCCAGCCCTGTCTCCTGGAGTAACTACCTGTCTCCTGGAATCTCCTCCATGCTCTTGAGACTGTGCTGGGAGACACAGCAAATCTTCCTGTAGCGGTACATATTGATGCACCATCCTAGAGGAGTTTGACTACTTGTGCAACCTCTGTAGAGTCCAGGTACCGCATCATGCTATCAACACAGATGTAGATCCAAGCCAGATGAAAAACTGCAGCAGTAGAAAGTGAGTCAGAAAAAAATCAGCCAAAAGAGATGAGGAGTCAGTGGCCTCAACCTGGAAAACCATTCCTGTTCTGGGTCTCATTGTTGCCCCTCTGATGCACCTGTTGTTGATTTCATTAACAACAAAGCACCAGAAACTGATTAACAACCCCCTCTGCTACTTAACTGACCAGATCAATATCCCAGAAGTATGACTGATAGGGTACTATACTCTGATTAAAAAGTGTTCCTCTAATTTTTTTGAGCAGTGTATGTATATTATAAACAAACTGAATTACAGTAATCCCTCATCATGTAGCGCTTTTGCAGCTTCACTATCACAAATATATTAATAAGTCCTCCTGGTTTGTGGTTGAATACAGCCTATAAGCCAAAAACATTACATGAGAGAATGCTACATTTTTAAAAAAGTAACTAAAATACAAGTGTGAAAAAAATTAGAAGATGCATTTAAAAAGTGTGATATGTAGAATTACACACAAGTGTCAGACTTGATCGATAGGCTTTTATTGCAGGTTCGAATGAACAGGCACAGTAAATCCTAATAAAACACTATTCAACTCGCCGACACATTTAAAGTAACTGACAAGTTTTATTCATGTCTTAAATGGCTGATTTACTCCGCTTTATGTCGATGTTGGGGGATACGAATGTAAAAGTGACTATAAGGGTGTTGATTCATGTGTGGAGGGATGCAATGTTAAAAACCATCTATACCCCTACTACAAAAATATTGTCCTACTTCAGGGAAATGTACTTATCACAGTCAGGTGTGGAACCAATTAACCCCGATAAACCCCCTTTCCTTGTCATCCTCTTAATAAGCAACATGTATTAACATTTTCAACAATTACTCCAAAAGAGTCACTGAATGTGACACACCCGCAGAGTGCATTGCAGGTGTGGCTGAGCAGAACAAACAGTACAAGGTGAGTGACAAGTATGCGTGTGGACCTCTTGGCCTTGTGCCGCCTCGTTCCAAACAACAGCGGCATTGGGCGTTCACAGAACATGCTGTGCCAAAGACAAGCAAGAAGCCCAGACTTCCCGAACCCCCCCAGGATGCTTCGTCCAGCTCCTCCCGGCACATCCCGAGATGTTCCCAGGCAAGTTGAGAGACTTCGTACCAGTCGTACGTGCCCTGAACAACTCCCAAGGAGGCATCCTGACCCTCTTCTCACCCTCTCTTCAAGGTAGTGGTTTTCAAACTGGGGGCGCGCCCTGTGAATCTTGCACTCCATCTTTCCCTTACCCGTGAACAAGACCCTGAGACCTAATCACAAACCTATCCGGTTAGAGCTGAAGCTCACAGGCCGATGAAACCAGCACCCTATGTCCGGGTTGCGCCTAGAAATTCTGTCCATAAAAGTAATGATCAAAATCAAACCCCAACACTTTTTATAAGTTATGGGTAAAAAAGGCACTTAACCACAATAAATGACAATTCATTTATTTCATTCCATAGACAACATCAAACATTTGGGAAACGGGGGCAAAGAAAAACGGGAAGACACCAATTTTGGGCAAGCGCGTCACCAGCACATGCTTTTACAGTATAGCCGAGGCGGCGTTTACAACTAACGTGAATAAACGGGAAAATGCAAACCACCATCAGAAACAGAGAAACAGTACATTTGCATGGGTTTATAAAGTATATTTCCCTGAGCAAAAAGCTGAATGAGCACAGAAACAAATTAACACGCCGGTGCATAGTTCTGAATGCTCATGACGGTGCACACGTTCTAAACATACGTGGGTTTTGGGGCAACAACATGTCAGAATAACAGTACGTTACAATCATAATGGCAAATCTGCTTCTTTTTTTTGCTTCATTACGCAATATGAACACTGTATTTTCTAGGCACCCAGTGGTCGTCTGTCTTCATTACCAGCAATTCTAAAAGGCATCCCAGTTCAATCTAAGCAAGCTAAATGCTAATTGAAATGTACATTTTTGTGTTAGCCTCTTAGCATGCTAACATTTACAATGCTGATAAAATCCAAAGTGGAGCTGATGAGAATCATTACTTTTCTTTTTCTTATACCGAGAATACAAATAGGTGGATGAAGGTAGACAAGTTCAAGATGTTTTTATTTTGTTTTGTTAATAAATCCAATATACACACAAACGTGCCAATACCCGAGTCAACTAAAAACACTTGCAAACTTTGGGGATTTCTTTAACGTACGCTTTCACAGAATCAGGTTTAACTTGAAACCCCGGTCCAAGGTGCAACGTTAAAATGTTGAAAAGGTGCTCAACAAGCAAAAAAGCAACAAAATTGCTTCTGAAAATACTCTTCGGCAAGAAACGCTAACAGAGCACCACTCATGGTCACCTAAAACTGCTCAAACGTGCTGTACTGTATGTTGTTCATGTGAATTATCAAGTCACAGTTGCTACTCGCCAATTTAACCAAGTACCGGATGTATTGAGATGGTAAAATATGAAATTAAACAATAGTAACATCCATCCATCTTCTATGCTGCTTATCCTCATTAGGGTACACCCTGGACTGGTCGCCACCATTCGCAGGGCAGACAAACAATTGACACCTATGGAGAATTTAGAGTAGCCAATTAACCTAACATGACAAAAAGGTTGCAAGTTTGTGTATCATTGAGCAAACAACACACTCCGTTAAACGCGAGCCAGTCACAGTACAACGCAGCCGAGACCACACGGGCCAGCAAGAGAAAAACCTGCCAGGAGACAAATCTACAGTAAGAAGGATCGCCATAGGTTTTTTAAATTTCTAAATACATACTTTTGGTCATTGCAAAAATAGTAGTTCAGGTACCAGTCAAGTCTACAGGATACAATGGAACCTCGGTTTTTGAATGCCCCCGTTTCCACAGGATTCGGTTTTTGAGATGTTATTAGAGCCCTCTAAATGTGAACTAACATCCCTATAGTCACCTTTACACTCATATTATCAAATATAGTAGATGTAATAAGCCATTTAAGACATAAATAAGACTCGTGTTTGTGTGTTGCTATACATGTGACCCCAGGGAAGACGAGTGACAGTCTGACAGGGAGTGACATCAGAAGTGACAGAGTTTGCCATGGGTTACAGCAGCAACAGTAGCTTTTTTTTTTTTTGAATACTGTGCCTTTTGTGAGATCCTTCAAACCTGCAAGTAAAATCCTGTTGTTTCCGCAATCAAGCCTGGTGCTTGTGTGTCTCACCAAACATTACAATAACATTACTGATACATTAACATCTTTGAATGAGTCTTTCAAACACGTTCGATTTGTATTTTAATTCATTTAGCCATTTTTATGCTTGAAAATAAAACATACATAGCATTTGCTTAAATATGCTTCCTATGTGTTTAAAAGTAGCAAAGACTGCATTTGGAATATAGGAAGTGAAGAAATGTCTTGTAATTGATGTTGAAACAGGTGGGAGGGAAGGATTAAATAACCTTTGCTTCTCATATGTTTGATGGCAAGATGCACGAGAAGTCCATTATTGGTTTGGTATGTTGTGGTGTCACAAGTGTTTCCACACAGTTTCCAACAAAAAATGTGTTTCAGCTTTTGTACGATTTGGTTTTAAAGAGAACCTTTGGAACAGATTAGTAACAAAAACAGAGGTACCACTGTATGTGTAAGTATAAAATGGTTTTGACATTCACGCTAGGAAAATTGGTCAAACTTTACATGTAACATTTAACACTCTCTCTCACGCCACAACCCATTTTCTGTACTTTTTAAAATTGAAGTTAGAGTGGCCTTTTCCAGAAGTGACCTGTTGCTTCGGCATATAAAAAACTGTAGATGTGGTTTTAAGCGGACTGGTACTTTTCAAGCATCACTTAAAAAGTACCAGTCTTTGGGCCCTGGAGTAAGGAAACACACTACCTGTGTATGAGGTGGAAAATGTCTTTGTCAAATGTCAATTAGTAACACGTGGAAGATGGTGACTGGTTGTTGTTGTTTGTTCAAATCCACATTTGTTCTTTACTTTCTAGTCATCCACTGCTATGTTGCGGAACAGGTAAGCCATGGACTCTCCGTTGTGGATGCGGCGGATGGCCTCAGCCAGGATCATACTGACATCCACGGTCTTGATTTTTGGACACTGGAGCTTCTGCACTTCATGGGGTACTGTGTTGGTCACCACCACCTCAAACACAAACCAAAAAAACAAACTTGGCATTCACTGTCACTCATTCACCTTGTGATTCTCACCTCTCCTGCAGCTTAGGCAAAACGTAAATCTATTGAAAAGCACTGCCTCAACATTACAACACACACACACACACACACACACAAACGTCATTAAAGGCGCATCTGGTCTCACCTCATCAATGGCGGACTCTTCTATGAGGCGTGGAGCATCAGCAGAAAGCAATCCATGTGTGGCCATGATGTAAATTTTATAAGCGCCTCTCTCTTTCAGGATCTCAGCGGCTGCGACAAAATCTCCAACATCATCTATGATGTCGTCCTGGAAAAGAAATGACACACAGAATGGGTCCCTCAAGTGAAAAGAGCGTACAGTTGCACCTCGTTTATGTCAAATAATTGGTTAAATTTGTTAATTTCCTCAAAGCAGGATTCAATATTAAATTGAATATGTCCCTAGTTATAGATTAGAAAAAACGTCTGTATTTTGAGAGGAAGTACACTCAATTTTGACCAAGGTTCTGGGATAAACTGTAAAATCATGTTACATGATCACGGTTTGTCTAGGGTGCTTCTTGCAGCCACAAGAAAAGCCATCACTAGGCACTGGTATAAACTTGAATCTCCCACCTGGAACCAATCTCTGGACATCATCAAATAAATTAAATACGGTTTAGATAAGGTTTAAGATTATTAGAGCCCTCTAGACATTAAATAACACCCCTATACTCACTTTTACACTTCATTACCCAATTATGTTACCCATTATAGTAGACATAAGAAAAAATAAGACACATAAGACAAAGAATATGCTCGTGTGTGTTGCTGTAAATGTCCTCCGGTGTGTCCGAGGCCAGGAATTGATGTCGGGGGTTCAGGGTTGAGTTTTAGCTTGGACTGAGTTACGGCCGAGACAGTAGCTTGCAATAGGGATTACTGTGCCTATTAGACATTTCTGGTGCTTGTGCGTCTCCCTTGGAACATTAACGGACACCTAGTGATAAGTGTATAATACTACATAAAATCATGTCTTTGAATCGATCTTCTGAATGCCTTATGTTTGTATTTTGATTCATTTTGTCAATTTTTATGCTTGAAAATGCTTACTACTTAAAAATTTAAAACTTTTTGAAAAACCGCAATAAGAGTGAAGCAGCAAAATTCACTAAAACAATAAGTGGTGAGAGATTATAGTCTAGATTACATAAAATAAGTGAATGTTATATTACAATGTTGAATACTACACATCGCAACATCTCTGAATCCGTCCTCTGAATGCCTTATACGGTATTTGAATTTTCATTTTATGCTTAAAATGCTTAATTTAGGCAACAAATACATTAAATTGGCTTAAATGTGCAGATTTTTTTTAACTACTATTGTGTCAGATTCAACCATGAGATATGAATTTCATTAGAACCCCTGCTCGGATAAAAATAACACGTTGTAGCAACCTCTTACCACAATGATGGCAATTCGTCCCCCCACATCTCCAACAACAGTAATGGGAGGTTTCTCCTTGGCCATCATTACTGAAAAGACAATTAGCGTGTATTAGCAGCATTGCCAATATCGCACTTCGTCTAATCACAAGTCAGTCTCAGTAGATTGGGTAAAATGGGTCGAGAAAATGGTTTGCATATTAGGAAAATTTGCAAATGACTTACTCGTTATGGACCAACAAATATTTTGTCGACAACACAAAGTTGTGTTAATGTCAAATTGGCAACTGCGTGCCACTCGTGAAATTGCTAAGAATTCTTCCCCCCATTCTACCCCACCTACCCCCTAGGGAGTTTATCTGAAATGCCAAAACGTACAGCAAATGCCATGCAAGGAATTAAAAGGCTTTTCTGCCCAGGATACCCAATCGGAAGGCAGCATCTTAACTGCCCGAGGCAGGCATATGACAGCTGTGTGCATATGAACAAATATGCACCGGAAAATCTTATTTGACACAGGACAACAGTTGCTGAGGGTTTCTTCATTCACGCTTGCCAATCTTATGGGTCAGTCCAACTTCACTGTTTCCAGCCAGCGTTTGCATACATGCACACAATAATCATAATGCATTTTGCCTGTCAATGACAGGAGAGCTGAGCTGCAACATCGCAGATTAAGTTGAATCAACTGATGTGAAGGTTGAGGATTATCAGGCAATAGACTAATAGACAAAAGTATTTGACCTTATGACTTAAGAAAATATATTCCAGTCTTTTGCAAAGTGGGCCACATATTGAAAAATTAAATGAAGGGCCACTTGGATAATTTGTAATGACATGCTAAGAAGTTATATTTCAAGAATAAAATGCTCTTTGCGCCCCATTTTTGCTGCTGGGATAGGCTCCAGCATACTCACGTGACCCTAATGATGATAAGTGGCATAGAAGATGCATTTTTGCTTCCGTTTTTATTATTTTTCTTAAATAAACTTTGTATGACTTTGCCATAACATAACCTTTTTTCCTGCACCCAAAAATTGTTTTCCATAATACTGAAATTACAAAATAATTTATTCTTTAATATTTCAACTTTATGGAAGTAAAATGACATTGGTTCCCATAATCTAACAAGTTTAGTCTCATAAAATTGAGGGTTTTTTTTTTTATTGTGTGAAGGCAACATTTTTATTTTAATATTTGGATTTAATTCTCATTAAATTACAGCCCCCCCTCACCACCCCCCATTTCTGCTGTTTTTTCCCCCAGCTATTTCAGATTTCTTCTTGTAAATTTTTTTTACCGTAATTTTGACTTTATTCCCTTATTTTGACTGTACTCAATCTTTTTCCACAACCTAATTTCCTGCAAATGACTTCATTGCTGGTTTTGTTTATCACAATAGTATGACTTATATATTTTCATTTTTAACTTCATACTACTAAAATGATTTTTCCATATAAACTTGCGACTTTTTACCTTTTTCAAATGCAGCTTTTTTTTTAGTATTTATTCTTGTCAAATTACAGCTTTGTATGCTAAAACAGATGTTTTCATTTCCACCTTTCCTGTATTTTTTTCCCTCATAAGTATGTCTCTCCTATAATATCAACTTTATGCTTGTAACATTACAACTTTTACTGCAACGTAATTTTCTTTTTCTTATGCTTATGACTTTGTGCGATTACATTTTTTTTCCCTCATAATATTGAATAACTTTATTCTTGTAAAATGTTGATTTCTCGATTTTTGCTAGGGTTTTATTCTTAGTTTTTCCTTTAGAATGTGCCGCAGGCCGATAAACTAAGGCGAGTCGCAAATGGCACCCTGGACCACACTTTGGACACTTCTGGCCTGTGGGATTTTTAGGTCCATCCATTCAGAGCATTTGTGAAGCCAGAGGTCACTGATGTCGGACCCGAGGGGGATTGCTGGTCCACCAGCAGCCTTCTAGTTTGTCTCAAAGGTGTTTGGTGGTCACGGTGTGGAACTCATCTCTGAATGGCTACTGGAACTTTGTGCACCGGCGCGCAAAAAGGAACAAGAAAAGGCAAGGTATGATGATTTAGTGGGAAACATCATGATGTCTAGTCCAACTCATGAGCAACGGATGAAGAAGGTTGTCTGCATACTTTTGTCTTTATAGTGTATTACATGTCCCAGCTCAGTAGACGCCATATTAGTATGAACAAGTGAATTGTCATCTTTGATAAAATAAATAAATACAGCTACATTGTGAGAATTGTTGTGCATGTAAATGCAGTCATTATTCCAAAGGGTTGAAGGAGACAATCAGCTAGCAAAGCCAATTGTAAGAGGAAAACTATCAGGAAGAAGAGAAAGGAGGAGCATGCCTTGTGCATCACATTACTGAATACCATGAGCCCCACAGCCTTGGTGAGTGGCTTAATTTCTTTTCACCACAAACAATGAAAGCCATGTAAGCCAACACGCTTCCCTGAAGTTCCTTAGGACTTGCTGGGCTACTTCAAAAACCAGAGATCTTGAGACTGCTTGAAAATGGAATGCACTATTCTTAAACCAAGTGAATAAAGCTAAGCTTAGGGATGTTAAATTGAACGCACCAAACAAAATTAATTTTGTAACATTCCCTCTTCCTGCAAGTAGATGGACAAGTTAGAAAAGCATGCTTCATTGTTCTCATCACATGCAGTTGAGAAGAGCAAAATGTTAATCAGATTTTCGGAAGGAGCAGGTTGAACAGGGTGCAACATGTGCTGATTGGCAAGATGAGTCCAAATATTTAAGTAAAGAAAAAAAGAAAAAAAAGGATGTTTGGCATGGTTCTGGTTTGATTTATGGCAAATAAAATCAGAACACAACAAAACCAAGAGAGTTTGGTTGCATCTTGTAGAACATGCCGTCTGGAATCTAAGAAGAGGTGCAGCAATTGAATCAGACTCACTTGTGTCATTTCGACGGCATTTAAAAGCAAGGAGCCTTTCTGTTGCCGACTTTAACTTTGAATTTTTTGCCTCTTCTTCCATCCAGACTCCATTTTCACAGAATGCCAAACAAACCCTTTGTCGGCACATGCACCAACAACCGAGGAACCATTTGCAGAGGAACCATTTCATAGTCAGACGTAGGTTAGGTTTACGCTCGTACTTGGAAGCTCTATGCCAGGGAACGGCGCTTGTTGTTTGCCTGCTATTGCCAACAAATAAACACCACGTTAAACATAAATGGACAAATATATCACAAACACATGATGCCAAGACTTGGAAAATCCTCTTTAGCGGAATAATCACACACAAATCGTTTGGACTCATTGTGTCTTACGGTTGACAGGTATTGTTCCAAGGGAGGATTTTTAAAGTCAGTGGTAGGAATAAAAAAACGTGTAAAACTATAAATATTTTGTGGATGGCAACATTTTTGGAGTCATTTGCCAATGACAGACAATTTGATATTTAAGAGCAACTAAACAAAATGAATGAATGAATAAATGATATGTCTAATTCACACATGCCAGCCTACAGTCAAGCCATGACTGCACTGATTAGCAGGAAAATCTGTTTTGATCTCAGCAACTTTACTATTATTCAAGGTGGGTCTAGGTTTTACCTGTAACCCCACTTTTGGCCCACTCTCTATATAATTTAAAATCAGTGGGAAAGCTTGCTGGGAAAAATAATTGAAATTTTGAAGTTGCAACGTGCTGTAGCTAGATCAGTGTTCCCCTTACAGGCCGCCAGATGATACAGTAATCCCTCTCCACTTCCCGTGTCAAATTTCAGACCTTTACTTCACTCAGAATATATAAATTCATAAATCATTGTTTTTTTGGCTGTGTATGGTCTATTTTTATTCAAAATCAATGCATATTTAAGTAAATTACATTTTTTGCCTAAGTTAAACATTTTAGGGCATAAAAACTGGCTAAAGTAATAAAGGCATTCTGAAGATGCATTCAAAGATGTTGCGATGATATGTAGTACTCTACAATGGCTCTTAGGTGTTGGTAATGTTACACTGATGGAATAGACACCGCAGGAAGAAAAAAAAACGCTCCCAATGCTAACACGTGTAAGTCTATAATGTGTCTTATTTATGTCTATTTTTTTCTTACTATGTCTACAATATTGGGCAATATGAGCGTGAAGGTGACTATATGGGCGTTCTTTCATGTCTAGAGGGCTCTAATAATGCTAAAAAAAACGTATTTGCAAGGTCCTAAACAGGTTTTTCACGCTCCAATTTTTCCTCAATCTTACTTTGCGTAAATTCACTTACTAAAATCGGGTCTGGAAACAGTTAACTGCGATAAATGAGGGATTACTGTAACGCACCAAAGAATAAGACAATGAGCCAGGAGGGATCAGTGTCAAGTGCCGCAGTATTTAGCAAGTAATCAGATGCCTTAAGGTCCTCTTTTTCAAAAACACTCTTGACAAATCTAGTGAATCTAGAGACTTTTGGAGACCGACATGAAACCAGCAGCGAGCGCTGCTGGGGGGCCACGCCCCATCTTGTTTGTGACATTTTTAAAAAACTTTTTTTTTTAAACGACAAAACGATGTGACAGGCATATTTGTTTTTGCTTTTCGTGTTTTGTTTTGTTTTGTTTTGTTTTACTCACTTTGCCAATGCGTCTGGGTTAGTTACATAGATTGCAGTCCTGTGGGAAACACTGTCGATATTGGACCGATGAAAGAAACTAGACTTAACATATTTCATCGAAGAACTAAGTGAAATCAATGGAGTATAGTAGTTATGGTTGCAATGTGATAACTAGTGAAGATTCCTTTAGGAATCAAAGCATGCCATAACACAAAGCCTATTTTTGCAATGTGATAACTAGTGAAGATTCCTTTAGGAATCAAAGCATGCCATAACACAAAGCCTATTTTTCAATGCATGGTTGATGGTATGAGTGGAAAAACAGCTATAAAAAACTAGATTTTTGGTTAGCTTCAAGTGCAGTAAACAAACAGGGCAAACTGAGGATCGTCAGGCGGTCGTATGTTATTTTCATTAGTAGATTGCTCATCTAGCCTATAAAGTTAGGGCAGAAAAGCTGATAATATCTATTGTCAATCAACGGCAAAAACTAAACGGCTCTCTTACAGGGCAGCTCCAATCCTGTGTGTCCTGTGGTGTTGCGTACACATGGCGGCGAGTGTCTTCCATCGGCCATGTCGGATTCAGAACACTGAGCCTCGCCATGAATCACAGCCAGGCCCAAACGCAAGCGTTCTGCATAGGACTGAGCTCTAGAGAAATCGAAGAAAACAAAATGGCTGTATGAAGTTACGTTCACTGGCTGTTATCACAATCATTGCACACTGCCTCACCAATGTCAAGAGTGCACACTGCTGATTGCAGAAACTGCTGCTCGCCGTAGTATGCTGTTGTTCAGAGGCAAGATGGTCAAGCGTAGATATAACCCCGGGTGTTAACTGCTGTTAATGTGAAGTTGTAAACACATGCCATTGTCGTGTTTATCCCCAGGTTGTGCCCAGTGCAGAGATCCAAGTTGAATGCTTATTTTGTGGCTTTTTTTGTGCAATTTTGATGTTTACTTTTACTTATTTCAATTCCTTAATACTGTAATGTGTTCTGAAACTCACTTGTGTTAATTCATACGTACTTTTGAGAGATAAGTTTGCTCACAACTTGACATGACAAGATAAAAATGTGAGTCATAGGGATGACACCTAACACTAACCATACGTACTTACTAGTTATACTGGTTGTAAACATTGCTCACAACCTGTTGTACATGTCAATGAAAGCACTGAAAGGGAATGCCAAGAACAATTTAATAGACTTTAGAATCAATCTAATACTAAAAAACAGTGAGTATGTAAGATTTAAAAAGCTGCAAGTAGGATATCTCCTTCTTACTAGCTCAATTCTGAAGGTTGTGTTGTATACTTGCACACTTAACGTTGGTGACAGCACCGGTTTTGCAAAAATAATTGGCCTAACAATATAGCAATAAGGTATCTAGATATTGCTTTTGGAAAGGAACTTTGCCCATGTTTTACCTCTTTGCTGCTGATGGGGATTTGGCCACAATGATGGCGTTTCTGTAATCGGGAACCTACAGACGTCAAAAAACACAAATCAAGTTATGAGGCTCTCATCGCCTTTATTTAGGTGAGATTATTACCTCCTCTTGGATGTACTGGATGAGGAATGGGGAGGCTCGCAAATTGTCCACAGGAAAGGAAAAGAAGCCCTGGATCTCCTTCTGATGCAAGTCCATGGTGATAATGTGTGTTAGGCCTAGAGGGAAAAAGACACATGGAGAGAATTAATTCATTAGTGACATCTTTTTAAAAATCCTTAGACACGGCGTGTCCAAAGTGAGTCTCAGGGGCAATTTAGGGTCCACAGCTGTTTTTTAAGGGTATAATGGTTGAAGGTCCTTGCAACTCCTTTGATTTTTCAGTATCTGGCCCTCAGTGGAAAAAGTTTTCACACCCCACCCTTAGACACACACATAGGTTGATATGACACAAAGAGGCAAAAGAGCTTTTTACCTGCTTTAGCCAACATTGACGCTAACAACTTGCACACTATGGAGCCCCTCTTCCTCATCTTGCACTGCTTGCTGTAGGGAAAGTAGGGAATAACCCCGATGATGTTCTTTGCACAAGAGGTCTTCAGGGCGTAGGCCATGACCAACAGCTCCATGATGGCTGTGTTGACATCTCTGCAAGGAGTAAAACATGAATACAACAGCCGAGAGAATATAATCAATTAAGTGGTGCTCCGGTGATGAATAGATTACAGTTGTACGGCCCGTTTACTGCCATATAATACAGTACAAGACTTAAATGAAATAGTATTAAAAAAGAAACAAAAAAAACTTTGTTGCATAGTTATTGCGGTCGCTTTCATAAGAGCAGATCCTTTAACATGCTCAAGGATACTGGAGCAACCTTGCAGTTAGTTCATACGGAGGGACTGAGTCCTGACTGTGTGTGTGCGTGCGTGCGGGAGGACAGGACGGTGCAGTTTACTGATGATGTTTTGGCATTCTTGCAGCAGACAGTAGCCTGTTTTGTTTTTATAATAGACTGTTAATCGACCACCTCGCTGTCATCTTTATGACATCTGAGCAGACGTATGTTGTAATACCTAATGATGATCATGAGTGCGCCTGAGCCACACATAGCATATTATTCCACTGTGTTCTCGAGCAACTCTGATGTTTATGAATGGATGCACTCTCACCTTGGTATGGTCTGAATTATGAAGATTGTCTGTCCACGGACAGATTCTTTCACGTCCACTCTTGTCTCTGCAAAAAAAAAAAAAAAAAGAATTTAAGAGATCACAACTAATGCTTGCACACTCCACTGTAAAAATATACACCTGCTTCCATTTTGAACTCTAACTGTGAACTCTCTGTTAATAGGTTGCCCTAAGAAATTAAAAACCCTCCAGTTAGCTCAAAATGCCGCCGCACGAGTCTTAACCAGAACCAGAAGAAGAGCTCACATCCTATCTGTATTGGCTTCATTGCACTGGTAACCTGTACAATTTAGAATTGAGTATAAAATTCTCCTTCTTACATGTAAAGCTCTACATGGTCAGGCACTAGTATACCTTAAAGCGCTCCTAGAATCCAGTAGAACACTGCGTTCACAAAATTTACAATTACTTATCACTCCTACAATTTCTAGCAGTAGAATGGGAGGTTGAGTCAGACTCCTCTGTTAGGGAAACATGTCCCCGACTCAATGTGGGGGACAGACACCCTCTGTTTATTTAAAAGTCAGCATGAAACATGAGTTATGGATCATGACCGAAATAATGAGATCGCGGATACAAACGGCGGAAATGAGTTTCCTCCGTAGGGTGGCTGGACTCACCCTAAGAGATAGGGTGAGGAGCTCGGCCATCCGGGAGGAGCTCAGAGTAGAGCCGCTGCTCCTTCACATCGAGAGGAGCCAGTTGAGGTGGCTCGGGCATCTCGTCCGGATGCCTCCCGGGCGCCTCCCTGGTGAGGTGTTTTCGGCATGCCCAGTCCGGAAAAGGCCCCCGGGAAGACCTAGGACACGCTGGAGGGACTATGTCTCACAGCTGGCCTGGGAACCCCTTGGTGTCCTCCCGGTGGAGCTGGAAGATGTTGCCGGGGACCGGGAAGTCTGGACTTCCCTACTGAAATACTGAAACTGCTGCCCCTGCGACCCGGACCCGGAAGAAAATGGAATGGAATGAAACCCACCTCTTTGCTAAAGCTGATACGCTGTTATCAAAGACATTTTTATATGTTCCTTGGTGTAAGACTAGGACTTCTGGCTTGATCTACCATGTATCACACTATTCTTTTATATCTCAGCCCAACTGGTCGAGGCAGATGGCTTCCCTACAGAGCCTAGGTTCTGTCCAAGAGGTTCTTTTGCCCAGAGGGAGTTTTTCCTTGCCTCCGTCACCAAGCGCATCCTCATGTGGGGGTCTCAGTTGGCTCTCCGTTTGTGACCTTCATGTGTAAAGTGTCATGGTTTTTTTGCACTACACAAATGCACTGAATGGAGTTAACTAAATTAGCCTAACGCAGCAGGTCATAAAGTTGATGTCTGATGGGTTGTAGTGTTCTCTTACTTACCACTATTGGACTCTTGGAAGACAACGGACTTTCCCAGCTCAACTCCAAGTCGCCTGGAGAGCAAGATGTCGTTTTAAATAAAAGATGATCATGGGACAATTCAAAATGAAAGTATGCTTGTAGTAGTCGTGATTCAAACTGCTGTCAGTTACACCGAATAAGCCGAAAAGACACAAGCACTAATGTGTTTGCGGCGACATTGTGGGGCCATTTAGCTTATTAGCACGCAAAGGTTTCACAATGAGGAGTTATAAACAGAATGCTTACTCGGTTATCTTCTTCGCCAGTTCTGTGCATGCTACGGAGGAGTTGGCCGAGAAAACGCGATAGCCACTTTTTGCGACGTTCATTCTGCGGTTCTGTTTGTTCGGGTGAGAGAAATGTCCAGCTTACTTGCCGTTCCGCTGGTGACGTTAGCTCTAATAACGCGCTAGCTTGCGGTGTACCGGCCTGCTAGCTTAACCGCGACAGGCAAAAGAAAACGTTAGCTTACAGTCGGGGACGAACGTTAGCACTACACACGTGCAGAACCGAGGGGAGTCGAGTTCGGTTCCTTGAATGGGCTAATACGACTGACTGGTACCTGACTATCAGGTGGGGCGGCGCTGGGTACAAACAGCAGCCGACATATACAACTACGGAAGAGCCTTTATGACAAACCTAGCGACTTTCGCTTCGGGTAGCGACCTGTTTGTGTCGCTGTATGGGGTAATATTAATGGTAATATTAATTGATATAGTTGTCATTAATTACGCAGTCCTGTGCTTAAAAGGCTACTTCTCCCTCCAATATCCCTTAACGTCATGACTCTAAGACGAATGTTGAACAAGTGGAATATATAGTCACGGTGTTACCCCCGTTGCCAACTTTTCAGTAAGAAGAGTCGCTATTGGCTGTTCTAGAGGTCGCTAGATTACGTCATCTAACTTGCATTTATTTAACATATGACGTAAAATGCTGTAAAGTATACATTCGTAGCTGAGACAAAAAAAAAATTAAAAATACCTTAATTGTGTTTAGAACTACAAATAAACTCGATTGTCGGTTTGTTAATTTCAAATTGCTCATTATTTTATCAAAATAAAATAACTAATATTTTATCTCGGCCTTCCTTTAAGAATAAAGTATAGAAATTGACTAACTATAAAATATAAACACATCCAAATCTTCTATTCTGGCTTACTGATTATTAAGAAACATTTGTGTTTTAGATTTTGCTGTGTAAACACCCCAGGTGAGTCCTTTGCACTTTTGATGCGTAGAGCTCAGTGGCGATTGCACTAAGATACATTTCATTGACTAAGTACGCGCTAGAATACTTTCATCTTTAGTTCAGGGTCAACTACTTATCACAGGTAACTTACACCACTTCCTTACCATTTTAATAAAGACTACACAGACGGAACGTGTACTGACTTCGATGGGAAAGCGTGGGGGGGTTGTTCCACTGTGCAAAACTGGATGGTCAACCGAGAAATGCTGGGCTTTGTCCCGCCCAGAGGACGCTCAGCATCTCTGGGGATCTACGTGGTAGTGAACTGGCCCGGACGCTGGGCTTCTGCATGATGATTGGATGATCTGTCTGAGGCAGAATGCTTTTTTGATTGACAGTAAAATGAGTGAACCATTGATCGTGAAGTATAAACATCTACGCAAACATTTTCCAAGGTTTTCTTTCCGTTGTTTTGAACTGATGCAGAGATTTCACTGATCCCCAGCGACTTTGTCTTTGTTAAAAACAACTAGGAACGGTGGGTACAATTTCAATAGATATACATTTATAATGTAGGACGGAAAAAATGAGCTTCCCCTCCAGCCGCCACTGGTAAAGCTTCAAATCATGCTCTCAGTTTGCCACGGAAACTTTACACCGCCTATTTGTCACGTCTTTAGGGCGGGACGGACCAGTCAACAGCACCCGCTGCTGCTCAGTGAGAATACAAAATGCAGAACATGTCAACATGCGCTTTTCACAACAGCAGGAAAAAACACAAAAAGTAGCTACATTTGTCACTAGTCACTTTAGAGAAAATATTTCATCATGGAGGGTTGAAATGTCACCAGGTCTAGCGACAAAATTGCCAATTTGGCAACACTGACAGTGTAATGTTATGTACAACCATTCCCTTTCGTCTCATGGCAACTATGGTGCGTTCAAAGACCACTGAACGAAGTGCCAAAGTTAAAGGCTTAACCAAAAGATAGAAATAGGTTTGCTTTTTTAACAACTATACATTTTACTTGTGTTATGTGTTTATAAATTACCAACTTAGGGCGACTGAGATGTGTTATCTGTGAAAAAAATAAAATCAAAAACACTGTTAACCAAAAATATGTGGATTTGGATCTGTGGAACAACATGGAAAGTTGGCAACATGTGAAAAACCGCATTAGTGTTACATCAGAGTGTGGAACCAAAAATGAGGCAGATGTGGATGAAAACAAGTTTTTAAGGTAAAAGGGAGAGCACACTGCTTGCAAAAATAGATTTAAAAAAAAGAAAATAAAAAAAAGGTGAGGCAACATGGTCTAAAAAAAAGTAAAACTAGGCCAGGCGACGCGGCCTGGAGAAGTTCACCACCAAAAGTACAACAAAAAACACTGCAGAATACTCACACAAGGGTGAGTAAGCTGAGGAAGCCAGAAGACTAGACAAAATACTTGAAAATCTTGACAATTGAAAAACCAGGCTTGGCAAAGGTGTTTTGGTTTGGTTTGGTTTAATTTGTTTGGAACATTGTACAAAGAATTATTCATGTTACATTCCTCAGTTTTACATTTCTGAAAAGGAGTAGGAAGAAGCAGAGTTTATTTAATCCTACCCCCTTCTCACGTGATTTGCCAATACATACTCATACATACTGTGTAAATACATGCATACACACATACATTCACATGTATACATACATACGTACACATATAGATATATTACATACATACACATACATGCATATATCATATTTTTCTTTAAAAAATAAAAAAAAATTCCTCCTCTTTCCTTCCTTCTACCCTTGTTGATTTCCGGATCAACATCTTGCTGTCTTGGTGTTGTACTGTGAGTGTCATAAATGTAAGTACTTGAGTTCCTGATTTTAATACTTTGTTGAATTTGCCCTTTCAACATTAATATCAATGTTCGTATTATTGAATGTAATCTTACTGCTTTTGCGCGTTGTATCTTCTATTATCCTTGTTGTCATGATTATATGATGTTTAGTATGTATCCAGATCGATTATATCTTTGACAACCAACACTCCTGCTTCTCCCGGACCTCCATGTAACTTGATGTATATTTTCCCGTTGGTGCTCCAAGTACTTTGTATCGTTCCCTGCTTCCTCAAGTCTCGTGCTTTCTTGGCAATGTCAGCGTTGCGTTTTGTCAGATGCTCCTTAAAGTAGACGTTTGTGCCTTTCAAGTTCTTTCTTTGTTTCAGCAGCGCCGTTTTAAATTCCCTGTTGGTGAACTTGATGACGACAGGTGTGGTGTTGTTTCTGCCATGCAGTGGGATGCAAGTATCAATGGTGTTGATATCTACATCCACCTCCTTTTACTGTAGGAAGCTGACAATCTGTTGCTTTGTGAAGGAACATTCATTCCATCTGGTTCTCCTCTGTTATGAGCTTCCCTATCTTTTGACCTGCGTGTAACTCTGAGCCCTGTGAGGATCACATCGTTCATTCGTGAATTCTGATCCATCTCCTCCATTATAGTTTTCATTTGCTCAGTGATGTTATCCTTTGCTTCTTTCTCTTTCTCCAGAGCGTTATCCTACAATAGTGTCCTGATATCATCCTGTATGCATAATGCATGATTTACTTCCTTGGGGTTTTTAACCTCCTTGAGGGCAGCATGCAAGGCAGCATTATCATCCAATAATGTCTTGATTTCATTCTGCAGAACTCTAACATCCTTGCATAATGCTCTATTTTCTTCCACATGGTTTTTAGCTTCCTTGAGAGCAGAGCGCAAGGCAGCATTTTCAATAGCAGGGACGGGGGGGGGTGTACAGAGGGTGTGGTACTCTAACCAGGCATGAGGCCTGCAGCATACGCCAAACCCACAAACATCCAAACCCCACAACTGAATGCCAAAACATTTAATGGTAGCAGGTGTGTCTCCTGGCTTCACCTCCTCTTCACCATCTCAAACCAGTCTGCAGAGGTAGACACTGACAAAAGAAAACAAGTCAAAAATCAAGTGCCATAAAAAAAGAACAAAAGAAAACCCCAAGTCTAGGACATAACACATGTAAGGACGTGATTGGGGAGCTTCTGTGACTTATTATTAGGGCTGTCAAAACTAACACTTTAACAGCTGTAAAAAAAAATCATTTACCACATTAACAAATTGTGTGTCATGGCAAGCCTCACCTGCCTGTTATGACACGAGCCAGGGATATAGTGTAGCGTCCCCACAGAGTTTGCCGCTCCTTTATAACTTTATCCTGACCGCAACTCATCTACATCAGTGCCATTGTAACACCACATATGCATTTCCAACTCACAAACACGTCTCTCCGTCCTTGGAATGACGCTTGCTCATTCTCACCACACTCTGGATGATGTCGAACTCCGAACATCATCCGAACATTGTTTTGCACTTAGGAGTATTTCTATAGCATAGAAAACCTGTTTATGGCCTTCTAAATGTGTTTTCTTAACATTTTTAAAGCTTTGTAGACATGAAATAACACCCCTATAGTGCCCTTGGCACTTGTCTTACCCAATATACTGTAGTAGTAATAACAACCGAAAATAAGTAATTTTAGACATAAATAGAATAAGTTAGACACACATTAGCATTTACAGCGTATTTCCTGGTGACTATTGTCTCCTCAATGTAATGTTACTGACACCTAGAGACCAGTGTAGAATACTACTTTACTGCCGCTGTTTGTGTGTAAGGAGGGACTCACGACGCGCTGCAATTGCTTTATCAACAAGCAGTGAACATTCACACAGGAGCTGCTGTCGCCCACCCTTTACACTGCTGCTGCCCTCACCACGGACTCACGCGTCCGTGAAACACTCAGTCGGGTACGCCAATTGAAATAGGGGGTACGTGAACACACATGAAAAACGATTAGCACCTAAAACCAAAAACAAGTGCGCCTGAACACCTCACGCAGCAAGGAGAACAGATCACAAAAGAGACAAGAGTACCGAGATGGTCATTGCTGTGTGTGCAAGAAAAAAGTGTGTTAGATATGTGTTCTGTTCCTCTCCACACAGATGGACGCATGCACCGGCGGCCTTTTGTGCCGCATGTTTAAACGCCACGACCTCAATTGCACGACAGACTGTTGCTGCTGTTTCTTTTTGGAACCAGCTTGATCATTAATGACATACCTGTCAATGTTTAACCGGCGCCGGCTCACACCTTATGCGTGCACATTGCATCTCCACAATAAAGATTATAAATACAGGTGGTTCTGGAGTCGTTCTCGACTGACTGACGTGGCCTTTCCCGGCCGCAATGAAACCTGTAGAGCAACTTCAGCTGTGACAGCAAAAGCGAGCTATAAAAAAAACCTGGGTAACATTTGTTGCAGCCAGGATGAAGGGTGTAGGTTTCAAAGAGGTCATTGTGGGCCAGCGTGTGTGTGTGGGGGGCTGGGCTGACTGACTGAAAGCATGCTGTGAAGGTAGAAATCCCACTGAAATGTCCGTTGTGTTTCACACCTACTGCTGTGATTCTACAGTGGGGCTTTGTGTGGCATTGCCAGTGATTGCAGGTTAAGATCTCTATGGTGATACTGGTGCAAAAGGTGTAATCTCATGCAACCCTGACAGAGGATTTATGTGTTTTTTTTCCCAGCTTCTATCTCATCATGTTTTCATCAAACAGCACTTACAAAAAGTGAGGTGGGCAGACAGGAGGGGAGGAGAGGGAGAGTGTGAAAGAGAGAGTACAGAAGCTCCTCCTCGTTCCCTGCGTGTGCTTCTTGTGTTTTTTTCAGCCCGTTCTTCACTCACACTACCGCTCAGCAGAGATTCAGTGGCGGAGAGCAACCGTTCTCCTCCTCGCTCTCCCTTCCACCAGCAAAGAGCCCAAAAACAAGGTGGGAATAAGAGTGTTTATTTGGGGGGAGGGGGACATGCGGAATTATCCTGGCTTCTGCATGTGTTTTGCTCTGCACAACTGTCTTCCTAGATGGAGAGGATGCAAGGAGAGGGAGAGGTGAACCACCTGGAGCGACCGAGTCCACTGACTGACAAGGAGAGGGTGATGATCCAGGACTCCTGGGCAAAGGTCTACCTGAACTGTGATGATGTCGGTGTGGCCATACTCATCAGGTAATTAGTTTAAGATATAAATATATTATATTTTTTCTGCACAGATGCATAGCAATTAGTTCCCTAATGATGAAATGTGCATCCTGTTTTGTTATGCTACAGTCCCCGGGGCATACTGATGTAGCCAGAGATGAACTTTTGGAGCTTTCAAGTTTCGAAACACAAGCAGTCGTACCGTGTATGTCATATTCTCACTTTCCCGTGTACATAATCCTATTCATCAAATGGTAGAGGCAAAGGGATCAACAATAATCCATCAGTCAGACACCCTTGGCTCTCAAAGGGCTCCCTCCCTTGGAGTAGGTTATGTTTTGAATGCCAGGCATCCCGCCGTGCCTCGACTCTTATCGCGTCGGTTTCACACGTTGGAATGACGATGAGGCCGTTTTCGCAGCAAATCTGCATCACTCGATGTTGTTGAGCCGTCATGTAAACATCACCCAGGTGTGTTGACCAGGCAATCTGCTGTGGTTTATTTTTGACGGCTGCACAGCTGCCGTTGCTAAAAACTCAAAACGCAGTCGATTTTTGTAATCTTTGACTCATTCATCATTTACTGCTCGACGGCGTATCTGCTGCACGAGGTTAAAGTTGAGAGGGACCCTCGATGGAATGTGAAGCACAAAGCTCCTCCCCGTCACCTTAATTATTTACAGATGAGTGGATATTAGGGCTTAGAAGGGCTACCTTAATAAGAACTCTCACACATGAGATCCAGCACAAGAGCTGTATCGCAATACTGATAAAGGTATTACTGCTCGGACTACTAGTTTCCAATGTTTTGATGTTCTTCTAATATAACATTCAGTTATTTTATGACGTCCAGACAGTACTTTGTGTTTTGAATTTTTCTCAAATATATTAAATAATAAATCATGCTGTTTTGTGGCTGAATTGGAACTTAGTCCTAATATATGCACATTTAAGCAAATTTTACGTATTTTTCTGATTTCAGCATTTTCAAGCATAAAAACGATAAAATGAACTAAAACACAAATATAAGACATTCTGAAGATGCATTCAAAGACATAATGATGAAATGTAGTATTCTACACTGGTCACTAGATGTCAGTAATGTTACTTTAATGGAGTAGTTCTCATTATTTTATTATTTCCATTATACATCCATCCATTTTCTATACCGCTTATTCTCATTAGGGTCGCAGGTATGCTGGAGCCTATCCCAGCTGACTTTGGGCGAGAGGCGGGGTACACCCTGGACTGTTTGCCAGTCAATATTTCCATTATTTATTATTACACAATGACTTTGTAAATGTTTTTTTGTTCTAATGGCTTATGTATTCTTATCATGTCTACTATATTGTGTAATACATGTTGGATAAAATGTGATTATAGATTTATGTTATGTCTGTAAGGCTCTGATCATGTTAAAAACATATTAAGAGGGTGGAAAACAAGTTTTTGATCCTTCAACTACAAAAAGATTCCATTTATGAATAAGGAATAATTTTTCACGGAAATTCACGGATCATTCTGATCGGGTCTGGGACCAATTAACTCCAATAAAGGAGCGACTACTCGAGTATTCGTTCACCAAATTTAAAGGATGGTGATAAATTGCTACATTTTTTGTTTGGCACTGAGAGTTCCTCTCCCATCAAACGTCACCGTAAACGTTTAAGCCTTTAAACTGCCCCAGTTGCAGATAACATCTAAAGGAGCTCTGACATTGCCTGTGAAATAATAGACATTCTCCGGGTTCACCTCCTGGGTTCATTTTGAAGAACAGATAAGGAGGGATTAAGAATCCATTGGCCATGTCAAATACTAATGAGGCTATTTATATGCAATCACAGGTGGTGCAATTGCAAGCGCGAATGATTAAACATCCCAGCCGCTCTTTAGTTTAGCGTCAAACTGGAGCCGCGCATCCCACTCTTCAGCCTTTTTGAGAATTTCAATTCTCAACTGAAACTCCTCTTTTTAAAAGCACCACATTGATTTGCCGAGCGCTTGGGGAAAAAAGAAAAGGGAACGGGATATCATGTTTACATTGCCAGGTGCTTGGGCCCTCTTCCCCCGCCTCCTAAACTGTGGGAGGTTTTGAGTTTTTAGGGCCCCCTTTGTTGATGTAACGGGGGTGGAACCCAAAAAAACATTTGTTCTTCGTGTGAGTGGGTCAGAACTTAGGGGAGATGTGAAACTGTGTCTCTGTGATTCCACAGGGAATACTAAATAGCAGTAACATGCAATTTTTATTGTTTACTAACATTAAGAAAAATATTCTTACCTTTTTTCTTTCCCTATCTCTCGACCGGAAACAATAAGATACTTTGTTGTAAAAGTTTGAACCCCTCCTAAAGAGCTTCCTTCATTCATTCAGCAGGGCATAAAAATATCCATCCATCCATTTTCTATTCTGCTTATCCTCATTAGGGTCGCGGGTATGCTGGACCCTATCCCCGCTGACTTTGGGCGAGAGGCGGGGTACACCCTTGACTGGTCGCCCGTCAATCACAGGGCAGACAAATAACCATTCACACTCACATTCATACCTACAACATGCATGTTTTTGGAATGTGGGGCGAAACCGGTGTGCCCGGAAAAACCCCCACGCATGCACGGGTTGCAAAAGATGCCAAGAGGAGATCTTCCAGCAGATCTCCTGACTGTGTGGCCAACATGCTAAAAAAAACGCTGGCTTTTCCTCTCTATGGAAGGACAGTAGTGATAAACACTTTACAGCTCATGGACGCCCCCACCCCTTCAGGATTAAGCAAGTACTGCAATTGCCTCCCATATGTCATTTCTATTTTGATGTTTGATTAGCTGGGCTTGTGCACAAAGCTGAGAAGAGATGGGTTTTCGCCCTGTACGTGATCAGGAAATGTGCACCCGCAGAGATTTTGAAGAAAATGTAAAAAAAAACATTCAAATCATAACAAAAATATATTTAAAATACAGTTAGATGGATTTGTTATGTTTTCTCATCACCTGACTGCACACCACGACTGGATTGAATCAAACCAATACCAACATTCCAAAGCTAAAACCTGTTTGTGAAAAAAAAAGGCTTCGTTATGCGGACATAAGCGATAGCAGATGTCTTCTCCTCCTCCAAACCCTCCGGCACAGCTGCCGCGCATCTCCAAAAAAATAAAAAAAATCCTGACTTGCATCACCTGCGACACGGGCCGCAAAGCTGTGATGGGTCTGCTTTTTTACACTGCATCATTCCCGGTTTTAACCTCCCACAAAGGCTGCATTTTTAAACCCATCAAGACTTGTTTTGGTGGTGGATTCGGAACAACATGTACAATAAAAGTTCCAGATCCAGCAAATGATCTGGATGCTTTAAAAGTCGCCATTGTTTACTAGTACTATACAGGAAACTAAACAGAAAATCAATCAGAGGTGTTTGCTGTTCAGTTTTATCCTGTTTTGGTGTAAGTAGGTTTAAGCAAACAATTTAACATACTGGGCTGGACTCGTAATATCATGCTATCCAGCTGTGTTTTCATTTCTTTACTGTATATGAGAAGAGCGCCGCAGCCACGCACTAACATCTCTCATTCGTCTCTTCCTCTGGGCAGACTGTTTGTGAACTTCCCCTCCTCCAAGCAATACTTCCGACAGTTCAGAAACACAGAGGAGCCAGAGGAGCTGGAGAGGAGCACCCAGCTCAGGAATCACGCACGCAGAGTCATGAACGCCATCAACACGCTGGTGGAGAACCTGCACAACCCGGACAAGATAGGGTCTGTGCTGATGGTGGTTGGCAAATCCCACGCGCTTAAACACAAGGTGGACCCGACGTATTTTAAGGTAATGTGAGTACAAAGACCATACTGTACACACAGACACAACTTCCCGTGAAAAGATTATTTTGTGACCTTTGTTGGTGTAACTTTTAAGACTGAGAATCTTGTTTACCACTTACAGTATCTATAAAGTGAGTACAGTAATCCATCGCTTATTGCAGTTTATTGGTTCTAGAATTTCCGCAAAGTAGGATTCCTTATTTATAAATATAATATTTTTGTTCTTAGAGCATACAAAACAGGTTTACGATCTTATATACTTATATACTTACGATAGCAGTATATACTGTGTTTACTATTCACTGAAAACAACTCAACACACACCTGTTATTGTGTAGATTGCTGGCAACACAAGTGAGGTGCAAGATAATTGCATGTTGCCGACAGTCAAGCATGGTCTTAAAAGCATCACCATCTGGGACAGCATGAGTGCAGAACTTATGCTGGCCCTGGGTAGCTGTGGTTCTTTGAGCAAAACATGAATTCCAACATCTACTGTCACATTCATCTTCGGAAACATGGCAGGCGACGGAGAGGGCATGTAGTTCTCCAGAACCAAGCCTGATTAATGGAAGGGCGTTAGAAGTCCGTGATGATGGGGCAGTTGACGAGGATTCTGGTACCAACCTTTGCCCCTCTGGTGAATTACATGCCCATGAGGATTAAGGCATTGCCAGACAACAATGGTGCTCACACTAAATATTGACACTTTGGCCAAAATAGGATGTTTACCACCAACCACATACTGTACACCTCCATTTATCTTATAAAATCATCATTATATTGTGATCTTCCCATGTACAGAGTTTTCCAGAGTACAAGGCTGAATCCCAATTCTACCCCTTACCCCTTATCTTAGCCCATACCACGAGGTTTTGCCCGCTCACGGGACTCAAGTGGTTCCCCAATTTTTAAACTAAGGGGTAAGTGCTAAGGCGTGCACAGCCCTATAAACCAAGTGCGCCTGGAAACTTACTCGGATACCACACTGCAGCAGCAGAGCGAAGACCAAATGAAGCGGATAAATGTAAGTAAGTAAACACAATTATTATTTTCACAGTATCGTCATTCATGTTTTATGACATATTCGATCAATTCGAGGGGAATCTACATTACTGAAGTGTCCTGTGATGTTGGCGTTTGATTACTGAGAATTCAAGCCACCCCCGTCCAGCAGTATGGGATATGTTTATTGTATTCAGCGTACAGTGTAGATGGTGAAGAAGTGAGCTAAACATAAAACAACATGGCCATCTGTGGCCAGCAAACCAGATGATTAAAGTTTATTTCGAATGAAACATCCCATCTATTTTTTTTAGCATCACTCTCTATTTGTTTTCAGCATTAATATACTACTGTTATAATTATTAATATATTTACAATTATATAATAGTTGTACCCCAATCAATCATGCATATGTGACATTCTTGCAGGAGATTCCGAGCGAACACCAATGTCCACTTTAAAGCGGTCCTTGCGTCCCGACATGTTTTTCCATATGCACGGGCTTGGCAATTTTTGAGAAATCTATTCGTTGTGGCCAGCACAGAAAGGAAGTTGGGGTTGCAATTGTGTTGTACTAGCGTCCTACGCTACCTACGGCTATTGAGACCGGGAGAACCAGAGTGTGCAGCACCCGTGGCCGGGCAAGGTATATTAATTTCGGCTATGCCATGTGAGCAGTGGCCGTGCATCCAAGGAGGTTGGGAGAAGCAGAGTGTTGGCTGGGAAAAGCCGCCCACTGTGGCTGGGCAAAGTGCAATATATTCGGATACGTTTTGTGAGCAGCGGGCGTGCTTCCGTGGAGGTCAGCAGAACCTGTGCTGCCCAGGAGGAGACACCCACCACGGCCGGTCAAGGCGTATTGATGTCGGATACGCTATGTGAGCAGCTGCCGTGAGTCCATGGAGGTCGGGAGTGTACAGCTGGAGCTGCCGCCCACCGCGGGTGAAGCCGCCGCAATGTACACAATATACCTTTAAACTTGTGACATACACGAGGGTGACGCATTCCTCCCTGCCTTGGCCTTGTAAATTGACTCCATGCAAGGTTATTCTGTGTATATGCGGAAAATAATTTGCATCCCAATTTTCTTCCCCTTGTTATATTGTTGTTTCTATTTTTTATGTATATTTTAGACATTTTTTATATAAATGTTGTTGATTGTATAAGCTGTTTGTTTTTTTACAATAAATGTGACAGACAAAAAAGGTGTTCTGGAGTAAATCATGTTGAAATGTATGCACTTTATGGTAGGAAACATTTTTTATGAACAGTTGTCTCATCTGCCTATGTCAATGCCAGCAAGCTGTGAAGTGTGATGACGTAATGAGAAACAAGTGTTGTCCCATTACTTAGTGGCTTTTCCCATTGGCCCTTGGTTTTAAGTGGTATAGGAAGGGGTAAGAAAGGGAAATGGCTACGGAGTAGAATTGGGAGTTGCTCCGGAGTATAAGTCGCATCTGTCAAAACATGCAAAATGAAGGAGAAAAAAAACATAATAAAATCAGTATAAATTTATTTCACAAAATACAATATACACAATGGAATAAAGAGCATACCTGGGAGGCTGAATAGGCTAATTACCATAACAAGACAACGAGTCCGACAAGCAAGTTATCGGTAAGCAAGTTCACCAAGCTCCCGATCTCGTTCCACTCCACTCCTTCATTTATTTGTCAGTATGAATTAACATTTACATTAACATTAAAAACACATTCAATTATATGTACAGTCATCCCTACAAACATTTTTCCCTCACTCTATTCCCTCACTTGGCTTTCAAAAATCAATCAATTAATAAATGTTAATTGGTTGACTATGGGCTATAATTTGTCAAAATTTATTGAATGACAAAGTCAAGTCAATATGACAAGTCATATGTAGTACTCTAGTCACGAATGCAGTAATGTTACATTGATGAGACATGACATTAGATTACATTACGGGAGAAAAAACGTCTCCCATTCTGTGTGGAAATGGTAACTTTGTGGCTTCTACCCCACTTCATTTGAAACTCTTTCAGAAATTTGGAATAAATGAATTGGAGGTTAACTATAGAGTGACTATAGCGGAATTATTTCATGTGTGCAGGGCTCTAATGATGTTAAAATTTGTTTTTAGAAAGTCAAACAGGTTTTCTATGCTCTATTTATTAGTATTGAATCCTACTTTGAGGAAATTCACTTATTGCGGCCAAGTCTGCAACCAATTTTACCGCAGTAAACTATTTTGATATATAAGTCGCTGGACCAGCAAAATGATGAAAACAAGTGTGACTTTCATCCGGAAAATACGGTAGTTAAATATCCTGAAGAAATATTTGTATAGGCATGAGGCATTTCTGCAAACTACAATGGCAATAATAAACATAATAATGCCTCCCTGGCAGTGCCAGGTCCCGTATGACTAGGCAACCTTTGCCAATACAGAGGTCGGAACTCATCACTGGTTGGTTGTTAATAAAGATAGACCCATTTCTTGTGACTTGCGGTATTAGAAATTCAGTTTTTTAGTTTGACTGATTTGACAGTTTGTATCCATTTGTCTTAAGCGCCACTTTTGTGTGTCCATCAGATCCTCGGTGGTGTTATCCTGGAGGTCTTAGGGGAGGTGTTTCCAGAGGTTGTGACAGCAGAGGTGGCAGCAGCGTGGACTAAACTCTTGGCTACAGTCTGCTCCAGGATCGCATCCGTCTATGAGGAGCTGGATTGGACGAAGCTCTCAACCTCAACAGGGTAAAGGGTTCAACGGGTTTACCGGAGCAGTACGCACCCATTGACCTCGGGCTGTGTGATGTTGCAGCAGGATGATGAAATACAGCACGACGTAAAACGCCAATGTGAAACAATACTATCCTCTTCCAATACTAATCTGCTTTAACGCAAATGCATTAGACGTGTATATGGAATGTGACAAAACTGGAATCTCAAAATCTGCAATTGCTCGCAGCACTAAAGAACCAAAACCATTCGGAGAGTGACGGACACGTTGTGTGCCTTGTGACGAACGAGTACAGTATGTCCTCAAACTGCCGTGTAAATATCAATCTTTCTTAAACCTTGCGTTATGTTTCGCCCAAGTATGTCATCACTTGTGTACACCGTGCGATATGTACGGAGGCATTTTTACTTTTTTAACAGTAACGATTTTCTCATTGCGACTCACCTTTGTATCCATAACAACATTTTTAAATAAAAAAAGGAGAAAAAGGCTTACGATTCAGTGTCTTCTTATTTCAGATACGTCTGCATTTCCTGTATTTCTGTTTTTCCTCATTTATGCGCCGAATGAAACCTTTCCATTTCTCCTGCTGGCCTACTGCTCCATTTTTCGCAGCTTGAGTCAGCAGTGCTAAGAATATGCTGAAAGTCCCTATTTATCCCGCAACGCTCTCTCCTCATTAGACGCTCTATTGTAAGACCTCTGCACTCGGCATGCAAGGATATATTTAGCCACATCATATATCCGTAGGAGCGCTCTACAAATTCCAGCTACACTTTATATTTATAAAACCTCCATGCGAGCTGATCATCTCTGCTTCTCTCTCATGTGCTGTTCTGACAACACCGGTGGGCATGGCATGATGGTTAAAACGCCACAGCAGGTTCTGTTTGCCTCCTAGTCCTGCCAGCCCTCCTTGATCCCTAATCCTCTGAGCTAATCTCCACCATCGAGAGTCAAAGCCAAATGGAAAGACAGGAATAGTGCGATTGTCACACCACAAACTTTCGCCTTTCCGATTTGAGGCTTTCAATGGGAGCAGGGATCTTGGTGATCCGACCGACGGAAAAGACCATGTGTACCACACTGATGGTTCTTACCAGCATCGGGCTCATCTTGCGGCATAAATTCTCCAGTAAAATCAATCCGTGAGTATTGTTTATTGGACTTTGGGGTAAATATCATCTTAGCACACCTCAAAACACCACCCACAGTAGTATGATTGAGTGGGATAGCAGTCATTGGAATACATTGTATAATTATAGCTAACCAGAATGCACTGCAAGATATTTCATTTTGCACTTTTAAGTGGCAAATCTGACACATGATCAGAAGTATGGTGGCCTTTAAGGGACTAAATGGTCTTTGCATTCAGTTGTAAAATCAAACTTGTACTCTCAATACTCAGATGTTTTTTTTTCTGCAGAATGACGAGTGGATAACATGCTGTGTGGCAGGGTGACCGTATTTTGATTACCGAAAACCAGGACAATCGGCCCGGCAGCGAGATAGTAAAATGATACTCAAAGATGCCTTAGAATTTAAAGTATGCCACCTCTGCTTGTTGTAATACAAAATAATATCTATAACTAAAGACCAAACTCCAAAGAAGATTCCAAAAACAGAACAACACAGGAACCTGAGGTTAATTTTTAGAACCAGTATTTTCAGGAAAAAGGTGCTCCTGAAGTCACAAGAACCTGGGAACTTGGCATCAAATTTACGAGACTTCAGACCAGCAGGCGTCACAAAATGAAGTATGTGAAGTATGTAGTCTGGCTTGTCTTTAGCTTTTTGGCAAGACTGATTTAAAAAGCCCAAAAAACTAAGAATAGCTTTCAAAAAACAGGTCCGACAAAAAAAGGTTGGTCACCCTACTATGTCGGTATCATAATAAGCTATACATTTTTTGGACTCAGATTTTATCAGCTAAATGTTCTAGTCTGAAACCGCGACCCTGGTGAGGCGAAGCGGCATAGAAAAGGAATATAACGCATGTAATGCATTCTGTCATCCATCCATGCTCCAATTCGGGTTTTATGCTGCCGATTCCGATACCAATCATCCATGACTGAAACCGCCCACGCCAATACCAATCACACGGATTAATTATACATTTGTCAGTTGCTTTATAATGAGTGTCATTGGCCAGGTGTGCCGTAAAAATGGGAAAAGTCAGCACAGTTCCAAGATTCCTCGACTGCCAGAGGGCCCAAAAAACATGTAATTACCAATAAAATGGGGGCGGCATTCATACTGATGGACAATTTAGAGTCGACAATTATGAATGTGAGTTTGAATGGTTGTAAAATCAGCGTAATTTAGAGAAAAACATTTGATCACATTTTTAAGAGGTAAGATGGTCTGTCTCTCTTCCATTGTTAATTCCTTTTTTTTCTTGCAGTTTTTGTAGCAACAAATGACTTTCTTCAGTACAATGCTGTTCAACTAAGTATAGTACCACAATGTGTACCAAACATTGCTTTTACACAGACAGAGTAAGTGCTCCAGAACTTGTGTAGGAATTAATTGCACCAACTGCCGAAGCTTGATCCACCACAGTTTCTCCAGAACAGCGTTAAATTGTTGACCCATTTTGTGACCCCTGAAACAGGCATTTTTGGATCATTCTGAAATGCGCATTCTTTTTCAGTTCTGGGTAACCTTGCCTTTTTTAACCTCGGACTTGAACGACTTGGATTTCGATAAATAACTGGAAAATTTGTGGGGTTGTAAGCTTACGACCGGTAGTGTACAGGTAGGTATCATTAATGAAACTTACAGAGGATGAGACGACTTCTTTAAGGAGACTTGAGAGTACATTGGTGGAGTTCAAGCAGGACTCCCGGGTAAGTGAGAGAGCGCTCTCCGATGAATTTGAGTATTTTTCCGGTTATTAGCTTAGCCGTCACTCACGTTAGCTGGCGTTTGACTGACGATCGCACAGTGAGCCTCGAAAGCTCACCATATTCTGGCAAGTGTTCTTCATATGCCGTATTAAAGCTTTTTAACGTGCTAAGGGAGTTTTTGTGGCATGCGTTGGCATTTAACTTCCACACGGCAGACAAGATTGTTGTTGTTTTGAAGGAAAGTGGGAGGACGATGCCAACCAAGACATCAGTTAAGGTCAAGACCTGCATCCATGAAAGGATTGCTGCAGGCTGCGGTACTGCTAGCTACAGGTGATTGGCGTTGAAATGCATTTATTGGCATCAGCCGATCACACATTTTTCACGGAAATCAACTGATCCTGATCGGTGCCGATCGATTGCAGCCCCCCTAATAACATTTATTATGTGTTTTTAAAAATACATAAATGTAATTTTACTATTAATAAGGAGTCTTGTTTCATTCATTTAATGTACTAAGTTTATTTGTGACTGGGAGTAGAGCACACCTGAAGTTTACACCGTAACTTTGTTCCTGCACAACCGATATATGGAAAGAGTAGACCCTTGTATTGAACTTTCTGTGCATTCATTCACACAGAAGCCAGGGAAGCGGGACATTGCTGCGAATGTGCTCTCACGTGCGTTTACAAATCCGCACCAGAGTTGGGTGTGTCATATGGATTACCAGCCTGAGAGGGTAACCAGGGTTCGAATCTCCGCCAGGCATCTCTGTGCGGGGTTTGCAGGTTGTCCCCGTTTCCTCCCAAATTCCAAAAACATGCATGTTAGGTTCATTAGCGAGTCTAATTTGTCCATAGGTATGAATGTGAGTGTGACTGCTTGTTTGTCTGCCCTGCGACAAACTGGCGTTCAGTAACGTGCAAACTTCAATTCCGTGTGTTGCTATTAACGTTGAGTAGGAATTCCCTTATCTGTGGTTGCAGGCAGAAGGAGGAAGAGGTGCCATACGTGAAGAGCAACCCAGCAGCTGACAGTGAAAAATGACAGTGAGCATTATGGGGTAAGAAAGCAATGCAATAAGCAGTCAAATTACTTCAGAGTTTTATTCAAACTCCAAATCTGAGATGATGAGGCTGTAGGAAAATGGACTGTCGGCCAAGGGAGTGGTGGCTTTTAGAGGAAAACTCGATATTACTGGAAATGGTGTAATCATCCATTTAAAATGGGAACCACTCGTTCAGACATAACAGACATGAACCAAAGGGCTTAAATTTCAGCTCAAAGCAGTCAGTCACAACATTGTGTCACAATGAGAGCCAGTGTTGGATAGCTGTCGTGAACTCAGCCATTACAAAAATAACACTGCTCAGTTTCGATTGACATGGCAGTCAATGCCATGTTTGTTATTGTGGTTGTAGTGGTTGTAGTTTGAAGCGCAGTTGAACTGGGCTGCATGACACAGAGAGTTGTGTCTCATTTGAGGACAATTAATGTGACTCATCATTTATAAAATGCAGTATCTTAGATATCGGTGTTAGTTATAACCAGTGGAAACTGCTGGTCATTCAAGGAGGGGCTCATTTTTTTCTGGCCTACATCATGAAAGTGTTTACACCAAGAAAATCTGTGACCCTGTTGGTACAGCTAGTTGTCTTTTCCGCTGCTCGCTGGGGAAAGAAAACATTTTTTACCATAGACAAAGTCTCTGGGGATCGGTAGAGTCTCCCGATCAGTTGAGAGCAATGGAATAAAAAACTTGGAAAACGCTCCAGGTGGAGGATTTTACTTCAAGATTGCTAATTCGCTCATTACACTGTCAATCAAAAAGTGATCCCGCCTCAGACAGATCATCCAATCATCATGCTGAAGCTGAGAATCCCGGCCAGCCCGCTGTCCCATAGACCCCCAGAGATACTGAGTGTCCGATGGACGTGACAAAGCCCAGCATTTATCCACTGACCATCCAGTTGTGCAGTGGAACAACTTACTCTACGCTTCCCCGTTGAAGTCAATAGACACTCAGCATCCTTCATGACGCTGCAGGGATCAATGAGAAGGAAGGACGTGGTGTCAGTTACCTGTGATAAGTCGCTGATTCCGAACAAAAGATGAAGGTATTCTAGCATATTTACACACAGCAGTACATATTTTATTTTAGGGAAATCGCCACTTGTTATAACTGGCCTCAACCAACAATTCAAAACATGACCGATATTTGCGTGGCGTAGCAAATAACTAATATTTTATAAAGCATGAATGGCGTTTCCGTGATAATTAATAATTGTTTAATTACTTGCATTCGCTTATTTCATTCACCGCTCTGCGGCTGGAGTGTTGTCAGCGTTGCCAACTTGGCGATTTTCTCGCTAGATCTGGCAACCTTCCAACCCAACTTGAAGGCATTTATCCTCAAAAGCGCCAAAATCTGCCACTTTTTTCTGTCGTTGTGGTGGAGTTTTCTGGTGTCGTGAAAGCACGTATTGTGCTGCATTTTTTATTCTCACCGAGCAGCAGTGGGTGTTGACAGGTCCATCCCGCTCTGAGGCAGTCACAAGCATGTACAAGCAGTGTCCGTGGACCACTTAAGAGTTCAAAAGTACAATTGAATCACGCATTGCGGTGGAGCTCGTTTTACAGAGCGAGATCTAAAACGCAAATGTTTCTTAATCATCCGTAAGCCTTGATAAAACGAGAATGAGATTATTGTGTTTATATTTTAAGTTAGCCTATTGTTTACATTGCTACTCTATATTTGTAAAATGAAGTGGACTATCTTACACTTTATTAGGTAAATGTCCCAAAAAAGTCTGTGTGTACATTTCATTGACCAAATATGCGCTAGAATACCTTCATCTTTTGTTCCGAATCAGCTACTCATCACTGGTAACTGACACCACTTCCTTCTCATTCATTCTGGCAAAGTCACAACGTTTTAATAAACCACTTTTTTTTTTTACAGTCAGATGCTGAGCGTCTATTGACTTTGATGGGGAAGCATAGGGTGGGTTGTTCCACTGCACAACTGGATGGTCACTTTATAAATGCTGGGCTTTGTCCTGCCCATCGGTCGCTCCGCTTCTCTTGGGGGTTTATGGGGCGGTGGGCTGGCCCGGACGCTCGGCTTCTGCATGATGATTGGACCATCTATCAGAGGCGGAATCCCTTTTTTCATAGACAGTGAAATGATCGACTCAGCAAAGTATAAACCCCCACCCGAGCATTTTCCAAGTTCTTTATTCGATTGTTCTAAACTGATCTGCAGACGCCGCACGGTGGATGAGTGGTTAGCACATTGGCCACACAGTCAGGAGATCTGGAAGACCTGGGTTCAAATCTCCGTTGGGAATCTCTGTGTGGAGTTTGCATGTTCTCCCCGTGCGTGTGTGGGTTTTCTCCGGGTACTCCGGTTTCCTCCCACATTCCAAAAACATGCATGTTAGGTTAATTGGCGGCTCTAAATTGTCCATAGGTATGAATGTGATTGACTGGTTGTATGTGTTTGTCTATATGTGCCCTGCGACTGACTGGCAACCAGTCCAGGGTGTACCCCGCCTCTCGCCCAAAGCCAGCTGGGATAGGCTCCAGCATCCCCGTGACCCTAATGAGGATAAGCGGTACAGAAAATGAATGAATGAATGAATTAATGATCTGCAGACTTTACCAATCGACTAGTGTTGTGTTTGGCGACTCTCCTTTCACTCTGTGGTTTCTTTCCCCAACGAGCAGCGGAAAAGACGAACGGATGGATGGATAGGCAGATAGTTCGTTTTTTATCTGAGTAAACTCCGCCTAACCCTACGTTTCAAGTCTGGTTCCCGGTCACACTTTGTTACTGGGGCTGTACAGCCTTGATTTGAGAACCGGGACACCACTTGAAATGTGTAAACATGCAAAAGTTCGGGGTAAGGAGTAGAATTGCGATTCACTCATACTTTAGTAGTTACTGAAGTGAGGGAAGACTATATAAGAATCAATAATCAATAGACACAAATGATTCAGACTAGGCCAAACATAAACAGGAAGACACACAGGAAACACGAGGAATAGAAATCGTCTTGTTGCCTGTGTGTGCATGCTTGATGGGGGGGTTGCAGAGGTGGCTCCAGACAAGGGCGGAAGGAAAGTGGAGCATGTTACTGAGGCACAGATGCATAAAATGCCAAGATGGCAAAGACGCCTGTCCCACATCTGGCTTTCAAGCACCGGCTGCAACTCTACTAAACGCTAAATGATTCAGAGGCTTAACAATCCAACACTTTGGAGGCTTATTTTAAATACATCCCTACGTCTGTTCTACGCCTGAGATTCCAATCAGGTCCTGCCGCGGGGTGCCATATCCAGCACAGTAAACAAGGCGTGTCTTAATTGAGATAATTGATTGAAACCTTTGGCATCCTCCAAGATGACAGGGCTAAACCCAGCTGAACACTTCAGCTCGGGTTTGCTCTCTGCTGACTTGCAACGACTTGTGGTTGAACAGCGGGGTGCCATTCCACCCCAAAACAGTGTAGTGTGTGACCAGGCTGGTGGCGCGCATAAGGAGGATAATTATATACAGTAATACCTCGTTCAGACCCCGAATATAATACTTGAATTTCCGCAAAGTAGGATTACTCATTTATAAAGTAAATATTTTTGTAGTTAAGAGCAGAGAAAAACTGTTTACGACTTTCTAAATCCTTTTTTAAACATTATTAGAGGCTCTAGATGTAAAATAACACCCCTAAAGTCCCCTTAACACTCTAAGGTCCCATCCACAATAATTTTTTTTTTCTCCTTTGTTGACTGGAGAGGATGAGGAAGGCAAGAGCTCTGCTGAGAATACTGAAAACTACAACTATTTTGGTGCTTTTCTGAATACATTCCATGAACACAAGATCACAACTGGTTGCTGATTCCCTCAACCTTAACTTGGATTGGCAAAAGGTACAGATTCCTTGAAATAAACGAGTTACATGTGCTGAAAGCTGCAACAAAGCCAAGCTAACCGGATAGTTACGGAAGTTTAAAGCAGTTGCCTAGCAACAATGCCAAACAAAAGAAAAAAATCAAAGAAAGCCAGCCTCTATTAAAATTGTAAAGGATGCTGGCCCTGGATACATAGACTCAAAATCACAAGCGCCAGTCTTGTTGCCAAATGTGGAGGGGGAGGATGACTACAGCCATGAGTTGAGTACATCAGAATGGTGGTGTACAGTCAAAATGTGGTGGAGGAATATTTCTGGCCGACCTGGATGCAAGACTTTAAGAAGTTAGAACAAATGAAGATGGAGTTGCAGGAGATACGGGGGTGCAATCGCAGAATGACAGTACTATTGAAAAGATCCTATGGGGCCATTGTGATGTCATAAACCTTATGAAGGAAAATATAGCACTGACCAAAGAAACTAACCCTAACCCTGCTCTAACAGAAATCGACAAGTTGCAAGACAAAAAGGTTGCGTTGTGTGCTGCTCTTAAGACGTTAAAAACCCTATGGCAGATAATAAAGCACAACACACTGATATCAAGGCCTTGCAGGATAATATAAAGCCACTATTGCAAGAAAATGCTGCCTTACGCACTGCTCTCAGGGATGGATCAAAAACTCACGAATGAACGAAGTGATCCTTCACAGGGCTCAGAGTAACACGCAGGTCAAAAGATAGGCAAACTCAAAACAGAGGAGAACCAGATGGAATTATTGTTCCTTCACAAAGCAACAGATTGTCAGCTTCCTACAATCAAAGGACACCAGTCGTCATCAAGTTCACCAACAGGGAATTCAAAACGGCACTGCTGAAACAAAGAAAGAACTTGAAAGGCACAAACGTCTGCTTAAAGGATCATCTGACAAAAGGCAACGCTGACATTGCCAAGAAAGCACGAGACTTGAGGAAGCAGGGAAAGATACAAAGTACTTGGAGCACCAACGGGAAAATATACATCAAGTTACATGGAGGTCCAGGAGAAGCAGGAGTGGTTGTCAAAGTTATCATCGATCTGGATACATACTAAACATCATATAATCATGACAACAAGGATAAAAGAGGATAACGCACAAAACTGTAAGAGGGATTACATTCATTAATACGAACATTGATATCAACTTTGAAAGAGCACGCTCAACAAAGTATTAAAATCAGGAACTCGTGTACTTAAATTTATGACACTCACAGTACAACACCAAGACAGCAAGATGTTGGTCCAGAAACAAGGGAAGAGGGAAGGAAAGAGGAGGGGGGAAAGGGAAAACAAAACAAAAAATTTTTTTTTAAGAAAATATGATATGTGAATGCATATAATATGTGTATGTATGTATGTATACATATGAATGTATGTGTGTATGCATGTATATACACAGTATGTATGAGTATGTATCACAAAATCATGTCAGAAGGGGGTAGGATTAAATAAGCTCTGCTTCTTCCTACTCCTTTTCGGACATGTAGGAATGACATGAATAATTCTTTGTACAATGTATGCATGTTCCAAACAAATTAAACCAAACCAAACCAAACCAAGGCTGGACGGGAAGTGACGTTGGGGGTTCAGTTGAGCTTTAGTTTGGCGTGGGTTACGCTCGCAACTGTAGCTCCTTTTTAAGTTTTATGGCGCCTGTTAGAAGGTAAATGAAACCAGCCATAAAAGCCTCTTGTTTCTGCAATCAAGCCTGGTGCTTGTGTGTTCCTGCACATTACAGTAACATGTGTAGAGTTTGACATATCCTCACAATGTCTTTAGATGCGTCTGGGAGTCTCAAGGACAGTTTACAATTTAGATCAAACAGGAATAGATACAAGCTTTTGTAATGCCAGCACTGGAGAGAGTGATTAGCGGCCAATAAAGGTTTAGCAATAAAATCTCCAAAGAGGAACCTTGTTCCACTTTCTTTTATAACTTTTGTCGATACATCTAAGGCCGAGGGGGTCAGACTATATATTTGATAAACGCACACAATTTACGCTTAAAATTCTAACAGTCCACCGGAAATTATTTGTCTTATTTTATTTTTAAAAGTATCATACAATCTTCTGTACGTTCTTGAGTCCCTTTTTTCAGGAGCACTTTAAACATTTAAACACATCAAATAACAAAACTGAATTTTACAGCTATTTTTTTTACAATAGAGTATTGCAAGTCATGTTGCCAACTTGTATATTAAAAGTTTATATTAAACACTTTGGAAGCATCTGGTGGGCCGCAATGAAAAACCTGGCGGGCCGGATGTGGCGCCCGGGCCGTGGATTGCCTACCGCTGTCTTAGGTTAATCGCTCCACAGAGAAAATTAAAATGCTGGCATATCTAGAAAATACGTGTGTGCGCGCAGATAGAAATAACACGGTGCATCCTGTCCACCAAAGAGCACATATCAAGAGTTACAACAACAACAGAATATCTTGTTTCATGCAGGCAGTGAGGATTTGTTTACATTTTATACAGTCAGCGCTGCTCATGCCTCAAAGTGCATGTTGATAATAAAACACACCTTTTTCCAAATGTTTTGTGCTTATATTTGATATCAGTCAGTTTCACTCCTTTTGTGCTTTTGTTCTTCTGTAGGAGGATGAAAAAGTGCGAGCATCAGGTGAGTACAGAAATGATCCAGAAAGAAAAAAATGTGCTTTTTTGTGAAATCTGTGCTCTTTTTCAGTCTTTCTGCAATCAGGATTATGAGCACATGTACAGTAGCAACAGGCCCTGAAATATGTTGTTTTTTTCCGGCACTGAACTGGATCGTACTGGTCTGCGCGTGGCAGCACATGCCAAGATTCCAACCAGGAGTAAAAAAAAATATCGACGTGGGGGAGAAAAACACAAAGGCCATTTGGATTTGTCCTGCAGATGCTCTCCCTATTCTGCAAACAGAAACTGAGGCAGAGTGAATTTGGGATAAATTCCAGTTTGGAGATAACACGTTTGTATGTTTGTACGCCAGATTACGCCAGCTAGATTTATAAAATGACCTTTAATTGATGTTTTGATTTCGCATTGCATCACAGATTAAAAGTGTTCATGGCAAGACTTGTGAAATAAGAACTGTGCCTCCTCGTAAAAAATGACATTATCTTTGATTTGTCGGTTTGTTTCTTTAGGCACGTAGAATCAATCATGTGTTTTTAAGTACATGTGGGGCCATCTTAGCTTTGATGCTTCAGTGTAATTGCACGTTTAATTGAACATCTTTGAAACCACTTGAATTTATGGGCAAATGTCATGAAACAAAAATGTAGAAAATGGATTTGTCCTGTTGAATCAATAAAGACGACGTATGCGTACAACAGGCGTTTAAAATGTCAGCTTTGAAATATACAGTGCTGCGAAAAAGTGTTGGCTTTTGTATATTTTGATTTTGTACACATGCAAAAAATGTACAAAAAGTGTTGTGATTTGTACATTTTTTGCATGTTTGACGCTCTTAATTGTTTCAGATAATAAACAGATGAATGATAATGCAAAATGCAGTTTTTAAATGACACGTTTAATTATTAAGGAAGAAAATGGTTCTGTGAGAAAAAAGTGACTTTAGCCTAAACCTAATAAGTGGCTGGGTCACCTTTAGAAGCAACAACTGCAATCAAGTGTTTGTAATAACTTGCAATGAGTCTCTTACAGCGCTGTGGAGGATATTTGGCCCACTCTTCTTTGCAGAATTGTTGTCATTCAGTCCCATTGGAGGTTTTTACAGCATGAAGCGCCTTTTTAAGGTCACACCACAGCATCTCAAGAGGATTCGGGTCAGGACTTTGACTTGGCCACTCCATAGTCTTCATTTTGATTTTCTTCAGCGTTTTGGATCATTGTCCTGCTGCAGAACCCAAGATGGTTTCAACTTGAGGTCACAAACAGATCAGAGCAAGTCCTCCAGGTGCCGAGGCAGCAAAAACAACCTAAGACATCACACTACCACCACCATATTTTACTGTTGCTATTATGTTCTTTTTCTGGCATTACTTTAACACCAGATCTAATGTCTTGTCAAACCACAGAGTATTTTCCCGAAGGTCTTGGGGATCATCAAGATGGTTTCTGGTAAAATTGAGACGAGCCTTAATGTTCTTTTTGTTCAGCAGTGGTTTTCGTCTTGGAAATCTGGCATGCCATGCAGTTTTTGCCTAGTGTCTTTCTTATGGTGGAGTCATGAAAACTGACCTTAACTAAGGCAAGTGAGGCATGCAGTTATTTTGTGGGGTCTTTTGTGACCCCTCGGATAAGTTGTTGCTGCGCTGTTGGGGTTCATTTTGGTGGGCCGGCCACTCCAGGGAAGTTTCACTACTGTTCCATCTTTTCGCGATTTGTGGATAATGGCTCTCACTGTGGTTTGCAGGAGTCCCAAAACGTTACAAATGGCTTTTCCAGACCGAAAGCTGTCAAATAATCTGTTATGTTTTAAGAGGCCTTTTCTGTAGGCATTTTAACAAGTCTTTACATACATTACATTGACCTGTTACTAAATGATGTCAATTTGACAGATACGTATACGAATATTTATGGTTGAACTAAAAATCACCTCTTGCATCACTCGGAGTACACGTTGAAAAACACGGTCGGCTGACAAAGCAAAATGTGCTGATGTTAGCTTTGCTGTCTTTGGGCAGTCTGAGCATGCAAATCTTTCAACACAAACATTGACATAAGTCATGGCTGTACATGAAAGCACTTGCAAGACGGGCGCCAAGGGTATCATACACAACAATGAGTTTATCAATGTGTGATCTGCAGAGTGGAAGTGACTTCACCAGGCGTAAGGCGCAGGCCCTTACTAAATTATATACTGGTAAGGCAAAGTATAAATTATGCAGGTCATGGTCTTTCGAACGGTTCTCTTGCGCAACTAATTTCTAATGCCATCTAGTGGTGAACATGCTCTACAACTTTCCCATGGCATCAACCTTTACTAGAATAAAAACAACCTATGCTACAGTATATGACTTATACTATACAGCCATACACAGGTTCTCCCCCTGTTCTTAGCAGATAAATAGCAAATTGTACATATTTTATGGATGAGTGGTTCATGTATGCAGTCAATATGACATTCCAGTGATATTCATTCATTCATTCATTTTCTATACCGCTTATCCTCATTAGGGTCACGGGGATGCTAGAGCCTATCCCAGCAGACTTTAGGCGAGAGGCGGGGTACACCCTGGACTGGTCGCCAGTCAATCGCAGGACAGACATACAACCATTCACACTCACATTCATACCTTAGAGTCAATACAATTTAGAGATACAATTTAGAGTCCCCAATTAACCTAACATGGATGTTTTTGGAATGTGGGAGGAAAACGGAGTACCCGGAGAAAACCCACACACGCAAGGGGAAAACATGTAAACTCCACACAGAGATGCCCAACGGAGATTTGAACCCAGGTCTTCTCCTGACTGTGTGGCCAATGTGCTAACCACTCAACCACCGTGCGGCCCCATTCCAGTGATATAATTGCAAAAAATAAATTACACCAGCATACATTCCACATAACAAAATATAGTTCAGTTAAAAGAAAAAGGAATGAGTCGTCTGTAATTTTGTTAGCGCAATTTTTAGGCAAATCACCACAAAACTACACTACCCATAATGCAGAGTGCAACCGGAAATGCAAGTCGTACCCCAATTCAAATCTCAAACAGAGAACCTTGGACGCCGTTTTACGTCCGACAATTCAAAAACTCCTTTCCTAATCGAGATGGACGTTTTTGTAATGGAGAAGGCGGCGAGCACCGCATGTGACATTCGGATTTAACGCGACACCAGCGTTTTGCAAGCGTCATCGCCATTGGAGACGAGCGACGCCTCATCGGGTTGATGCTAACGTGGCTAGCAAGCGGCCACTGCCATGGTAAACAAACTGACAGGAGGGATATGTGGATTTAGGAGTATCATTTACATTGACGCTGTTTTTCATACAGGCTGCTAAGACGAAGGGAAAAGCGTCTAAAAGTAAGTTCCTCCAGTTTGGGTCATGTTTTCTCACCTCTTTCTTTAGCAGCCGTCCTGATTCGTTATTGAATGATGTATTAGTGCTACTAGGATGTATGAGCTTTTAATATTTATGTAATGAATGTACTTTGTTTTTCCTTTCTCAAATACGGGCACTATTGCCCGTATTTGAGATTTAAAAAAATATGTAATCTAATAAGTATTTGATCCCCCTGCTGATTGTATAAGCTTAAAATCCCCTACAAAGATATGAACAGTACATAACATTTATGGTATGTATTATTGTAAGGGAGAGAAACATAACGTAAATAAATAGATGGATCTTACATTTTTTTTCAAACAAAAACACTCCTCTGCTTAGGCTTCTTTGCAGATGACGATATCCTTGGCAACTCTTTTGATAATACCAGTAAGTAATATCAATTCCGGGAATCTAAATAGTATGGTTGTGATGTTGTTAATGCTTTACCAATGTACTTGACAGAACCCCCGGTAAGAAGAAAACTAGGACGTGGCGGCTTACTACGTAGGTAAGTTTGATACATTTACATACAAGGCATGAGAAATAATATTGGTTCAAATCTGTAACCATTATGCAATTAAAGTGCTTTGTTGTACTGGTATGTCGGGATGCATGGCTGAGCAGTACTGAGTGAGCCCAATTTAAAACTTAACTAATTGTACAGTTTGTCTCAAGTTTCATTCTTTGCACATGACTGTTTTCATATGGATGTTTGTGCAACATAGAAATGTGCAGCTTTCCAAATGATGTCGTCGCCAGCGTTATATACCTTGAACACATTTTAGTTGATTATTTATTTTTTAAAAGACCTTTTTAAAGGCCCTTTAAAAAAATAACTCACATTGCATGTTGCAGTATTTGTCTTATTTTTGACAAACTATTTGTGAAATGGATCCAGTCGCCTCACAGTAAAAGAAGCATAATGTGTTCATTCATAATACGAGACACGATGTCGGTTTGAGGGAATTGGTGGACGGTGTCAGTGTGAAAGCCACTATCGAGTGTCTCTAATTTAAAACTTTTTCCTCCAGCTCATCTGATGGCGATGATATTTTTGGTATGCTAGCAGAGGAGGTAAAGGCTGTTGAAGGTGATGTTAAGGTATGTGAAGCTGTATTGATATACGTTTATTGTCAATAATTTGTACTTTAGTTTTATTAATATTCTCTTTGCTGTCGTTTCCATTTTTATTCAAGGATGCGGACAATTCTTCAACAGAACGCAATGATATTCCGGAGAACATAAAGGTGCATGGTTACCAGAATGTTCTTTTCGTGTCTTTCTCCATGCTAACTGATGATGAATTGTTTTTTTTTTATCTCTGACTGGACTAGGACCAGACAACTAATTCACCTCCTGAAGGAACAAAATCAGATAATGATGGGTTTGTGCCAGAACTAGTAATAGAAAATGATATCAAACCCGAGGAAGCAGGTAATTTCACACAAAATGGCCTCACTGAACAATAAAAGTTTTTTTTTAATCATTTTGCCTTAATACACCATCACAACAGGTTCTTTTCTTATTATTGCAACACAAGTTAACCTAATTGAGGCTCTAAATCCATATAAATATCCATAATGCAATCCATTGTGGTGGTATATAGAAGCAAAATCATGGAAGAACTGTCATTTTGGACCTTTCATTATAACTACCTTAGATTTCATGTTCTTCTGCAAGCAGACGAAGCTGATGTAGACGTGAAGAAGATACGGAACAAAAAGTTCAGCTTCTCTGGTGAGTCCGCTAATTGTTTTTCTCCTGCGGGGGTCATCATGTATTCATTTTCATAAAGGTTTAGAGCCCAATGTGGTCACATTGACCTGTGACACTGGGATAATAGCCCTAAACACCAATTCTAAATTGTACAGCAGTGGTTTCCTAACTTTTTACAGTGACGTACCCCTTTTTATCAGAAGTAAATTCCATACATTCAAAAAATACATTCAACCAACAATAAAATCTTGTTTTGGGGAAATTAACCCCCTACTCCTCCAGTGCTTTACCAATATAAATGAAACCTTAAAAGATTAAACACTCATAATGCACAAAACAATCATCAAATTGACTTATTTGTTCATATGATGCAGAGCCATGAACAACTTCACGCTCTGTCTCCTTTCGGCTTCATCTCATCGCGCCGTGAGGCGTTCAGGCGCACTCGTAATTGTGTTGGGCGCAAATTGTTATTCGTTTTCATTCACGTGATCAGACTCTGAGACTTTGAACTCTATATTGTGATTAACATGTTATAATTTGCTCATGGTTGCAAAGAGGAAATTAAGTTCGTATTGATCGCACTATCAATAATTTCGTAATTTTTTACGAACACTCAAACCTTTCACCGCGGTGGATCATCCTATCGGAGTTCTATTTATTTGGTCTTACCAACATACCGAGCGTTGAGGAAAGGGAGTCAATTCAGATATGCGTGGAATGTGAGTCCATCTAGGAGTTGAACAACTTACGTCCACATTGTTTAATTCCCAGTCGCTGTTAATACAGTTGATCCCGAACAGCTTTAGTGAAATTGGCCGACGAAAGCGCCACCGTCAGCTAGCTTAACTTCCAGGCAGCGTCACGTGCGGTAAAACGTCGGCGCTTTGACGAGTGACGTGGATATAAATCTAAGTGACGGCAATTGTGCTCATTTCCTGCTCTGAACTTGACAAAATATGTAACGTAAACATTATATTTGTGTTCCTGCCTTCACATTCCAGTAGGCGCCAGCTCAGGTGTGGGGAAAGGCTAGATCGGTCGATCCCAGATGTCACCAATGGGTGGGGCGGGGGTTTCATTCTTAGGTATATAAACAAACAAATATAATATTGTACACCTCTTACTTATCTGCGTAATTCCACATTTTTTATGACTGGCATTCATGCTCGACTTGGGATAGCATATTTACTCGTTTACTTTTACATTTTTAACATGCACAGAAGTCTATTATGCGACTGATTCACTACATTTCAAGTGTTTAGGTGATGCAACTTTTGCATCAGTTAATGTATAAAAACTAATTGTTTTCTTATGTGTGCAGCAAGAGCATCTATGCTTGTTAGGTTGCTGCCATGTTTGGGAGTTTAAAACAACAGCATAGTTTTTACATGGAATCTGGTGTAGAGGGGCAGTGTACATTTTTGGCCTGATTTGAACTAAGCAGAGTCTGTTATTTTTTCCACAGACCTTGATGATGACCTGGACGAGTTGGATAACCTGGTTGACCTGCTGGATGGCTTACCCACAAATAAAAGCAGGGCACGACCCAAATCCAGCTCGCAGGCGACCAAAGCTGAAAAATCCGTACCTTCAGCAACAGCATCTCATGTCCAAAAGAAGGAAACAAGTAAGCCTTATTTTTAGTTTTTCTTTGTAAATGACACACATTGAAGTCCTTTCCTCTTTTTTGTGGGTTTTCAAAACAGCAAGTGCTGCAAAGAAACAAAGTGAACTCACATTTGACGACGAGAAGGATGATTTAATTGATGACCTGGGTTTGGATAGCGATAACAAGAATCCACCGAAAAAAGACAACGTGCTTTGGTCCAACAGGGAAAGGTGACTGCTTTGTTTTTTTTTGTATACTGTTTTACCTATTTATAGTTCTGAAACCATAAACAGATTACTGCTCTAGTCCTTTGACAATATGCATATTTAGTCTTCTATCTTATCTGTTATCTCAGCGGGGAGCAACCCCAGCGATCCCGTACGAGGCTCGATGAGATTCTGGAGAATTATAATTCTCGTAGTGCGGAGTGGTCACCCTCAGGTGCCAAGAAGGAGCCTCCGTCGAAGCAGAACTACAATTTAAAAGGTAAGATGTGCAATGTGTCACGTCCTGTTTAGCATATTGAGTGTTACAGAATATCCAGCATTCATGTTTAGAGGAATTTGACGATTTTGCTCCAAAAAATATTTTTACCCGCAGAAAAGAGGATCTTTTTCCCACAGAAAACACCTCACATTCACCTTAAATCTCTGCTAATTTATAAATAGGGGATAGTAGAGGTAAAATGTGCAGCATACATTTACCACTGTTAATAAAGCCCACCACTTTATATGTTTATGTCTTCATACTTCATTGTTTTTTTCATTAAGCATGAGATTTTTCAATTTGTTCTGCATAGACACAGGTGTGTGCTATGAAATGCAAAAGAATGACATCAAAACAAGCCAAAAGGGGAACACAAGTCACGGTTATGTAGCCACAGATGGGAGAAACACCTTCTCTAGCTTGCTAGTGCTAATTAGAGGGTGTCCAAATTGTGGACATTAAATGCAAGAACTTCCCAAAAAACTGCAACAATGGAAAATATAGAGCAAAAGCTGAAATGTTGGTAATAATAATGCATTGTCACCTATTTGGAAATATATTAATACACATTTTAGCCTTTTTACAAAAAAATATATTGCAATGACCCACGCATTCTTTGCCTTTTCCATATGCAACCCGCACCAATTTTTTTTTAAACATATTTAGGGCTTAAATCTGAATTTATTCGGAGAGCAAGCGATAAAAGCACAGTGGACTGGACTTATTAAATATTTATACTTATTCTATTTTCCTATTTTTCTTAGCTCTCCTGCCTTGCCTTAATTGTTTTATGTTGTCATTAAGTGTTCAAGTTTATTATGACATTTTTGCAAAGCTGAATCTAATCTACTAATCAGCTAATTAGAACAGTCGCTTTCATTACAAATGTTAATCAGAAATTGGAGGTCAACGTGGAGCTAGCAGGAGGGTATCGAGGGGAGGAGAGCATGCCGAGTTTCGAAAGGTGTATTAATCACTCTTGTTTTATGACATTTGCTGTTGGTCCGGGAACGTAACACCCGCAAGAGGCAGGAATCTAATGTATTGTCTAAAATTGAGGCACTTTTTGTCTTGTCGTCTGCTCAGAATCCCTTTTGGAAGATGATCTAATATTTGGATCCTATCAGCCCACTGTGGGAGCCACCCAGTCCCTGTCTCGCAGACAGTCTATCAGGTGTGTGTGACCCCACTGTGTGTTTGAGCTTCACCACAAAAGATCACCAGTTTTCATCTTTGCCTTAAAATAAAAGATTCTCTACAGAAGATGTCAGTGCTGGCACCCCGGAAAAGAAGCCACCCATCGCCCCGACCTCCACTCGACCCCGCAACCCGGCCGACTGGCTCTGTCTCAAGGCTAACGATGAGCAGAGCGACCTTGAAGATGACGTCAAAGAGAAGAAGACTTCCCCGGAGTCTCCAAAATCTCCCTTCTCACCTTTATTGGAGAGAAAGTCCTCTCTGACGGGCAGCCAGAGAAACCCTGCGACTAAAATAGAAGGAGACGTCTCGTCTTTGACTGACACCAAAGCAGTAAAGCCCGATGTTACCAGAAGCCGGACGATAAAGAAGGATGATGATGATGATGACGACTGGCTGGCGGGGGCTCTTAGCAGGAGGAAGTCTTTCTCAGGTTCAAACTCCGATGCCAAAGTCTCCAAGCAGGAGCAGTCTTTAGGCCTAGGAGAAGAAGTGGATCTGGAGTTGCTTGTGAGGTATTGCGTGTATTACTAAATGTCATTTAATTAATCTTTTTTTTCTTTACTAAACTATTTTATGATCTTGTTTTCAGCAAGGAGGCCACTTCAGGGCAGGGCACCCGCAGGGGAAGAGACAACATTGTTGGGAAACAATCTTCATCCTCCAAGGATGCTGGGTAAGTTATGGTTGTAGAATAAAAAAACTATTAATTCAATTTATTGCATGCTTTCTTCTTTCTTGTTTATCACTTAGCAGCTTGTCACTTGGACAAGCTAGCCCTGCGCCACAGTCTGCACCTGATAAAGATCAGAGAGCCAAACAAGGTATTTTCCTCTTACTGACTTAAGTGTTGCTATTGCAAGAGCGACATTGAAATTGAAAATGCCAGACAATATGGAGTAGGACCACATGTTGACCTCACAGTCAGGATATGGAAGATTCGAGTCTTTGTGTGGGCACCGGGGTGCATGTTCTCGCCGTGTGCGTGAGTATTCTTCGGGTACTCCGCCTTCCTCCCACATTATTAAAACATAAGACTAGAGGGAAAGGCTCTAGTCATGACCCCAATGAGGTATAAAAATGAATACTGTACATGGCTGGACCACCTTTCTATTATATATCCAAAACAGGGGTCGGCAACCTTTAGCATCAAAAGAGCCATTTGGGCCCGTTTCCACCAAATTAGAACCCACTCGGAGCCACACACCCTATTGGACCACTCAAATGAAGGTAATGCTACACACTTACATAGCAGTGGTGTCCAAACCTTTTCAACCAAGGGCTGAAAATGACATTACTTTTCTTCATTACATTACCAGTTTATTCTTCTCTTCATACATTCACTTTAAAATGTATTTTTCAATTTCTGCTACTTTTTTTTCAACCGTTTCTTCTTGTAAATTTTGTTCTCATAATTATGACTTTCATTCATTCATTCATTTTCCATGCCGCTTATCCTCATTAGGGTCGCGGGTATGCTGGAATCTATCCCAGCCTTATTGACAAAATGTTTTCACCTTACTATCGTGACATTTCAACGCTTTCCGCAACCGAGAGTTCCAAAAGTTACAACTTTATTTGTTAATAAAAAGGTTTTCTTCCTTTAACATTTCAGCCTTGTGCTACTAAAATGATGATTTCCTCATAATGTTACGACATCATTGTATGACTTTTTTTCCCTAATAGTTGGACTTTATTCTTATAAAATTACTGCACATTTGTCTATTTTGAAGTTATATTTTTAGAAAATCAATAGTTGATGGTCATAGTTGACTTAGCAGAAAACACTGACCCCTAGCACTTGAGTGGAGAATTGCATGGCACAGGCTCAACTTCAGAACTTTCCAAGGCTCTTGACGGCATCAGAAGAGATGGCGTAGTGTCCGGCGTCGCAGGTTGCAGACCCCTGATCCAAAAGGTCACTGAAATTGTAAAAGAAGGCCAAGCTCACAATTTCTGTTTTAGGTCATCCTAAATTCATGTGATAGGGTTTAGGTCGGGGCTTTCTTCTGCACCAAATTCACTCAACCATGCATTTGGTCTCGCAGTCATGCAAAACTGTTTAGAAGAATTGTCCTACATGTCATAAGTCTTGAAGAAGACTTAAGCCAACCCATGATTTATTAACTGGCGATGTGCTTTAAAAGTTGATGTAAGCAAATGTTGCATACAGTATATATATATTGTCTTTTTTCAGTACTTTCACAGCAGAGCCAAATTCCAAACTCATCAGCAGCAGTCCAGCAACAGGTATTACCACTTGTTCAAAAAGAATATTGGACATGATATAAGATGATGATGCTATTTCATTTCCTTGCATGACTTCTGAGCAGATGGCATTTTCAGCTGACAGCCTGCAGCAATTCTTTCTACAGCAGCAGGTAAAAACAACAACAACAAAAAAGAGAGTAGGTGTGCAACAATGCACGTTTCGTTACAAAAACAAACGTTCAAGCCTTTTTAAATGTGTATTCTATTAAAAGTACTAACATTTGATTCAAATCAAAGTACAGTTTTTACATTTAAAATAAATATAATACGAAGTTAGAATCATATATAACAAAAAATAGCACCTACCAAGTAATAATTCAACATGGCAAAGACAATTATGCAGAATTCATCGATAGTTCTGTTTACAGATTCAGTAGAATTTCAATCAAACGTAGCGTTCAGCATTTCCACAGTTCATTTACACATCCAACTTGCTATCAAACTTCACAGTTATAAAATAAACAAGAATAATTATCGATGTGACAATACAGCCAAAGTCAAGGCGACACAGAACAAACTTAAACCATAAGATTTTTTTCAGTTTGTCATAAAATAACAAGTGTAGAAAAACACATAAGAGTTTCTGCATGGAACAAGCCGCTACAAAGGCAATAAAGACTTTTTTTGTTTATATACTCCATGCATCTTACTGCTCAGTTAAATTTTCCAGAATTTGTTTAATAAAGAGGAAAATTGCAGATTTGCAGGCCACAACAGCAATCAAGATGGGACCGATGTCAGCTGACTTGAGTTACAGTATCGTTTGATGCAGAGTGGTATCGAATTGAGACCAGATACGTGTATTGTTGCACCCCTATTACCCAGCCCATATGTATCCAAATTGCAACATACAACACATCTCATAGTTTTATGACTGTCTCTGCCTGAAAGATGATGCAGTCACAGTTATTGGGGCTCCGAGGTGTTTTGGACGGTGGGGCCCTGCAGAGACTCAGTGAGCAGCAATCTGGAGATGATCAGGATTTGCAGGCCCGCATCATTCAGCTGGAGGGACAGGTGCTTGAACACAGCATGACACAACAGGCTAATACCTTTCTACTGCTAATTTATTTGGGATTAGATCGGATTGCCACCTGAAGACCCTGTGTGTTCTTGCCCAGATTAAGACTCTGCAGCTGGAGCGAGACCATAGCCAGTTGTTACTGGAGAGCGCCCAGCAGCGGCATAAACAGGAGATGGAACTGATGGAAAACGCACACAAGTATTATCTCTGAAATTGAATGCAACAATTTGTGTTTGCTCATACAGACGTGTGTTTAATTGTGTGACTTTTCAACATCTAATCTCACAGAACTCGCGTGAAGCTCCTCGAGGAATCGACAGCCCAGCGGGAGACACGGATGCGCCAGGAGAGCGAAGACCTAATTGAACGCTTGACCGCAGTAACACAAGCAGCCGAGAAGGAGCGCGCAGACCTGCAGACTCACTACCAGCGTAAACTGGCCCAGTTCCAGCAAGACCAAGACAGAGATGTGGAGAGACTCCGAGATCTGCAGAGGTAAACCCGATGAAGCTCGCTTTCAAGCAACACGCTTCTGTGTTAGAGCTGATGGTTCGGATAGCAAAAACGATCACTAAGCCCTGACCTCAGCCCATACAAACATGAATGGTTTTGTTTACACTGCAACACAGTTAGCAAACAATTTGGAAATTCCAATAATAAATATATCAGGTTCACACATAAAGCATCATTCTTATTTGTCATCCAGGAAATCTATTATGGAGATGAAGAAAGACCATGAAGACCATGTTAACAGACTAAAAAGGCTAAAAGAGGAGGAGATTGATGCTGTTACAAGTGCAACATCTGAAACCAGGTTCTCTATTTATTTATCTAGTTTTTGCTTATTGGTGTATTTTCTATAATTCATGTGAAAGGAAGGGAAATATTTGTGTTGTAATCAGAGCATGCCTTCTACGTCCAGGTCTCTGACTTTAGTGATCGAGCAGATGGAGCAGTTCTCTTCTCGTCTTGGCGATCTCTCCACTCTGGTTGAGAGCAGACACGAGCACACCACCCAAGGCTTGGAGCAGGGGGCGCGGCACAGAGATGAGCAGCTGCGAAGTATGGACACACACAATTGTCAAGATGCACAAGCAGATAAGGTCATCTCGAAATGTTTCTTTCAGTCATGCAGGAGCGTTCGGCTCAACAGCAGAAAGCAATGGCTGAGGAGAAGGCTTACCTTAAGGAGATCATTTCCAGGATGGACATTCAGATTAATGAACAGCAGCGACAGCTTGAGAAGGTTAGTAATCTTTAGTGTATGTATAAAATGTGTACATAAATATGCAGTGGCCTAAAGACATTTTAGTCTTAACAGAAGGTCCCACAATAAGTACAGTTTTTTTCATAAAAAACATAAATTTTTCTTGAAAAAAAAATACAAATCCATTTAATGCCTTCCAGGCCCCCAAATATATTAACACAATTTTTAGAGAATAATCAAAGTTTTACATGCAGAAAACAATGCAAAATGCATACAAATGAGGAATTAAATCGATAAATCAGCATTTAACTGGACTTCTACTTTTATTGACGACTCGATGGCGAACATGGCGATGAGAAGAAGGAGGGGAGGAACGACAGGAGAGCCATGTAGATGGTTAGAACTGTATACTTGCTCACTTCAACTTAAGTGTCCACTAAAGCAGCAGGTCCAGTCATCATTACACACACCGGCCTGGCTCACTTTCTGTTATGTGCCAGCCTTCAACCATTTCCATCTTACTTTTCTATGACTTCTTTCGTGAATTCAATAGTGTTTCTCCGTGTCTTTAGCAAAGGTCTGGCATTAGCAACATTTTTGACCCCATGGTGGGTTGTTTTGCAGCCGTATTGTGGGAGAAAAAAGCGCAGACTATCTGAAGGCCTTTTCGTCTAACATCAGAAACAACACCTCGTCATCACAGGGCGCACAATTCTTTATAGGAGGAAGAAAGACAGAGTCACCAATGCATGGATGCTTTGTCTATCCACTTGATTCCATGGAGTAATATGTGGGAAAAGAGACAGTAAACATTTTGTTAGGCACGCTGTTTGGCTGTACAATGACCGAGACATAGTTTTGACAATACATTTCATCAAAAGTGGAGAGGAAGTACTGGTATTTGTTGTCTCCAAAGACGGAATATTGGCGGAACAACCCATTCTCTCAGCAGAGTCGCTGACGATTCTTGCATGTTTCAGGAACGCTGGAAGGTGACAGCAGAGCAGGCCAAGGTAGAGTCTTCTGTGAAAAGCCTAGAAGAAGAGCGACGGTCCCTGACTATGCAGATGAACATGGAGAGAGAGGAGCTGGAGAAAGCCAAGGTGAGGCTCATAAAGAGCAGATTATGTCTTGACAAAAACACAGATTCTAGATTCCATTCCACAACTCGCCTTCCTCACTGCCCACCAGAGTGCCTTACTGGAGGAGCAGAAGTCAGTGATGCAGCAATGTGCAGAGGAGAGAAGGAAACTGGCAGCAGAGTGGAACATCTTCCACACCCAGGAGAAACAGAGGCGAGAAAGAGTTGAACAGGATGTCAGTACTCTACTGGACAGGAGAGAGGGCTCCATTTTGAGTCTGGCACAGGTGAGCGGAAACAGCCAATCCAGTCAGTTAGAAACCCCAAACACATAGAGCACCTTCCTTTTTGGCACTATAGGAGCAAGCTGAACTGAAGCTTCGCAGCGGAGAGCTGAAACAAAGGGAGGCGACCGTGGCACAGGAAAGAGAAGCTCTGGAGCAACTCAAAGGAGAACTGGACAGAGAAAAGGAAAGAATTAGCGGTACCGCTTTGAGGCTCAAGATCCGAGCACAGGAGGTTGATGGCTTCAGCAAGGTAAATCTTTCACATTTTGTTTCACGTTTTAAATGTTGTAATTTGTTTACAACTTGTGTCTTTTGCTTTCAAATGTCGTATGCGCACCAACTCATTTCGTCAGTAGAATGGACATTTGGTGTCACGTTGGCTTCACTTTCATCCTCCTGCACTCGCTGGTGATGATGTGCGATCTCCATTTTTAAGGCAAAAATAAAACAAGCAATAAAATAAAAATCAAGAAAAAATGTGCATCACAATTGTGTGCAATTATAGACACCAACCTCCTGGGTGAATCAAAATGTATGGATTTGACCGCTGTCTATGAAGAAATGCAAGTTTACAGGGAAAAACTCTTCTCTTCTTAAAACTCATTTTTACTCCTTGGCTTTTAACCCAGTCTAAGAGTCTGCACCAGTTGTGCTGTACAGTTTTTATTGTTTCATTCTATTGTTTTTATTGTTGTAGTATGTTTTTAGCTAGTCTTTTATTCTGTATGTACTGCAAAGCACTTTGTCTCAATCACTGATTGAATGAAAGCGCTTTATAAATAAAGTTGAGTTGATTTGAGAATTATGCTGCCTAATCCTGCTAACAGACAAGGAAAACTACTTTGTCGAACAATTAGGGCTGTCAAAAATAACACGTATAACATGTTAGTAATTTATTTTTTAATTATGTTACAATTATTTGTGTAATTCTTTGTTATGATGGCAGATCGAGGCGCAGTGTGGCGTTTATTCTGACCTAAACATAGCTACAGCAGTGTAATTCTAATTTGCATTTATTCTCTTTTAAAGGATAGTGTTGTAATGACGATATAATCAATATTTTGTATAAATGAACAAAACACTTGAACGACCAGGCAGGCTTTTCCGACTTTTTATTGCCTCATGGGATTGAAAAACAGTGCCAGTGCGTCAGTCGTGCTCTTTAGAGGTTGCTATGGCTTCAGTTCTCCACCAGATGTAGCCGTCACTGAAGTCTTGAAGCTTTGAATCTTTTTCGGCACAACTATTAGGAAAGCCTCCGTGCTTCGTGAGGCTTCACTTGCCCACCACTCAAAATTGAACAGCAACCAACTTTGCAACTTCCTCGTTGACCGCAAGGTGCATTCACTGACACTCCAAACTCGCAACATCATAATATCTTTGTGTGGTCCAAAGCCACAGAAAGATTAAGAAGGATTTTTAGATATTTGTGGTATCTTTTAACTTGATTCAAATTATAAATTCATTTGGAGCTGTTAATACATACAAAGATATTAATTTGAAAACCTCTTCTACAGCCCTAGTAACTATATCTGATGTTTGCAGATGGCAGCAGAAAAGTATGAGGAAGGGGAACAAGCCTTGCAGGAAGCCAAACGTGTGGAGGCCGAGCACCAGGCAAGGCTAAGAACTATTCATTCCCAGATCGAGAGGCTGAGGCAGCTTGAACAACGTACTATTCAGGTGTTTAATTGAAAATGGTCTTTTGTTCACAAAATAAAAATTTTACAACCTGTTAGTGGTTACTGAACTTGTATATTCAACTCTCAATTCTAGGAGCGATTACGTTTTAATCAGCAGGAGACTGCTGAGAAGCTTAGACCCAACCCACCCAGTGGCGCACAAAGCAATCCCACCGTTTTACCAGGTAATCAACACTTTCAGTTTGACTGAGGGCATTATCTAACCATTAATTGTTCTATTAATCTGGAGACTCAGGTTCAGTGATACCAGACACAAAGCTGGCACCGACCGTAATGCCCAATCCTCAGTCTGTGGCACTCCAGGCACACCTGGCTATATGGAAGTACAATGCACAAAAGGTAAGGGACATTCACATGCACCGTTTGAGGACAAGATGCATCGCACTAGGACTGCTTAATACAGTAATGTTAAAAAAAACAGCAGTCCAATGTGACTAACCAGATTAATCACTGTTATTGGTATATTTTTATTGCTACATAGCAAACAAGTTACCAGTAGGTACAGTAGATACTCAGAAAACAAACAAGACCCAGCATTTATGATATGCACACTTTTAAGGCTGTGCAATTGGGAAATTAGTTGAAAGGGGGTGTTTAGTAAAATAGCAGTGCGGCATTTAATTGGTGATTTTAAGCCACAGTGCACAGTGAAGACAGTTAAGCACGGTGGTGCAAGCATCATCATATGGGCATGTTTCTCCTACTATAGTGTTGGGCTTATTTATTGCATAGCAGGGATCGTGAAGCAGTTTGCATGTCAGAATACTTGAAGACATTCCCTTGAAATGTGTTTCAACGAGACAATGACCCCCAACCAGCACAATCTTGGTTCCAAACCAACAAAATTAATATTATGGAGTGGCCAGCCCAATCCCTGGACTCTAACCCAGTCGAGAACTTGTGGGGTGACAATGTTGTTTCTGAAGCAAAACAAAAAAATGTTAATGAATTGCGGAAGAATCTTGGTGTGGAGTAACACCTGAAAGGTGCCACAAGTTGGTTGAGTGCATGCCACACACTATAAAAAAACTATTAGTTTAGTGATTCACAGCATTGCCAAATCTTAGACACCAAAACATTTGTACAAAAATGTTTTTCCAGATTGCACGGCCTTAAGAGCGTTCATATCAGGAATGCTGGGTCTTGTTTTCTGAGAATCTACTGCACCTACTGGTAACTAGTTTGCCATGCAGCAAAAAAATATATAACAGTATTTAATCTGGTCACACTGGACTGCTACTTGGAACACTACTGTATATGCAGTATATTAACTGTGTTACAAACAAAAGAAAACAAGTCTAGGCACTTTCTGCATTGTGCCCAAAGTGCAGCATAAGAACAATTTGTGGCCATAGCATTTTTCTAAAACTAAAAATTAGGACTAACATTGGGTGTGCCACAGTTTTCCTCAAATTTAGATTACCATTTAGCATGTATGTTTGATAAACAGAATGTTACTATTAAAGTGGTCTCTGCAACCCTCAATGTCAAATGTTTGGCTACCCCTGCTGAACTTCACATTACTCTTGCCACAGGACCACGATTATCTGCAAGAGCAGCAGATCTTCCTGAACAACTTGAAGAAAAAGTCTTACAGACAGAACAAATCACACTGGACTCCTGCAGTATGAAAACGACAAACTTTATTTTGTTTCCTAAATCAATTTGAATTTTCAGGTTGCTCTACCCGACTCAGGAATGCCACCTAAAAAGGGTACAAAACAGGGAGACCTTACAATCTTCTTTTTTTAAATCAGCAAGTGACATTTCACTTATTGTCAAGCCTCAGGTTACCATGACTCCACATTTCAAAAATTCAGACAGGGATAACTTGTATCATCACAGGCTTGATTACATGCGAGCGTCACGGGAATTACCTGTCCATCCCTGCTCCGGCACTGTACTTCTGGTAGCACACTTTGCACCTGCTAAACGTAAAAGGTAGATCACTTTGTCATCTGGGGTTCTGCTTGCACAAAATTAAAGCGAAGCTATGGCTATTTCTCAGAAGAGCTTTTTGCCATCGTCAGTTATCGCATCAGACGGCACTTCCTATGTAGCAGTTATCATCCCTGAAATAGGAGGAAGCGGGACACAGCGAATAGCGTGGTGGTACACACCTCTGCAACACCCCCTCACGCTGACGTGGAACCATCTGGAGCAGAAACCTGAAACAAGACATTTAGTGAGTGTTGGAACGTCAGAAAACAGCTTCTACAGGTTAAGTCTACTGCTGGTCAGGTACCATTGTTTTCCACACATTATCTTCAGACAGGGATAACAAAACTCATCACATCCATGGAGCAAATTGATGCAATCACGCCAACATTTACCTGTAACAACTTGCACCTTCCAGGACGGCAGCCATGCTTTTGACCACGTGCTGGTTGAGTTGTAGCTTGAAACTAACAAGCTAGCACATGGAACAAACGCCACATTGTCACCTATTTTAGATGCCAATCAAAACGATAGCTTTTCACGGAGGGTCCTGCGCTTTAGTTAACGCCATAGATGAACAGAAAATCCAATAAACGCCTAAAAACGGCGGCATAGTAAAGCAGACCGGCTCTTGACCTACGACGGCGACCGGAGAGTAAAGGCAGGAAGCCTCGCGCGATCTGGTTTTATTTAGTGGGTGCGTCACCGCCCACGTGACGCCCAGGTGGGCGTGGCCAAAGATGATGCTGAAATACTAGATTAAACTGCTGCATCAAAAAATGGGTATTTGAAAAAGAAACTAATTTAAAACAATCATTTTATTGACATTATCTCTATTTTGTCAAACTCTACCAACCTTTGTTATTATACAATTACCATGCAACCAAAGGAACACACCTGAAAACAAGCATTTTTCATACAATTTATATATAACGCGCCCAGTAGGGTGGCTTTTGTGTGTGTCTATAATGAACACCTTTGAAAAAATAAGGATTTCAAGTCTACTGAAAGAAATGTTCTTTTATTCATAGACGGAAAACGGCACTAAAGGCAAAATTTAAAGTACATATTGCGCCATAACGTAGCTATTGTGTCGAATTTGGCCTGCAATGTACTCATTTAGTCCTTACTTATGTATTATTTCCAAAGGAAGGTAAGAAACAAGTAAAAGGTGGGAAATTGCGCTCCCTGTTTTGAATAGGATAAAGTATTACCTTCTGGTGGACAAATGTAAAAAGAAATGGAAAAGCAGTACATATACATCTGGAATCATGTGACCAAAACAAGATCCAATACGGGAGGGATTGGGTCAGTAAATAGCACGGATATGCCGGCAAACAACAGCACGTCAGTTCCAATGGAAGTTATTTCAAGCATGCTGAGTACGCTGCAGTTCCACGGGCAGCCCTTAGGGGGCGCCTCCGAAGCAGAAGTGTCCTCCCGCTCCCAGCGTCCGGCAGCAGGCTACTTGGACTCGGACTTGGGAGTCGGTACCGCACCCCCATCCTCGCACCGGCCCGGCCGGGATGGAGAGAGACGGCCGTGAGGCGGAGCCAGCCCGCCAGCGGAACGGCTTCGTGGGCATGCTTTACGGGGAGTTTACGGACGCGCTCGACGACAAGGTCCGGTACTCCGTGAGCTTGACGGAGAGCGTCTTGACCATCCAAAGGATCTCGGCGTCTCCCGGAGGGACTAAGGTGGTCTTCAACTTGACTGACTGCGTCGGCTGCCGGGCGTACCGAGCGGCGGACAGCGCGGACGTCGGCGCCTACTTTACCGCCTATTTCTACCCGTTCAAGCGGCGCTGGATGAGCGCCGGCGTGGCCCGCCAGCGAGTGGAGCAGTGCTTTCGGGTGGCGCTGGTCCAGGACGCCCTGAGCAACCTGCGGGAGGCTGAGAGGTGGGCTCTTGCCATCAGGGACGCATCAGTGCAGCAGGCGCCTCGGAAAGCCGGTGAGCAAGGTCACGTGACTTACTCGCATGCGACGTCCCTGAACCATCAGGCTTATTTTATGCGAATATTTGCAACAAGTCAGTCATTACACTCACCTGAACGTGCTTCTCCCCGGCGGGGAAAACAAGTTTGCATTCCTTTCGCTACCAAAAACCTGCTCTGCTTGCCTCCGTTCACTCCCTCACTCCGCGTCCTGGAAAAACAATTCTCCCCCTAGCCTCGGGACGCACCTTATAACCGACTGGTAACCATCTTCCCCACTAACCCCCTTCCACCCTTAACCGTGCATCTGACAGCTCTATTGAAGGCAAGTGCGGTGGTGGTGCACGAGTGCTGCCAGCACCGGGGAGCCACGGTTAATCGGGGGAAACATGAACTCCAACGAGTACCGTGGCATTCCGAAGCGGTGCATGGCCCTGGGTCATTTCCAACATCAGTACGAACCCAAACACAGCTCCCTAGACCTCCAGAGGAAGCTGTACGCTGACTACTCTAAGTTATATGCACGCTTCAGTATCTTGTATTACATATATTACGTGCGGCCTTCATCAGGTGTCCCAATACTTTAGTTCCCCCGTCTGTTTACATCCCCCGCTATATTCCACTGTCAACAAGAGCGTGGCCCCCTGCTGCTCAGACTTTATTCATCAGCGCAGTCGATTCCCTCGGAGTTTATTGTCGACGTGTGCAAAATCACATCAAAACACGCCGCTGATTACCATCCTTTCCTGCTGCTGCTTTGTCTAATGAGGTCTCTTCCTCATCTGGTGCCGCCGCCGCCGCCGTCTTCCGAGCTCATTAGCGTCTCATCCTGGATTACAATGAGATGGTAATTAACAAGTAGACAATACGAGAGCTGTTTACTCGGTTAATTACTACATCACTCACACAAGAGGAATATGGAAACTGTTGTTGGGGTTCAACGTAGTGTTTATTGTTGTGGTTGTAAGTGGAGAACTGTGCGTATTATACTGGGAGCCAGGGCTGCAAATAATCATTATTTTCTTTGTAATTTAATCTGAAGGTGGTTTTGGTAAATCGCTTAATCGAGCAATCGGTTAGGCTCTAGACCAGGGGTGTCAAAAGTGTGGTCCAGAAGCCGTTTTGCAACCAGTGGCTGTTTTTGTTACTGGCTCATGACACATTTCATCCATCTGTCCATCCATTTTTTATGCCACTTATCCACACTAGGGTCGCAGGGGTATGCTGGAGCCTATCCCAGATGACTTCGGGCAAGAGGCGGGGTACACCCCGGACTGGTCGCCAATCAATTGCAGGGCAGACATACAACCAGTCACACTCACATTCATATCTATGGACAATTTAGAGTCGCCATTTAACCTAACATGCATGTTGTAAAAATACAATTAAACAACAAAACAACAGCAAATCAATCATTTTACAAAAATAAAGTCCAAATATTAGGACAATTAAGTCATAATTCTATGAGAAAAAATATATTATTTTCTGATTATATATTTTTTTTACATAAACTCACAATATTATAAAAAATAACATCCCATTTTTAGAAGCAGAAAGTTGAAATTGTAATTTGGGAAAAAAGTCCTATTATTGTGAAGACATTTTTTTCAGAAGCTTGAAGTTAAAATATTCAAGAAAAAAGATGTTATTTTTTAAAGGCATAATATAATGAAACGCAAAACCTAACAAAGAATGAGTTTGGAACTTTTGTTGGGAAAAGGTAATATTACGAGAATGAAGTCAAAATATTCCGGCAATAAAGTTATAAGATTACAACAAAAACAACATCTTAATGTTGAAATATTTGGGGAAAAAAGGCACGCAAAATGAAAAGAATTGCAAAAAAAAAAGTTAATTCATGGAGAAAAGATTTATACCAATAATACATTTATTCAGCTACTGCATAGTACAAAGCTGAGATGGGGGCTGTTTTTTCTTTAAAAATATATAACTTATTAGCATATTGGGTTGGTCCTTGAAATGTAAAATATCAAAGCGGCCCATCCATCTATTCATTTTCCATGCCTTTTGTTTGGGCACCCCTAGATGGACCAAATCAAAATAAGCCAAACACAAACAGTTAGTGGTTTGATATCAGAAATAGGCAAAAATGCCGATCACTCGGATAATAGGCCTGCTTTAATGGATGACTAAGGAAATTACTATATATTCATATTTGAGAGGTTGAAATCCAACTATATTTACACGTCTTATAACGTACCACCATTGTTGTTGATGAACTGGATAATCGATTAATCATGGATTAATTGTTGCAGCTCCGCTGGGAGTTAATATTTGGGTTACCATGTATTGTTACTACAAAGAGTCCAAGAACAACTTCATTCATTCATTTTCTCTACCGCTTATCCTCATTAGGGTCGCGGGTATGCTGGAGCCTATCCCAGCTGACTTTGGGCGGGAGGTGGGGTACACCCTGGACTGGTCGCCAGTCAATCGCAGGGCAAAGAACAACTTTATAATTGTAATTATTATCATCTCCGCCAGTGTCATTATCATTGTCATTGTTGCAGTATCTTTGGAAAGGGAAAATTCCCTGCAATAACAGTGAAGCGTCAGCTGAGTGTATTTACCATTCCAAACAGAAAGCAGGCTTTGCACTCCTACGCCAGCAGCACCGCTGAAAGAGCACTAGTGTCTCATTCGGTATGTTTTTGGAAACCACACCGAGGGACCGTAAACATTTAAATAAGATGTTGTGTGTATTCAGCCTCCCTGTGGTCTGCTGGCAGGAAGGCAGATGGGAGTAACCTGAGAGCTAACTCTGCTGTTGTCCTCCAGTCGCCCTCCAACAATCCCCATCTTGGATGTTTAGAGGGTTAAGTATCACCAACCATTGAGGCAGTTTGGTGCTGATTTTCCCCACTTTTTCTTGTGTTTTCAGCACACTGATTTTTAATTTATAAGCTTGCTTTGCATTCCAAAAACCAAATAGATGCTGCCTCCTTCACAGAGGGTAAATGAAAGTCAGTGTGAGTCCCTAATCCTCTATAGAGAATTTATCCTAAAGTTAATTACATCTGAGCTCATCTGGTTTGCTGCAGATGGAAAGGTTGGATTAAAAGTGCAATTATTTTGTCAGTTAGCCAAATGACAAATGAAACAGAAAAGAATCAATTAATATGCTCGGCCCAAGTGATGATTAATCCATTATCCAATTAATCTAAACTATTTTGGTATTTGATTAATGTCTTGTTTTTATATTCTTTGATTTGAAAAAAAATTTAGTCATCCATGAAAGCAGAACTATTATCTTTAGGTTTTTAGGCAAAACAAGATATTGACACACATTAGCGTTGGAATCTTTGGAAACCGCGATCAATGCTTTTGCTTCTTTTCTGATAGGATTGCCCCAATCCACATTGTTTGGCTTCCAATCCCATTTTTTAAAATTGTTTTGCAGATCTGGTACCAATCCCTTGTTTAAAAAAATAAAAATAAATAAAAGCTTTTGGAATTTGTTTGAATACTTTTAGGGTAAGATTAATCATTTGATGTGGTTGTAGATCAATTTAGATGGATGGATCGATGATACTTTATTCATCTCCAAGAAAAATTCACATTTCCAGCGGCTCTGCAAAAATGTCATAATAAACCTAAACACAAAAAACAACCAAGGCAAAGCAGGGGTGACCATGAGGAAAATATCAGTAAAGAAAATAGAATGATAATAAATAAATAGAAATCATAACACTTCAAATTTGCAGTGCAATAATACCATACATAATAAGTTAAGTCCTGTGTGTGTTTTTATTGCTACCCCTCTGTTGTATTGCAAAGCTGCATGGCGTCGGGGAGGAATGATCTTCTCAGTCTGTCAGTGGAGCAGGACAGTGATAGTAATCTGCCACTGAAACTGCTCTTCTGTTTCAACATGATGCTGTGCATTGGATGATGCTGGTTGTCCATGATGGAGAGGAACCTCCTCAGTGTTCATTGGTGGTGGGATTTTGAATATATGACTTTTTTTTTTTAACACTTCAACGCTATAGTAATTTATTGACGGTGCCTAGAATAAACAACCAGCGGTTACAGTGGCAGTTCCTGTGTTTTTTTGTGTGCAGATATTTATTTGTACACTATGTGTGCATGGTGTTTGGGTGGCTGTTTGTTAGGAGCTGTTTTGCCTCAGTAGCAAGTAAGTCATGTTGCCAGCTACAGTTTAGATGTTAAAGATTAAAAACAATTTTTAGGAAATGCCTGGCGGGCCGGATGAAAGTGCTTGGTGGGCCTGATGTGACCCGCCGGCCGCAGTTTGCTGTTCTAGGGCATAATCGATTAATCAAAACAACAAGCTTCAGATTAAGCAACTTGATAATAGGACTATTTTTTTGTCCAATCCAGGTTCCATTGTAATAGTAACTGTAGCCGTTCCTTAGCCTGAAGGTTAGTAAGTTTGAGTGTGTGTGTGCCCTTTGGTGAAACACACTTGCGTCACCACCAGATGACCCCTAACCCGATCCAGCCTCTCAAACTCCTGTGGGGCTTCTTTAGTCCCGGTCTCAGTGACACACTGCCGTGATGGCCTGTCGACGTGTACGGCTTTCCAACCCCCCCACCCGCTCCACGATGCCACCGCACTTCGGCCTTGAGATGCCTCACACTGCCATTTAGCTCAAATGCACGCATGCATGTTACCTCTTAAACGCCATTCCCCTGTTTCCAGTGTAAAGAACATGAAAACGACATGGTAGAGTTATTTTTGGGGTTTTGGAAATGTTCAATAATAGACCAGATGATGCTGTAGTTTAAAGTGAAACCACGATTTTCATATTCCCCGGTTTAAATTATTGTTTGATTGTCTTGGTTGTCATACAGCCAAACAAACTACAGTATATTCCCTCGTTATTGCTGTTGATTACTTTTAAAATCGATCATGATAGGTGAATTTCCACAAGGTAGGAACCCTTATTTCTAATAATCTATCGCTATAGAATACTAAATGTCATACTAAAAGTGAATTTTGATTCTTTAATCATAATTGGAAGATTTTTGTAGTTAGAACATGGAAAACCAGTTTACGACACTGTAAATATGTTTTTAACAATATTAGAGCCCACTAGAAATGAAATAACACCCCTATTGTCACCTTTACACTCATATTACCCAATATACTAGACATAGTAACAAAAAATAAGACATCATTCAAGACATAAATAAGACTCAGGCTTACAGTATGTGTTGCCGCAAATGTGCAACGGTGGCGGGGACCGGAAGTGACGTTGAGCGTTCCGAGTCTGGCGTGAGTTACGGCTGCAGCAGTAGCCCGTGTTAGGGATTATTGTGATGTATAGTTGTGAGATCTTTCAAACCTGGCATAAAAAGCCTTTTGTTCCGGCGATAAAGTCTGGTGCTTGTGTGTCTCACCGAACAATACAGTAAGATTACTGACACCAAGTGACCAGTGTAGAATCACACATCATGCCAGTGTCTTTGAATGCGTCTTCTGCATGCCTTATGTTTGCATTTTACTTCATTTAGCCACTTTATGTTTGAAAACGCATAATTTTGGCAAACAAATATGCAAAAGTAATAAATATTTAGGATGAAGCATCATATATATGCACGCATTCAAAGCTGTAATGGTGTGACATAACAAGGCGTGAACCAGATTTCTTCGCTTCAAAGTTAAATGACGGAAGGGCGGGCGGGAGCGTGGGTTTGTAATCGGGTTGCGATGGGGCATACGCTGTTCCCAAAACTCTTTCACTCACATGTTCCACTGTAGCTTGATATTCTGGAAGTGCAGACAGCACTTTTTGGGTGTAAAAGCCACATTGTGTTTTGATGCACATAAAAGACAAAGGGGATAGTGTGTGGCTGAATGGAGGCACAGTTCTGTGCGTGTTTGTTTTTCTACACTCTCTCCACCCTCCTCCTGCTGCAATCACACCCCTTGTGCCAATTTGGGGTCAAACGGTGCAAAGACACGAGGCGCAAGATGACTACTGTAATATATTGAATATTGAAGCTCCACGGCGCCATGATTGCTGATGTCATTTACATTTTCTTCCTGTTACTTGTGTGTGGGATAGACCAATAGATTATTTATGCATGGAAAATGACTTAAACTCAACTTTAAAGTGTCCCATGTGAAGGTGAACATTACTTTCCCAAACTTTTAAAGCCATTCAGTGCCTTCAACATCATCCGGTACCTTCAATAAATGAATACATTGATCATTAGAATGATCTTGATTACAATTAAGGCTGCCAACATAACTATTCCAATTTGCAACCATCTGTTTAGTCCAGTGGTTGTCAATCATTTGATGCCAGAACTGGAACCATCAAAGTGCAGCAAAATGTGGTGTGAAGCATACAAGCGTATTGAAGTATCAAATTGCATGCTAAGTACGACAAATTCATAGATGTTGGCAGGGCTGCGCTAATATTGAAAGTCCTCCCAGCAGTTCCCAACGGTCCCCAACAGTTCATCGTGCACCCCCTTTTTTGCTGGTTTTGTTTTTAATTTTCCAAATATTTCAACTGAAAATTGTTCTCCTATAATCTGTATAAATGTTCTTTTTGCAATATGATGACTATTCCCATTTATTTTTACTTTATTCCCATAATATTATAACTTTTCCCCCAACTTTATTATGTTTTCTTTGTTTCTAACAACGTTTTAAAGAAAACATTATTCTTTAATATCCCAACTTTATGCTACAACAATGACAGTATTTTTCTCCTTAAAATTCTGTTTATTCTTTATTTCTTTGTTTTTTTTCATGTGGCTTTTTGTCTTTTAAACTTTTAATATGTGTCTTTATAATGTTACGGGTTTATTCTCTCTCTATCTTATTTTTTTACTTTATTATTGTAAAATTACAGCTGTCTTTTCTATTTCATGTTTCTCTTGTAAATTTTCTTCCCATAATTATGACAACAGTCTATTTTGAGTTTGTTCTTGTAACACACTTGTAACCTAATTTTCCAAAAAGTACAACTTTATTTGTTGTTTTGTATGTTTCTCATAATATGACTTAAAAAAATAAACATCTTTTTTTAAAAATACTTCCCTAATGAGGATAAGCGGTATAGAAAATGAATAAATGAATGAACTTCCACTTTATGGTAAAGGTAATAGTTTAATTAGATTTGAACATGCATGTAAATGACATTGGAATACGTCACTTAATACACTTGACAGTTCCACATGTCCAAAAGGAGTACGAGGAAGCAAAGCTTATCAGATCCTACCCCCGTAGGGTCTGCCCTATTTCAATACATTTGTGGACTTCCTGCAGTTACTAAGTTTGAATGCATAAGTAAGGTCATGTGACAGTGTGTTAGATAGAAGTCCTGTTTTAACTATCCCAATTACATCAGCCACGGTGATAGAACTGTCCACGTACGTATCCTCAGACTCTGCTTCCTCTACGGAAGGTATGTCAATGGGATTGAGAAGGGCCTCAAAGTATTCCTTCCACCGACCAACTATATGTCGGACGGTTTGCCAGAACCTCTTCAAGGCCGACCGAAAGTCGTGCTCCATAGCCTCACCAAACTCTTCCCAGACTCGAGTTTTTGCCTCGACCACCGCCAAAGCCGTGTGCCGCTTGGCCTGCCGGTACCTGTCAGCTGCTTCAGGAGTCCCACAAGGCATCCATGCTTGATAGGACTCCTTCTTCAGCTTGACAGCAGCTCTAACACCCGGTGTCCACCATCGGGTTTGGGGCTTGCCACCACGACTGGCAACGATCACCTTGCGGCCGCAACTACGGCTGGCTGCCTCAGCGATGGAGGCACGGAATACGGCCCATTCGGACTCAATATCCCGGTCCTCCCTCGAGATGCAGGCTAAGCTCTGCCGGAGATGGGAGTTGAAGACTCAATGAACGGGAGAATCTGCCAGACGTTCCCAGCAAACCCTCGCTACGCGTTTGGGTCTACCAGGTCTGTCCGGCATCCTTCCCCGCCATCTAATCCAACTCATCACCAGGTGGTGGTCAATTGACAGCTCAGCCCCTCTCTTCACCCGCGTGTTCAGAACTTGCCGACGCAGGTCTGATGATATGACCACAAGGTCAATCATAGACCTGCGACCTAGGGTGTCCTGCTGCCAAGTGCACTTATGGACATCCTTATGTTCGAACATGGTGTTTGTTATGGACAAACTGTGGTTCGCACAGAAGACTAGCAACAACACACCGCATGGGTTCAGGTCAGGGAGGCCGTTCCTCCCAACCACGCCCCTCCAAGTCACACTGTCATTGCCCACATGGGCGTTAAAGTCTCCCAGTAGAACTATGGAGTCACCAGCTCGGGTGCTCTCCAGAACCCCTCTGATAGACTCCAAGAAGGCTGGGTACTCTGAACTGCCATTCAACGCGTACGCACAAACCACAGTCAGGACCCTTTCCCCAGCCTTAAGGGGTAGGGAAATAACCCTCTCGTTCACCGGGGCTGACTCCAGCACGGAGGCACCAAACCGAGAGCTAATAATAAGCCCACCCCAGCTCACCGCCTCTCCCCTGCAGCAACTCTAGAGAAGAACGAGGTCCAGCCCTTCTAAAGGAATTTGGTTCCAGAGCCCAAACTGTGGGTTGAGGTGAGTCTGACTATATCTAGTCATAAAGAATTTGCCTCTTCCACAAACTTGGGCTCCTTCCCCACTAGAGAAGTGACATTCCATGTCCCAAGAACCAGATTTGGCCGCCGAAGACCAGGTCGCCCAGATACCCGTCCTCGACCACTGCCCAAATCTCATTGCACCGGAGTCTTATGCTTGCCCCTGCAGGTGGTGGGTCTGCAGGGGAGAGTTCCTGTGTGGCTTCTTCGGGCTAGGCCCGGCCAGGCCCCACGAGTGAAGGCCTGGCCACTAGGCGCTCGCCTGCGAGCCCCTTCTTCAGGCCTGGCTCCAGGGTGAGGCCCCGGTATCCCACATTCGGGCGAGGTGCGGTCACTCCTTTTATCGTTCTTCATTAGAGTCTTCTGAATCACTCTTAGTCTGGCCCGTCACCTAGAACCTGTTTGCCTTGGGAGACTCTACCAGGGGCATAAAGCCCCCGACAACATAGCTCCTAGGATCACTCGGGCACTCAAACCCCTCCACCACGATAAGGTGGTGATTCACGGAGGGGAATTTTAGTTTGTTTTGTTAAGTCAATCATGATTCTACTTTTCCTTTATCCCTTCAGGGCATTGCCTCCATCTAACTCTGTCTTCTGTATCCTCATCTCTTGCTCCAACTACCTTCATGTCCTCTTTTACTACATCTATAAACCTCCTCTTTGGTCTTCCTCTAGGCCTCCTGCCTGGCAATTCATAACTCGGCATCCTTCTACCAATATATTCACTATCCTCTGGACATGTCCGAACCATCTCAATCTGGCCTCTCTGACTTTATCTCCAAAACCTCTAACATGTGCTGTCCCTCTGATGTGCTCATTCCTGATCCTGTCCATCCTGGTCACACCCAAAGAGAACCTCAGCATCTTCATCTCTGCTACCTCCAGCTCTGCCTCCTGTCTTTTCCTTAGCGGCACTGTCTCTAAACCAAACAACATCGCTGGTCTCACCACAGTTTTGTACACCTTTCCTTTCATTTTAGCTGAAACTCTTCTATCACACATCACACCCGACACTTTTCTCCACCCATTCCAGCCTGCCTGCACACGCTAATGTACGCATACATATATTAGTCCATATTGAAACATTATTGTGTGTAACTCAGACTTAATCTCCGTATGTATGTTTACGTGGATATTGCTGCTATAATCTGTTCATCTTTAAACTGTTGTATTAAACACGCTAAATATACACAACATCCAGAAATACACACATGCAAAGACAGCTTTTTGCGAGACACGCCATGAGAGATGAACTCATCACTTTCTATGTTATGTAATGTTCTAATCTGCAAGGAAGCGGTTGAGAAGTGTATACGCCGTCCATCCATTTATGAAGCGTCTTCCTCTTTGACTTTTAGGTGTCATGGCTTGGGAGGTGAGACGGCCTTGCAGAGTCATGATACTGGTGAACCCTCACAGTGGGCGTGGCCAGGCTCTGCAGCTCTTCACCGGCCACGTGCAGGGCATGCTCGCTGAAGCTGCCGTCCCCTACAAGCTTGTCATCACAGGTTGGCAACACACACACACACGTACACACATGCACACACACACAGAGGCTCCTGTATTTAGTGTGGGTCACTGACATGATTGATCAATTTTGCCTAAATATTTTATACTATATATTGTTTGTAATTATGTTCTCCATTGTTTGTTTTTTGAAAGCAAAAAATTGCATTTGTAGTTCAACTTTATTTAACCACAGGAAGCTTGTTGAGATATAGAATCTTCTTTTCAAAAGCGACCTGGCCGAGAGGCAGCAAAATTACAAGTACAATAATTGCAGTAATGCAAATAAGTAATAGTTCAATAAACAAAAGTAAAATTAGTGATAAGTTCAAAAAAGTGTGACATCTGATTTAAAAACAGTGACTCAGGGAATCGGGTCCAACAATTTTAATTCATCTTGCAGAGAGTTCCATACACAAGGCACAGCAAAACAAAAAGCCTTTTCCCCCGTTTTTGAGTAAAAAAGCCATTTGTTGTGATAAGGTAAACTTATGTCCTCGCGGGGAAATTTGTTCTACAGCCAGCAGTATCACACGGACAACAAACAACAATAAAAACAGTATTAAAAACAAAAACAATAAAAACAGCACCAACATTACAGAGTTATTCAGCAGAACAATGGCTGCCGGAACCAAAAACATTTTTCTTTCATTACTATTGGTCCTACATTTAGGGACACCGGATATGAGCTTTCTTTCACAGTCAGGTCATTTAGTGCGGTGCCAGCAAATTTGCTGCACACTTTAGTCATGCCCTGCAACCTGTTCCTGTCATTTTCATGTAGGCCGAGCACTTTTAACATATTTTGCACCATCAGATTTTTTATAAATTTTCATCTGCAGATAGATATTAAAGTGAATGAATATCCTACATACCTTTTATCCTGAAGCTCCCAATATCCTATTAAAAAATTTAATTTGTAAGGACGTCCACACAGACTCTCCTAAATTCAAATTCAAATTTATTGGTTTAGCGCCGGGCCGTACGGTAGATGAGTGGTTAGCATGTTGGCCTCACAGTCAGGAGATCTGGGTTCGAATCTCCGTTGGGCATCTCTGTGTGGAGTTTGCATGTTCTCCCCGTGCGTGCGTGGGTTTTCTCCGGGTACTCCGGTTTCCCCCCACATTCCGAAAACATGCATGTTTGGTTAATTGGCGACTCGAAATTGTCCATTAGAGTGTGAATGGTTGTTTGTCTGCCCTGCGATTGACTGGCGACCAGTCCAGGGTGTAGCCCGCCTCTCACCCCATGTCAGCTGGGATAGGCTCCAGCATTGCCCCGCGACCCTAATAAGCGGCATAGAAGATGGATGGATGGATGGAATGTATAGCGCCAAATCACAACAGCGATCATCTCATGGCACTTTACACATAAAGATGACAGAGAGCCAACTGAAACCCCGCATGAGCAAGCATTGTGCAAGGGAGGCAAGGAAAAACTCCCTCTGGGGAAGAACCTTGGGCAGAACCCCGGCTCCGGGCTGAGATATTAAAAAAAAATAGAGGCATACATGGTAGCTCAAGCAGAAGCCTGGTAACTAAATGATCTACCTCCAATTCTACTACTAAAACTTCTAGGAATGACATTTATATGTGAATTCTGTGAGCGCAGTGTTCTACTAGGTTGATAGGGTTCTGGGAGCTCTTTAAGATATGCTGGTGCCTGACCGTGTAACGCTTTAAGTAAGAAGGATCGTTTTATATTCAATTCTAAGTTGTACTGGTAACCAGTGCAGTGAGGCTAATACGAGCGAGATATGATCTCTAGATCTGGTTCCAGACTAGTACGGCAGAATTTTGGACTAACTGAAGGGTCTTTAAAGATTTTTTAGGGCAGGCTATTAACAAAGTGTCACAATATTCCAACCTGGACGTCACAAAAGCATGAACAAGTTTTTCTGCATCTGGTAGTGGCAGGAATTTTCCGATTTTCTTTATGTTTGGTACATGGAAAAATGCTGTTTTTGACCCTTGTCGTATTTGGGAATTAAAGGAAAGGGTCTGATCAAACACAGATTAGTGCAGATGGATCATAGGGAGTGAGGCAGTGGATGAATTGTTACTCCCCGAATTGCAACCGCAGCGCCGTTTGACAGCATCAACAACCCGACACGCTAGAAAAGGCAGCAGCCGCTTGCCAACACGTCAAGTGGAGCGCTTGGAGAGTTCAAACAAAGGTGGAATGTGAGATTGAAGGCAGTGAGAAGGGAAGCAGGATATTGGGTCTGTTTGAGAAAGTCGAAACTTGACTTGAAAATAACTGTCAACCGGTGCATGCTTAGTTTTTACCAAAGGTGAGAGAAAGTCCGTGTTTTGCATTGAGTTTTGATGAATTTCAAGTCTCATACAAAGACGTGCACGTCTAAGTCACATCTCAAGTCAAGACAAGACTGGTCTGGTCAAGTCCAAAGTCATAGGCTTAAAATTTGTGAGTCCTTACAAGTCTTAAGCATCCCAAATAAAAATACAAAACTGCATTTTCAATTGGTTATTTTTGTTTTTTTTATAAAATAAGACCAGTCCTGGGTTCAGGATTTAGTCAGTGGGCAGAAATGTAATCCACACATTCGTTTGTTCTTAAACCTGAGTGGACGTGAAAACATGCCTTCAATGGGGCAGATTCTGTGCGAAAATGTGTTGGTTTTCTGAAAATGACATAATAACGATCATTTTGGAATATGGGGACATTTGTTTACGCAACACTCATCTCAAGTATTTTCAAGGCATCAGACGAAAGTCAGAGTCAAATCCCAAAGTCCAAGTACAGTTGCGAGTCTTTGATGATATTGTCAAGTCGAGTCCAAAGTCATCCAAATGTACAACTCTGGCATTTACCACAGTTGCTTAAAAGTGAATGAGGCTTCGCAATAGTAAGGAGAGCATCGGGGAAAAAACACATTCAACCATAATGTTCCTTCAAAAAACATATACAAATATAAATACAATTGTAAAAATATAACTACAATTATGGCTTGACCTCTCAAACCCAGCATCTCCCTTCTTTAGGTCGAGGTTAGTGTGCTAAAAAATCAGTGACTCTGAGTAAGGAAGTGGATGGGAAGTGCAGTAATGCATCAGCTGGAGCCCTGGCTGGCAGGCTCAAAGCGCTGAGTCGGCTGCTGAGCGCCGTTTACTCCTTCTGCCGCTCTCTGTCTGTCAACACAGCACACAGCATCACCTCCTGACATACCTCCGTTCACACACACGCACACACACGCACACACACACACACGCACCCCAGTCCCAGTTATTTGTGCGTAATCCCCCAATCGATACTGCAGCTGAAACATGTTACCTTCACAATGGAAGCACATCGATACTTGCTAATTTAGCTGTCTCCTGCCTTTCTCTCTTTTTTTTTTTTTTTTGCTGTGTTGACAATTTTGTCCTTTGCACTCTTCTTCCACCCCCCACCCCCCTCCCCCCCCACACACACACACATCCTGCTAGGATGAAACAAACAGCTGAAGCATAACATTAATGTGCGATGATGATCTCCTCTAAATACTGTATTTCTTTAACATCTTCCTGACAATAATGTTTGCACTTGAAATATTAAGTGTCAGCAAAAACATATGAGGATGAGTTATCAGCAATTTCCTACGACATGCTGAATGGTGCAAATGTACCACGTGATGTCCCTCAATACAATTTGTGACCCGAGTGTAAAACAAATAAAGCATTTCATATCATAAGATACACCCCATGGGAATATATCTTGGAATAAAAACCCTTGGAGGGTGTACTCCCTTACACGGGTCTAACGTCTAAGTAAATCCCTTGCAATTTTGCGGCTTCACTCCTTCACGATTTTTCAAAAATATATTCATTCGTAAATCATTGTCCATACATCCATCTTCATCATCATAAATCATTGTTTTGTGGTCAAATACGGCCTATAATTCATAAAAAATATGCATATTCAAGAAACGTTTACATACTTTTTGCCTGTGAGACACACAAGCACCAGACTTAATTGCTGAACCAACAGTTTAACTCGTTCACTACCGAAGATGTATTAGGTGTTATGTTTTTTTCATTTTCTTTTTTGAGCGATGGGCACAAAGAGGTGTTGACACAACACACCCACATATCTGTGTCAATTTTGAAGCAGAATAAAGCCATAAAAACGGCCACAAGGTGACAGAAGTGCATTTGAGTTTGCGTTTTTTTTGCATGTAAAGACACGCTCCACAGCGATGAGGAAGTGGAAGAGCGTGGAGGAAGGGTAGCGTGCAGAAGGTCATGCACTGTGGGGAAATTTTAACGCATGCACACACACAGTTTTGTTCCAAATGTGAAACTTGTAGATAGTTCATGGTGTTATACTTGTAAATAAAAGAGATATTTTAGCTCATTATATTTGTCAAAATTTGTGTCAGAGTCAAAGTTCTGCTTGAAATGTATAAGTTATGCTTTTCTCCCTTTTTTTAGTCGGGAACTGATATTTTCCTGAAAGTTACTTATGTTCTTTACTTCTATAGGTGACTATAGGGCTGTTATTTCATGTATATAGGGCTCTATTATTGTTTAAACCTGTGTTCAGAAGGTCATACAACAGGTTTTCTATCCTCTAACTATGAAAATATTCCATTTAAAAATAAAAAAACCACTGGAACAAATGCTAAATGGTTAAATGTACACATAAAATATGTCGAATATTTGCTGTAAGACTGTTTTTTTCCCTTCAGTGCCAGTATGAACCATGCACAAACACACACACACATTAGTTGGTCACAGATGTTTGCAGAGCAGTTAAGCTGCCTTGGAGCTGCTAAGGACAACTGGACAGCCTAATGTCACATGTCGGGCCTCATAAGGGGAAAATGAATACTTAATCTCCCCTGGCCATGATGGAAGCGTGCATGGCAGTCTTTGCCCTTGCCCTCATTTTTTATTCCTCCCCCCGTTGCTTTTCCATCTCTCATGTGCCTTCTATATTTTTATGTCATCAGAGCACCAGAATCACGCACGAGAGCTGGTGAAGAAGGCAGACCTGTCACAATGGGATGCTCTGGTTATCATGTCGGGAGACGGGCTGCTATTTGAGGTGCTTGGACGCGGACCACCTTGATGACATAACAATCATACTTACCATGATTCCATCTTGTCCTATTGATGTTCCAGTATGTTAAGCCTTCAGCACCAGTCTGATTGTGTTTAATCAGGTGATAAATGGTCTGATGGAGCGTGATGACTGGCGAGAGGCCATCCACACGCCTGTGGGGATTCTACCAGGTGGCTCCGGCAACGCCCTGGCTGCCTCTGTGCACCACTACTCTCAGTGAGTCAGTCCATTAACCAGTCATTTAAATGTATGGGCTAAAGTGCTAAAAAAAAAAAGAGTGATTTATCTCCTTCCCATGTAATTATGCTCGGAGCCGACTGGGCACATCATTCCTCAGAGAGCAAGCGCAGAAACAATGACAGTGTGCTTCGCTGAGTAGCAGAGGTCGTTTTCGGTGGCTGATAACCTCTAAAGAGTGTTGCGAAACTCCGGGGACAGCAAAGTCCAAACACTCTGTATTCAACATAACCTTAGGAGAATTTCCAGGACGGTGTATGCATGCGGTTAAAATTATATTAGTGCCTGCAGCAAAGCACTCAAGGTCGAGCCCCGCTGTAATGCACTGCACAGACACCGGGGACAGTTTGTGGTGAAGTTATTCACGTATTAATTATTCATTTAGACCATATATCAATTCTTAACATACCTTTGACTAGCAAGTGTACGTGGTACGGTAACAGTGTTCACGTCCATGTTAAAGTTGCAAAACCAAAGACACCGTATGCAAAAGAAACCCAGCAGGGAACAACTTTGGACTGTGACTATCCATCCATCCATCCATCCAGCCATTTTCTACACCGCTATTCTGCTGACAAGCTAATGAGAGGTGAGCTGGCGCCTGTCTAGTAAAAGTAGCAGCAAGTACAGATTTGCAGAAACACTTAGCGGTATTAGCATGTTAGCGTTGCGAGACTGCTAACATGAGCATAGTAGCATTTTTAGCCACTTTCCTTAGTTTTAACATTGGCGGACACGTAGCGCTATCATGCTAGGTTTAGCATGCTAACGTTAGCATGGCTAATATGCTAACATTAGCACAGTAGCATTTCAGCTGTTTTCATTAGACAAAGCCTATATAAACACTTAGTGCTATCATGCTAAGTGTTAGCATGCTAACATTATCATAGTAGCATTTTCAGCCACTTTCATTACTTTTAACATTGGCGGACACGTAGCGCTATCATGCTAGGTTTAGCATGCTAAAGTTAGCATTGCTAATATGCTAACGTTAGCAGAGTAGCTTTGTAGCTGTTTTCATTAGACGAAACCTATGTAAACACTTAGTGCTATCATGCTAAATGTTAGCGTGCTAACATTGTCATAGTAGCATTTTTAGCCACTTTCCTTAGTTTTAACATTGGCGGACACGTAGCGCTATCATGCTAGGTTTAGCTTGCCAACGTTAGCATTGCTAATGTGCTAACACTAGCATAGTAGCATTTTAGCTGTTTTCATTAGACGAAACCTATATAAAATACTTAGTGCTATCATGCTAAGTGTTAGTATGCTAAGATTATCACAGCATTTTTAGCCACTTTCATTAGTTTTAACATCGGCAGATACTTGGCGCTATCGTGCTAGGGTTAACATGCTAAAGTTAGCATTGCTAATATGCTAACGTTAGCAGAGTAGCATTTTAGCTGTTTTCATTAGACGAAACCTATGTAAACACTTAGTGCTATCATGCTAAATGTTAGCGTGCTAACATTGTCATAGTAGCATTTTTAGACACTTTCGTTAGTTTTAACATTGGCAGAAACTTGGCACTATCGTGCTGCAATTAGCATGCTAACGTTAGAATTGCTAACATGATAACATTAGCATCTTAACATTTTAGTTGTTTGTTTTAGAAGAAACCCATATAAACGCCTAGTGCTATCATGACAGGTGTTAAAATGTTAGCGCCAGCATGCAAATGTTGCCATAGTAGCATATTTTGACCTTTTTGTAAGTACACATGCAGACACCTTGCGCTATCACGCTGGGGGTTGAATGTTGATGTTAGCATTTTAGTTCTGTTAGCATGCTAACTTTTGCACCATACACGCGTGCCTTTTTTCCTCATTTCAGTTTTCTCTCCTTCATTTGTTCATTCACACGCTATGACTCTGGCTTTGCTTATCTCTAGTTTTTAGCGACGTTCCTTATTACCTGAAATGCCGTGTTAAGTAGCAGCGTGGAGCACCTTTCCCGCATTGTAGCCGGGAGGCCGCGCCCGGAGATGCCTTCGCGCATGGCAGACACAAATGTGCCCGTCACCTCCGCAAGCCTTTATAAGGCCTGGCAAAAGAAGCGGGACGCTGCCATTGCGACTTTTGCCGCCTAGATCTTTGCGTCCACGCTGTCTTTTCATCCAGTTTTGGGCCAAGAGTCCCTCACTTGAAATATGTACAGTGTGGGAAATGGGGCACTAGGACCGTGCAGGCACAGTGCAGAAGGAACTGCACAACTGCAGTCCACAAGGGCATACAGTATTGTCGCGTGCAGGTCCGGTATTGTGCTTTGTACTGTTGCATGCCTCGAAAATATTGGTATGGATGGTTGGACACAACTGTTGACAAATCACAACTGCCACCTTGCGCAGTCCCATACTGTTCCTTACTTAATTCTTGTGTCCTACAGGTCTCCTCCCGCGTGGAACGAGGAGCTGCTTCTGAGTTGTGGCTTCATGCTGTGCAAGGGCCTGGTCGGCTCCTTGGATCTGGTGTCGATCCACTTGGCCTCCTCGGAGCGTCTCTTCTCCTTCCTGTCCCTGGCTTGGGGCTTCGTGGCCGACGTGGACATCGAGAGCGAGAAGTACCGGCACGTCGGCGCAATCCGCTTCCTGATGGGCACTCTCGTGCGCTTGGCCACTCTCCGTGTCTATCAGGGCAGGTTAGCGTACCTACCCGTGAAGGAGAAGCCCGATCTTCCCTCCACACCCCAGCGTCCTTCCCTGTGTTCCTCCCTGCCCTGCCAGCTCATCCCAAACTCCTCCCCAGCGCACAACTTGCACCACTTTTGCAACAACTCCAACCAAAACACCATCAGCAACTCCTCCAACAATGCCATCACCTCCAAAAGACCTGACATCCCAAGTAGCAGCAAAACCAGAGAGCTACCAGATTCTCTGCTACCGAGACTGGACCAGCCGCTCCCAGAGAGCTGGACTGTGGTCAAGGAGGAGGACTTTGTCTTGGTGCTGGCTATCTACCAGTCTCACCTCGCTGAGGACCTGTGGGCAGTCCCCGGCGCCCGGGCGGACGACGGGATCATCCACCTCTTTTACGTGACGGCCGGAATCTCCCGCCCGGCCCTCCTGCGCCTCTTCCTGGCCATGGAGAAAGGAGCCCATTTAGCATGCGGCTGCCCCCACCTGGTCTACGAGAAGGTGCAAGCGCTGCGGCTGGAGCCCATCTCTCGGGAGGGCGTGATCGCTGTGGACGGAGAGACGGTGGAATACGGGCCGGTTCAAGCGCAAATCCACCCCGGACTGGCCAGACTCATACACGGCTAACGGCAGATTATGTTAATCTTCTTCTAGTTTGACCTTTTTCACTCAGTGTTGATCCTTTTGTATTTGCTGTTTTTTCAGAAGTGCCAAAGACATTTAATCAGCCTCTGAGAATTCCTCTATTTTTCTACAGAAAAAACTGTCCTATTTTTTAAGCTCCGCCGCCCGTCCACCGCTTTTTGATTCAGGGTCAAAGCCACGGATGGTCGTCCTCGCTGCTGGCTGGTCCCAGCGCCAACGCTCCGGAGATCGTGTGCATCACAGCGAGATGCTTGTGCACGTTTTAAAATAACGTATGTGTGCGAACGTGCGTGAGGAGCGGTGGCAGCGGAGGAGTGCATTGTGCGCTCCGCTGTCTGACCTCATCAGCGCGCACACACATGAAGAGAAGCAGATTTCCCCATCCGGTGAGAATCCGGAAGGAATAGCCGAAGCCTCTGACGGAGCAGGCAGACATGCCGGAAAATCGTTTGAATCATTTTTATGTAGCTTTTGGGGGAAAAAACCTAAAGATAAACATACTGTGAGATTAGGAACGTTGAGAGGAAACCTTCATTTGCTTGTCTATGGTCATCATCATACCCGAAGAAGTAAACACGACTTCCCATATTCAGATCCACGCATGGACAAAGCGATTGTGCTGTCTGTCAAATTTAAGACCATTCTAAGTCAAATTTATGACACATTTCACATCCATACTAGCAAAAAAATTACAAAAGACATAAAGAAAAGGGGCGGTTTTAAAATTTTTGCAGAAATTTTAAGATACTTCTAGGCCTTTCCAGGACTTAGATTCAAATTCTGAATCCCTCGTTTATCGTGTTATTTAGTTGCAGACCCGACTTTGATAAGTAAGATTTCTTATTTATAATTCAAATAGTCTCAAATTGAACCTGTTTCTGGCCTTCTAAATATGTTTTTTTTATATTATTGGAGCCCTCTCAACATATAATAACACCCCTACAGTCATCTTTACACTCGCGTTACCCAATATATACCCAATATATATGAGAAAATAAGACACAGACAAGTTGTTCTTTTTTTTTTTTTTTAATTTCCTGTTCTGGAAGAATACTACATATCATTACGTCTTTGAATGCGTCTTATGAATGCCTTATATGTGTATTTTGTTTCATTTAGCCATTTATGCACATATATATATATATTTTTTGTGACTTTTGAATGAATTGATTGATTGATTAATTAATTGGTTGATTAATTGATGAAAAATCTCTCAATACTTTTTTTCCGTAGTACAATCGCCTGCTCGCGCGTTGCAATCGGGTCAAGATTGCACCCTCCATCCCGCTCTCTTTTGGTTAACAGGCCATCAGCACCTAATGTGTCCTTACATCTGAGTGGAGATTTGAAGTGAGGCTTTTTGACACATACCTGGCGCGGTGCAGTTGGAGAAACGTGCTGGGAGTCTGGCTCTGGAGGAGACTGCAAACTTTATCGTGATCATCACTGCACTCCTCTCCACACACGTTTGTTTATGTAAGGTCACGCTTAACACACACACACACACACACACAGGTACTGTATGTCTCGGCTGATCTTTTCTCCTCACTCTGCAGATGCAAACATAATTATGCCAAAACTGAAATGCCAAACATTAACATTCATGTTCCGGCCTCTCCGGTAGTGCACAGTGAAACTATTGCACAACTAAATAGACTTGAAAAAAAATTGCTGTCCTGTCAACAGAGTGAATAGCAAATCCCATCCTTAAATATGCGACCAGGGTGCTTTTAATTCATCAATATGTTCCCCATGCACTGCTGATAACCAAAACTGTGGAAGCACTTCTCCACAAGGGTGGCTGTGCAAATGCTAGGTCAGGGTGGCACACAAGAGGCCCGAGGGCTCCCCCTGCTGGATGGCTTGTGTAAAAGCCTGGCCTGATCCTGAGCTTTTGGAGTTATAGCATAATAATAATACTCTGTCCTCATGCTGACACTACTTTCCTGTCTTTTTACTTAACTCATGAGAAACTGAAGCATATCTGACTCCCCCCCTAAAAGCCCACAATCACTTATGGTAATTTACGGATACATTTTTACGAGAACCTTGCATAGAAAACCATAGGCTTGGTATAAGATTGGTATAAGATGCTTGCCGTGCTCTTCTGATGAATTATTTTACTCGCTGCTGTGGTGTAGCATCCGTTTGAACACAATTAGAATGACTAGCGTCTTTGTCATGAGATTGTATACATAATTTAGGAGATGCCTCACCGAGAACGTACGGAAATGGGGTCAGACTCCCTGATGCAGTGAGGGGTAATGCAAGATTTTAAGACAAAATACAGTTTAATGAGCTTCTTTTGCTGTGCCTTGTGCACAGTACTGGGCTCGACATCCACTATGTAAGAGTAAATAGGTGGGATGCAGTAGGGCATGGATGTTAAATGCAATGTTTTGACATCAAATGTGCTGGTAATTGCATTTTGTATACATTAGATCAGGAGATGTGTATGCTGTTGCTTGGTATGATGCTTTATGTTGGTTAAAATAATAAATTTGGAAGCAACTGGACATGTTCTGCACCTGGTTTGCTGATTTTGAAAGCATTTATACACAGCACCTGCACAATAAAACACATAGGAATTATTATAGAGAGAAATTAGGATGGGATATGATATGTTTAACACTAACATTTGCTTATTAGCTTCACTGACTGTTGATAAGCACATATTTATTCTTGTGACAATTGAATGATAATAATCTTCAGTTGACGGATATTATATAGCATATAAACACTTTTAAATTTAATCATAAATCCCTTAAAAACAGTGTTAGACACATGCAATGGCGGACTATGACTGCTAGAGTTGAAGCGTAAAATCTAGCGGTCCTCCACAGGTAGAGGGCGCTAGTGGTTCATTTGGGATGTTTTTTGTGCTATGACGTCATCTAGGGGCTTTACTGTAATATACAACGTTGTCCTCTAGGTGGAGACAAAGGCTCTTCGTGAAATAGTGTTCTGACCCTCAAAACATTTTGTTAAAGTGACTCGATGCAAAGTGCGGACATCTGAATGGCTTCAGAATTTCAGCCAATAAATTTCAGTAAATAGACTCTAAAAACCCCAAAAGTGTTCACTGAAAGGTAAGACAGCGTTATTCAACCAGATTCACTTGCTATCTGAAAACACCTGGCTGCCATTTTGGCTCTAATAGTCCGTGAGGGCCAAAAAAGAAGGCTGAAGGCGATGATACCTCAAATAAAAAGGTACAACACACCAAATCACACAACATGGCACGTTTGGGCGAGCAAAGCGAATGTCTAACAAAGACAACTCATAAACAAGACACAAGAAACGACACCTTCCAACAGGAAGTAACACAAGAAACCTGAGCCCATGAATGATCAGAACTGGGGCCTAGAATAGCAATGAGAGCTGCAGTGCTAATGTTCCAGTCACACTGCGTCTGTAGCAAAGTGACGAACAGCTGCCAGAGCTCAAGGCTTTGCTTTAAGATGTGTAGCGAAGCCTGCTATTGTGCCTTTTGTGCGATAATGTCGTACAGTAACATTATACGCCTGTGGGGATACGCTGCCTAATGTTTGTTTACATTCTGCCTTGGTGGGTTCTCCATGTTCTTGGCTCAACGTGGAGCAAAGTGGATTTGTGAAGTGACTGTGGGAGGTCAGTGATGTGAATATAACTAGCACTGCATGACATACTTCATCCTCCACGCTGCTAATGCGACTCAACTATAAAACACCACAACACTATTGATTCCCATACACCCGAAGTAGTGGCGATTTTGAAGTGGGGCATGGTTGGAATGGATGTCTGAGGCTCATATTTTATTTAGTGTCCCCAAGCAGTTGTTAGAATGGGTGCAGATGCGTCCTCCCAGAAGCTGCCTGCCACACCTGTTTTTCTGTAGTATACACTATGTACTGTACTTTTTGTCCATTAGAGTAATACAGTCCATGGATTTAAGGCAAACACACCTCTTAGTTAATGAATCATTTAGGTATGGACCGGACTCCTGGGTCCAACTCCATATATGCTTGCATTTTCACTTTCTGTAATAATGGCCATACTGTACACTGAGAGCAATTCCCGCTGTCGTGAGATATGATCTTGGGTATTTCTATGCAGACATCAGCAGTTAGTGCACACAAAGCCCCTTTTGCACTGTGTCTCCAAGATTCCACACTACTCTGTCAATATGTCTGACCTGCATAAGAGGTCCGAGAGGGACTAACTAGTATGGAAGTGAGATGTAAGATTAGCATGTTGAGACGCAAACTGCTCCGTGAGTGTGAGTTTTCCTCCAACTTCACACAGGACACTTAGTAGCGTGGTGTCGTTCATACAAAATGACGCGGATATTCATAACCACAGCTGTGTTCAAACGTACAAAACTCAGACATCTGTATTACAACACATTGTTTTTCACATGGCAAGAGATGGCTCCGCCCATGAGTGTGGGGGTGCACAAGACACTTCCTGTTGTTGATGAAGATTGAACTTGATTTTGATGTTTTCTGCAGCGTGACTGTTCATGTTTAAACCAGGTTTTTACAGTCGTTTCCTGTTTATATATGAGCTCCTTCCTTCCTCCCTCTGTCTTGTGTTATTGGGAGTAATTAAAATTTGAAGTTAATAGCTCGAATCCTGCTTAAGGAAGCAAAGAGCTCTGTTTTCTCGTGGTAGGTAGTGAGGTTCATAGCCAGTGAGGCACCGACTTTTTTGCATTTTTTTAATGTAGTCCCAGTTATGTATTTTTTTCCAATCAACTGGAGAACATTTATGCTTTTACCTTTTCTATATGAAATAAATACACCCTGTACTTCTTTAGGCAAAGTCTGATCCCCCACCTGCGAGCTCAGATGTGTATTATCCTCCATCCTGGCAGTCAAACTCATGAATTCATCCAGCAGAGTATATAAATACCTTCAATACATTCCACTTTCCGCTCTCCAACTCCTTTAAAAAAAGTTGGCTTTTCCTCTCTATGGAAGGACTGCTTCCATCGCACTCATGCCCTCATCCCTTCAGGAAGAAGCAAGTACTGCAAATGACATTTTTATATATTTTATTGTCCTATTAGCAATGATGTCACACTTACATCAGATACATTACAATCGCTGTAGAAAGTTATAGTGTATATTAAATGTTCCTGTGACATTATATTATTAGTGACACGCTGACAAACAGAAGCTGGCAGGTGCCATGATCCAACTCAGTGCACCTAACTGGCAGACATGGTTTGTGCACTAAGCGACAAGGAGAGCCCACCTGATGAGATGAGATGAGATGTTTCCCAACACACCACAGAGGAGGGGGTGCCATCCTGAGCTCGGTTGCTATATCTGTCAATGGAACAATGGAGCTACAGGTTGTGCAGGGGCGTTAATTGGCTGCTGGCTATGTGGAGAAGTTGCATGGGGGCATCACTCATGACTTGAAGGCCCTCATCTGTCTGGTAATGATTGGCTTTGTCAACAGGACAACGNACAGCTGAATGGGAGTCAAGCTGCCTTCAAATGCTGAGCAAAATTTCTTTGCCAAGGGAGATTTCATAATCCAAATGAGTCTCCCTTGACATTTGACTGCGTTTATTATGAATTTTGTTGCGCCACATTTCGATGCTGGACCTGACCTGAAAAGGGGACGGGTGGGGGGTGGGGGATATAAGAAAGGGTGCAGAAGAACCTCACAAACATATTTCAACCATATTATAAACAACCGTAATAATCAAGATTTCCGCAACAACCAGAACCGACACAGAGCTAAATGAGCAAAAATACAGGGGAAAGAAGAAAAAAAATAAAAATAATAATAATGATAATACTAATTTCATGTACATACCTTCATATACATATATATATACATATACACACGCATATATACAAGCAGTGTGTATTTCAATCAGTGATCAATTTTGTGAAAAAACAGGTGTGAATCAGGTGACGCCCGTTTAAGCCAGCACTTGTTAAACATGCATTTCTCTTTGAAAAAAGCCTGAGGAAAATGGGTCATTCATGACATTGTTCAGAAGAACAGCATACTTTGATTAAAAAGTTGATTGGAGAGGGGAAAACTTATAAAGAAGGGCATAAACTTTTTGACTGTTCAGCTAAAATAATCTCCAATGCCTTAAAATGAAGAGCAAAATCAGAGACAAGTGTCAGAAAACGGAAGACGACTATCAAAATAGATCAAAGAATAACCAGAATGGCAAAGGCTCAGCCAATGATCAGCTCCAGGATGATCAAAGACAGTCTGAAGTTACCAGTGAGTACTGTGACAGCAGACGTCTGTGTAAGGCTAACCTATTTGCAAGAATCCCCCGCAGGCATGTGCAGAAGAGGTTACAATTTGCCAAAGAACACATCAGCTGGCCTAAAGAGAAATGGAGGAACATTTTGTGGACTGATGAGAGTAAACTTTTTGGGTCCAAGGGCTGCAGACTGTATGAGACGAACCCAAACTCTGAAGTTACGGTACACAGTGAAGACAGTGAAGCATCATGATATGGGCAGGTTTCTCCTACTATGGTGTTAGGCCGGTTTGTCACATACCAGGGATCGTGGATCAGTTTGCATGTCAAAATACTTGAAGGGGTCATGTTGCCGTATGTTGAAGAGGACATGCCCTTCAAATGGGTGTTCCAACAAGACAATGACCCCACACACACTAGCAAACATAATCTTGGAGTAGAATAACAGCTGAAAGGTGGCACAAGTTGGTGGACTCCATGTCACACAGATGTGAAGCAGTTACAAAAAACTGTGGTTTTACAACTAAATGTTAGTTTAGTGATTCACGGGATTGCCAAGTCCAAGAAACAAAAACATTTGTAGAAAATAGTTTGGAGTTTAAAGTTTGTACAGATGTTTTTGAACACATCCCTTTCAGTTAATTGGCCAATTGCACACCTTAAGAGCGTGCATATCATGATTTCTGGGTCTTGTTTGTTTTCTGGGAATCCCCTACACCTACTGGTAACTCGTTTGCGTTGTAGCAATAAAAATATACTAATAACAGCGATTAATCTGGTTAGTCACATTGGACTGCTATTATTTTGAACACTACTCTGTGTGTCTTAGAGAACATGACTGAGATGGTTGATGTAGCTTGGCAGCTGGCGGTATATTGTTTTGACCTTGAAGTATGGAATACGCCACCATGCTGACCACATGTCTGTCCAACAGAACACCTTTGGGAATCCCTGAGACAGTCACACAGTGGATGTTCTTCCTGTTATAAAAGAGGGCATGATCTTTATCACGCTGAGAGGAGCAACCATTCCGACTCCCTCCGAAGATGACGTAGACTTTGTGCCCAAGTAAAGACCGTCGGCACAAATAATAACCCTTCGCTGTGGACACGTTTGAACTGACACGTGTTAATGTATGATCAGCAGGCTAATTGGAAACCTAATTACCCACGGGACTAATGCACTCATTAAAGAGTGACTCATGCTATGTGACAGAAGGGGTTGACGTCACATTCGAAGTCATGATCAAACTTTCTTGTTCGCGGACAGTCACACTAGCCACTTAATTCATAGCTGAGTGAAATCCACTGTTTTCCGTCACTTCCATCACGCTTTTTTGTGTCGCTTCGCCTCCTCCAAAAGATGAGTACACCTCTGGAATTATCATTCCCGATGAGCACTGGATGGCTAAACAGAATGGATGATGTTACAAGCGCTTTGCACTTTCTTTTTGTGCACAATCTTTGACCATCCACCTTTTATCTTGTGGTTATTTCTTTTTGCCTGGACATTTTGGCTGCTCTCTGCATTAAACATGATAGGATGAGCTACTTTCCCGATATTAGACTGTGTGTGTGTGTGTGTGTGTGTCTGCTGGGGAGCCAAGTCTCTGATCTCCATACACATGGCCTGAGGGGTTAGGGGGTGGTCGCCATCCAAATGTGTACTTAAATGTGTACTGCATCGTGTTCTGGGTGTTCACTATCATACAGTCCCATCAAGCATAAAACCAAAACATCAAACATCCATGAAGCCTGTGTGTGTGTGTTGTCTTGCGCTGTTTAAGACAGCCACATTACTGTGTTTTGCACATACAGGTTTGACCCAACCTTAACTGTCTGGCGATCATGCCAGCGTCAGTCGGCTTTCTTTTGTTTCAGGTTGTCCCTCGTCAGTCCCAACGAATACCTAGCGTGCATACCGGGCTCCACCCTACAGCCCAGACAAGAGTCTCGTGCTTCCAGACAACATAAGTGCAAGCAAATAGCACACGCTGCTAGAAAGGTCAGACATTTTAGGATGTAACTACTGTGAAGTCTGTCCTTAACTGAATATTTGAGTAAGTCCATGAACTACAATAACCAGGCTTGTCATTCCATCCATCCATTTTCTATACAGCTTATCGTCATTAGGGTCGTGGGTATGCTGGAGCCTATCCCAGCTGCCTTTGGGCAGGAAGCGGGGTACACCCTGGACTGGTCAGGCTTGTCATTCCATACACTGCAATCCAATTCAACAACAGTGAGTATAATAATAATAATGCAGCACAGTACTACTGCAAAGTGCACCCTCAATCATGAAGTAATTTTAACTCCTTGAAGTACTGGGGGCGCCCCTGGACTTATCTTGAGCGTTTCTCCTGAGGTCCAAAGAGTTTTGGGGGGGTCTTTTCATCATCAGAGAAGGTGTCATTCTATTATCTACTGTGATTTGTTGTTTTTTTTTGCAGGGGAGCATTGATACGATTCATCATATGGTTGTTGGGAGTTCACAACAATCCATCAAATAAAGTCGGATGATATCAAAATATTTATAAATATATAGGATAGGCTGAATATGTACAGTATAAAGATGAGTTAGATTTCTATAGATTCCCTGGATTCTGTGTACGGTCATCCCTTGTTTTTTTGTGTTTAATTGATTGCAGACCTGACTGCGAAAAGTGAATTTCTGCAAAGTAATATTTGCTATTAATAGATGCAATGTTTGTGTTAGAGCACAGAAAGAGCACAGAAAACATGTTTAGGGGTTTTGCCATTATTAGAGCCATGTAGACCTGAAACAACACCCCTATAGTCACCTTTACACATTATTATTCTTTGTTTACAACATATTAACACATTGCTGATGCGCAGGCTACAGGATCACCGCGGAGACACAAGAGATGACCACTGTTTTAAACATAGCATCATAGAAACTAGTTAGCCTCCAATTTATTTGTTCTAAACGTAAGAAAGGGTTTCAAAAATGGGGAAGAAGGGCAAAGTAAGAATCCAAAAACTTACTACATATGACTACCGGTACATATGACTTGTCTTTCAATATTTGTTGACTAATAATGGGCCATAGGCCATTTTAGCATGTAATACGGGAAGATTTTGGTTTACAGTAATCCCTTGTTTATCACGGTTAATTGGTTCCATATCCCACCGTGATAGGTGAATTTCTGCAAAATAGGATTCATTATTGAAAAAATGAAATATTTTTGTAGTTAGAGCACAGAACCCTTTGTCGTAAGTCAAGATGAGCTTTTGAAAGCGGAAGACGATGGACTTGTGCACATGGGTTCTTTATTCTTCTATAGCTTGGTGTGTCATTTGTTTCTGTTGATAGTGACACACGTAGGTGCGCCTTGTGTATTACATTGTTTTCACTCAGTAGCGCGTTCCCGCCTGGATGTAACTATTTACTAACTCGGCATAGTGTGAACGCAATTTTTTTCATCAAGCAAAAAAAAAAAAAAATCAGAGGAACATTTTTGCGTGGACAGGGTCAGTGATACATTTTAACTTGCAGGACCTCCCTAGACTTTATGCGGTAATGTGATAAAATGTTCGAAAAGGTTCAATATTACAGTGTCCAAAATGCATTACAGCTAATGTTAGCACAGCAGGAATTTGGCGTCACGGGACATCAACAAAGCAGGCTTATACAAGATTTTCTTGACAGGGCTGAGCGAGAAAAGGACTTGCAGATAAACTTCTCAGATAGTTAATCCGTCCCAGCTTGTTCTGCCTTGGGGCTCGCATGTGTCTTCTATCTCAGTCAGCATACAGAGAACTCTTTCTAAGTGGCTAAGAGGAAGTCATCCATGATTTAAGATTCATAGCCAATGTCGAGGAATTGAGGTCATCTTTTTTTGTGGAGATGAAAATATTTTCTGCCTTCAGTTTCTCACTTGTGAAATGTAGCATCAAATCATGCAAAGAATATATATATATATATATATGTGTGTGTGAATCTAACATTAAATCATCATATACTGCCTATCTGAATTAATCAACTGCAGCGAGTACACAGCATCCATTGGGTGTACGCCATTTTTTTAGAGGATGCCGTTATTTATAGAAATGCATTTGTATGCACATAAATACTGTAAAACTTTTTCACTTCCAATATGACACTGATATTGGAGCCGTGAGTATCAGCCAATATCAATCCAATCCAGTATTATTACTACAGTATACTATAGCATTATTAGTGTTATTACTCAAGCAGATAATAGTCAGCAGCTGTATGTAAGTTTGAGAAAAAGTCACTTTCTCATGCTTATTAGATGTTCCGGACAACCTTTGTTGTTTTGTAGTGGGAGGTGGTTAGCAGCAGTAGTTACCCATACTCATTTTTTGCTGATATCAGACCGGGACACCTCATGGACATATTCCTCTCTAACCTTTTTTCACCTCTTTTCCAATCCATATTTTTGAGGGGGTCCAAAATGTTTCCAAAATGCTTTGCGCTTCATAAAGCTTTACAGATGCCACGTCTGCTCTGAGGGTGGTGTGAGTAATCATCATCATCAAATGTTAGGATAATGGTAATTACAGCCAACTAGTGGGATAATTGTTCATTTTCTAGAGTGGAAAAACTGCGGCATCAGTTCAGTTGGACAATGCATTTAGTGATTAAGTGACACCCCCCCCACTCATTCAAGATCAGCCATTTCCTTGATGTCCACAATGGGTTTATTTGTCCTGCAAAAGAAGACAATAAACGTCCTGCCGCTGATACCTTTAACTTTATCTTTCTGTCCAGGACATTGTCAATATAAATAGGATTTTGTACAAAGCATGAAAAACATCAATAACTTCAATTCTAAACTCACCTACTGTACATCATGTAAGAAATGGTATATTTGAACAATAATCCAGTAGCAACGTTCTTACAACACACCCTACTTTGAATGTAAAGTGCACAATGAGTGTCAAATGGAAAAGAGCCCTATTGTCAAGCTTATATAAATACAGTATAACTGTATATACCTGTAAGGATCATCTGTGACTGCACAATAAATAATCCTTGAAAGAAACAAGAACAAAAAACAAATATTGGTTGATTCCATGAATGTTTGTCACCATGACAATGTAAATAAAAAAGTTGGCAAAACACTCCCACAATTGCCATTCATATTGGGACCTTTTGAATGGACTGTCAATTCATGATCTTTTCATAATACCATTACTAAAACCCTTCTTGAAGCAGCCAGCAAATTTCAACACAACCACATATTTACATTGTATTGTCACATAACCATGATCTCTGGGGAAAAAAACAAACGAAACAAATGCATTTAAATGCTAATAAATGCTAAGGCGTCCAAATACACGCATTCACCTGAATAGAAGATGTCCAAGGTGCTACCTAATTTGTTTAGCGCTGCTGAGCAGATCAATAATGGCTTGAGATAAAAACATAACAGGAGGATGGGTAGTGGTTGACAAAATAATTGTCATCACAGTGTTCATATTATGGAATGTTATGTTTGGTTTGCTAATGATACAGTAAATGTCTTTTTTTTCATCGCTCTTAATTGGTTCCAGACCTGACCGTGACAAGTGAATTTCCAGAGAAATAGGATTTCTTCGTTATAAATGTAATATTTTTCTAGTTACTGTTTATGATCTAACTACGGTTTTTAGCATTTTTAGAGCCCTGCAGACCTGACACCCCTATAGACAACGTTAGACTCATACTAACCAATAAAAAGACATAAGAATAGAAAAACCTACTACCTGCGGTGGCTATTGTCTCGTCAGTGTAACGTTAGTGACACCTAATGACCAGTGTAGAATACGATGCACTTCAATCGCTTTATTAGCAAGCGGAGAACACATATGCAGTGAACATCCACACAGGATCTGCTGTCGGCCACAACTCATGCCAGTCACTCGCACTCTCCACCGACGATGCTGCTCTCCACATTGCTGACACTCAGCTTAACAGTCAACTGTAACTAGTTGACACCACATGTCACTTTCCAAGCCCCGCTGCTTAAAGGCGCACACAAGTCACAGATGTTACACTACATATCACATCTTCTGAATGCCTTGTATTTTTATTTTTGTTCATTTAGCCATTTTTATGCTTGAATGCTTAATTTAGGCCAAGAATATGTAAAATTAAATATGCATATTTTTGATTTAATGATAGGCCGTAGTCAACCCCGAAACAGTGTAATGTATTAGTTAATTTCTTTTGAAAAACCGTGACGGTGGAAAGCCGTGAAATTCAAAAATTCGCGAAGTGGCAAAGGACTATTGTAATGTGGTTTGTTTCATCCAGTGTGAACTGTATCATGCAACCCCAGTACACACAAACAAGTGGACCAATACTGGCCACATATGTATATGATTCAGCAACTTTACTGGACAATTTTAGTTTTACCACAAAAATGGTCGTCAGGTTGTGGCATTTTTGCACAGGCTTTCAAAATGGGAAATTTTGGTCCGCTGATTAAAAATGTCAGTGTGAATGAAATTAATGAAAACAACACTGAATGTGTACATCGTAGCTTTGTTTGACTTTGGTGTGGACCAGAGTACTAAACCAGTGTGAACACACCCTGAGATATTAATGGCAAAAAAACTAACCCTAACGAAACTAACTACTACTACCCACACCTTGTCCAGAGAAATCAAATCCCAGGTCACATAGTTCTGACCTGACAAATCCTATACTTGCAAGTGAATTCCCAAACCTCCTGAAAGGGTGTTGCCAAGATGAAAGCAGGCAGGCAACTAATGTTCTTGGCTAATTGTGCTGAATACAATAGGCTTTGGTTCAGACATAATTGAAAGTGACTCTTAGGTGTGTCGTGTTGTTCCCAACCTTTCTTGCTAAACCTGTCAGACAGTATGAGCATGTGAACAGTAACGTGTTGTAAGCAATTTCATCTATTCACATAACAGTCATCCTAAGTGGTCAACCAGGGTTGGCGCTGATGAGTCTTTAGGGAAGGTTCCTTTAACTTGAACCTGTCCCTTGAAAGCTTGTGGTGTGAAAATATAATTCACACTGACAGCAGAACTCTGGTTGCAGCTGGCTTGTGTTGTACGTCAAGCTTTGATCGTTGTCCAACCAGTCAATGATAACAACAAAGGGAACTTTCATCTGGGCTGTGAAAATCTTTTTTTTTTGCACGTTGGGATTTGACGCAAGTTCAGGCTTTTACAGATAGATGTCCAGCTCTACTAAAGTGCCTGTAACAGCTGCTTATGAAGGTGGTTGTTCCAACGATGTCTTGTGAAAAGACGATAGATAGTCAAAGACCTGTGAAGTGCTCTGGAACGCTTTTCTTTCGGCTTGGGTCATTGAGGCTGAGGCAGGACGAGAGGGCTTGGCTGTGGATTTAGACTGCTGCAAAAAGCACAGGAAACAGTGTGCCTTATATTTCTATAGCAATACAACGCAAACAGACCAAAGAGGATTGTTGCAATTGTTACAAATCTTTCACAATCTCAGCATGACTATTTCTATTGGTAGGGAGTTTCAGGTCACCACATGTGAAACTATCAAACTTTAACATTCATTCATTTTCTATGCCGCTTATCCTCATTAGGGTCGCGGGTATGCTGGAGCCTATCCCACCTGGCTTTGGGCGCGAGGCGGGGTACACCCTGGACTGGTCACCAGTCAATCACAGAGCACATATAGACAAACAAACATTCACACTCACATTCATATCGATGGACTATTTAGAGTCGCCAATTAACCTAACATGCATGTTTTTAGAATGTGGGAGGAAACCGGAGTACCCGGAGAAAACCACGCATGCACGCACGGGGAGAACATGCAAACTCCACACAGAGATGCCCAACGGAGATTTGAACCCTGAACCTCCTGACTGTAAAGCCGACCCACTCATCCACCGTGCGGCCAAACTTTAACATAATCATTATTATTGTATCAGGGTGCGCTTGAACGCTTCGTTAAACATACCTTCTGCACCTTGTTTAATAATGAATGATGATGAAGTGTCATGTTCCGCATTTAGTGATTGTGCCACTGGTGCAAACAACACAGGCAATACGGGTGACATCATTCAATTGTGCGTGGCGGCTGCGCAAAAGGCAGAGGTAAGAGAAATAACCATGCGCCGACACTAGCACAAATATTTTTACAAAAGTAATTAAAGCTACTTGGTTTAGACTCATTACAAATGTGTCTTAATAGTTTACTATGATGTAGAACTGCCATTGTTGTCACTGAATGTTAGTACCTTCTGGCCATCAACCTGTAGGGCTGAACCATCTGGGTTCTGCACATTGCTGGGTCCGGGCCTTGGAGTTCTTGACAAAACTTTGTGTACTGGTGTCTCTGTTGTTGATGGATTCAACGCTCGCTTTCTCATAGGAGTTTGAGCTTGAGTGTCATTTCCTTTCGCAACAGTCTTTGGTGAACCTGTTGTCTTTGACTGCTCAGCAATCCTCCTCTCCTTTCCTGTGGAGTCTCGTTCTGACCTCAGTTTCCTACCCTTGTCATCTATATTTTTGATCTCACTGTTTTTATTAGTCCCAACCTCCTTGTCCTTCATTTTCATTTTCTTATCAAGACTCCGTGATTCATTACTTGGGGTATGCTTGTCTTTGGTGCCAAACAAAGCAGCATAAGGACTATAGTCCATAACCAAGGAACTGGTCTTAGCGGCATTAGGACTTTTTGAATGTGTGGTCTCAGGATGAGTATCTGTTGTCCCGTCACTAATGTATACTTCTTTTTCAAACACCTTTTCCTGGTTAGGAGAGCCGCTACATTCGTAATACTCTTCAGAAGTTGTAGATCGATTGGATGAGACATACCCGTCACTCATGTTTGATGTAGCAGTTTGAAAGTCTTGAGTCTTTCTAAGTGAGTCCGGGGCTGACCTCGATTCTTTCTCGCATGATTGGATATCTGGTAGATGTACGTTTTGAGGTTTCTCCGGTGCTTGAGCGGGTGATTGTTCCTGGGCGGATTCTTGGGTGGCTCTTCTGATGTTCTTCTTTTCTGAATTTGTTGTATTATTGGGAAGTTGTGGTGATGTGACATCAGTGCTAGTTGGTTCAAGCGTTTGTGCCTGAATCCTCTCCCACATACTCAGTGGAGGCCTTTCAGCGTAAGTTATTATCTGAGGTTTGTACTCCTTTACGTGGTAAGTTGTAGTCTTCGTGTTGTTTTCATTCTGGATATCTGCCGACTTAGAACGAGTGATCTGTTTTGCTGTAGCTCTACTTTGAGTCGCTCCATGGCCTGCCTTTGGCTTTGTACTCCTATCATGGTCTACAGTGTTTACCTCATCAGAAATACTTTCTTTAGTTGATCCAAAAGTGGCCTCTGGTTGGCTTTGTTTTTTGTTCAGAGAAACACACGAGGTTCCTGCTTTGCCATCATGTAGTCTAACTGCTTCATTATCCTGCTTGTTTCTGTCATGTTTTTGCACTCCAATTTCTCTGTTGCTGTTTTTCGGCATTTCAGCTATCATTTGCCTGTTATCTCCAGTGGACTTAGGGCTGTCTGCTTTTTTTGTGACCAGGTTGTCAGGCCTGTTAGGAGTACTAGTGTTTAACATGCTCAGGCCATCTGTGTCAATGTCGCCATTTTTGGAATCCGAATGGACAGTGTGAGGTTTGACGTTTTCAGGATTTGAACTTGGATATGAAGGTGAGGATAAGTGGGATTGGACAGTTTCAAAGTGGGAGGTAAGAATAGGGAGTGTAAAGGAGGAGCTGTTTACAGACAAAGGAGCAATGGCGGCCATGCTGACAGTTGTGGCAATGGGATTATCGTCAGATAAGGATGTGGAATGGACCGGTGCAGAGTGTACGACAGGTTTTGCTGTTTCAGTTTGTGGCTGTTCTATTCCTGAGTTTGAATCAGCAGGGCTTTTCAGCTGAGGGGCATGTGTCTTGTTTGAATCCAGTCTTTGTGTCTTGTACTCGGCAGACATGTTTGTCTGTTTAGTGTGTTCGTTCTTGCTAGATTGGAAGCCTATGTCATCTTGACTAGGTATTGCATGGGATGCAGATGATTGTAGTTTCAGGTTCTCTGCTTTGCTACTGGAGGGATCCTTACTTTGCACTTTGTCGGGCTTTTCAGCTTTGACTGTATTTTGCAATGTGGGGGGATTTGTCTTTTCTGTTTTGATCTCCTTTGGCTTCACAACCTCAGGCAGAATTTCTATAGACCTGCTGAAAGGACTGCTGAATCGGATTGCTTGACTGGTTTCAAACCTCTCGGAGCGTTGCAGATGCACTTGAGACGGTTTGCTGGTATCCATGATGTTTATGAACCCGATTACATCTTTTGGGGGGTCCGGTTCTGGCCAGGTGGGCACGTAGGAGATCAAGCAAGCTTTCTCTAAATTAATAAGGCCTGGATGGATGAACTCTTCTTCTTGACTCTCCCTTCCTCGTCGCCTCTTCTTGGTATCTGGCACCTCTGGTGTCTGTGATTCTTTTGGATTACTTTCAGCTACAGAAGCTGATGGGCATGCATTATCTCCGATCAGTAAAGCGTACTTTGGGTTGTACATATTCCTTGCAACAGTAGTTGACGGAAGGACCATAGGGACTGGCTGCGGGAGAGGCTCAGGCACAGGCTCAGGGCTTGTGGTGACTTTTCGGAGATCTACGAATCTGGAGGTCATGTAAAGGTGGCGAAATAGATGATCAAAGGCCTCCACTGCCTGGCCTGTAATCACGGTGACAAGATTTTTGTCCAGTCGTGAGGACATCCAGGTGAAACTATAAATAATTGAAAAAATACAAACATATATATTACAAATGAGCTGACAATAAAATGTAGACCAGGGGTCTCAAACTCGTGCCCCAGAGGGCCGAGACACTGCAGGTTTTCTTCCCAGCCGGTCACTAAAGCAGGTGCTTTAATTGATGAGCTCCTTCCCTCAAATTGAAGGAGGTGTAGATCATTAAAATAACCTGCTGTGATGACCGGCTGGAAAGAAAACCTGCAGGGTCTCGGCCCTCCGTGGCATGAGTTTGACACCCGTGGTCTAAACAGTTAAATACAGACAGTTTGATTTACAGGTTTTAAAATGGCCAGATGTCAAGTATTAAACCTGTCAACATGTGAAATCTTACCATTCATATTAAAGTATTTGCAGTGTTCTAACATGGTGTCACTATTTAGTTACTTTTTGATGACAGTGAAAATGCATTTACTTACTAGGATACATTTGGAGCCTGTCAAGTATGCAGATATTTACATTTAAAGACCTTTTACATTTTTACAGACATCAAATATCTTCACCTGAATGACCCGGATACAGCTTTGTCTCCATCGATGAACATGAATCTGTGGCCTAGTCGACCTCTGACCTTTGTGCAGGACCGAGTGTAGAACTCTGACCCCTCTGTGCATCGTACCCGAAGGTGCTATAATACACACACAGATTCTTGGTCATAATGCTGTCGTATCCATCCATTTTCCACGATGTTTATGTTAGTAAAATAAGACCGTCATCCAACATTCATTCATGACATTCTCAGTGAAGAAAATGACCCACTCATGACTACGTGGCTCTCATACCAATGATATCAAGTATTCGGGTTGCGCAATATGGACCTTAACATGTATCAAGATATTTCTGGGATGTATCACGATATGACAAAATAATTACATTTAGCTGAGTCTTGTATAAAAAGCTACAAACCTTAACCCAAATAATTACATACAATCGTCTCAAATTGTAAAGCATATGTGTTGATTTATTGGTGGTAAGAAACGGTGCAATACAGCAAGTGTATTTAGTGTCTACCAATCTAGATCAATGCCAGGTCGTGTTACCCAATGTAGTCGATATAATAAGAGAAAATATGCAATTTAAGACATAAATCACTCGTGTGTGTTGCTATAAATGTGACAGAAGTGGCGTCGGAGGTTCGGAGTTGAGCTTTGGCTTGCCGTGGGATACGGTTGCAACAGCAGCCCATGTTTTTGTTAGGGACGTTTCATTAGGGATTATTTTGCCTGAGATAATTCAAACCTGCAATGAAAGCCTTTTGTTCCAGTGATCAAGTCTGGTGTTTGACTTTTGATTTGTCAGGGTATTACAAATTTGTGTACGTTGCATAGTTACATAGGAATACAACAGTTCCATGTAGTAATACAACACTTTCCTAATTCAACATGTTTGTAAAGGAGTAGAAGAATTGCTTCAACCAGCTTAGCCTCGTAACCATCTGTCTAAAGTGCATGATTCAGTGGGTCATGTGTTGCAAGTTCTCTTTTCCTCCCTTTATGGTCACAGGTTTCTCTTCCCTTTTCTGCATTCGTTGGAGCGATTAGATAAGATCAGCAAATTTCATTTTTCTTAGCCTTTGGCCGTTCTAGGAAGAATGTAGTGCACAGTACAACCACTTTACAAGCTTTGATCACAGTACAGCTACCACTGAGAACTGATTGAGCTTAATGGACTGTAATATTGGCCAATTATATTCAATCCTTTTATACAAACATACTCCCAAGCTTCCAGAGGCCAATCGGATAGAGCTGTTCTACAATCCAAAGAGGACAAAGCTTTTGCACTTGCAGCTTATTATTAATGCTGTCATCAAGCCGTCACATGTTTCTTCCCCTCAAACAACCAGGCATGCCAAAATGAGACGATGGATTGACTTAGCACCGATACTATTTCTGGTTATAATTGCCACTTACTCATGAAGACACAGTGCCTGTGCTCCATAAAATGCTCATTTCGATGCCACGAGGAGAGACAACTGTGAAAAAGCCTGTCAGAGAGAGACTTTGATACTAACAATGGCCACCACTATTAAATGCAGGCAGCATATAGGGTTCAGCAGGGAGCATAATCATGCCCACCAGCCCCCAACTCGCACAGATTGTATAGAACTCAGCAAGGAGCAGAGTGAAACCTCTTAATTCGAACACTCACAGGAGTTAAGACAAACCTTTGGGGGATATGAAAAGAAAAAAGTTGTAATCTATCCATTCATCCATTTTCTATATCGCTTATCCTCATTAGGGTCGCGAGTATGCTTGAGCCTATCCCAGCTGACTTTGGGCGGGAGGAGGGGTACACTCTGGACTGGTCGCCAGTCAAGTTGTAATCTAATGAGACGTAATTTCTTTACGATAGGGTTGTGTCAGGAAGGGCATCCGACTTAAAACATTTGCCAAATCAAAACATGCGAATCAAACAGAACAAAATGATTCGCTGTGGGACCCCTGATGGGATAAGCAGGGATAAGCCGAAAGAAAGAGAAGAATAACGTGGTAATATTATGAGGGAAAAAATAAGACAATTTTAGTAGTTAATAATAAAACAAATACGACTTTTTTTCAAGTCTTAATATTACAAAAACAAAGTTTGGGAAAATTAGTTTGTGGAATAAAAATCAATGTCACGAGAATAATGTAAAATTATAAAGTCATAATTACAAGGAGAAAAGCCGCATGGCATGGGGGAGGAATGATGCTCAGACTTTCAGTTGAGCAGGATAGTGATAGTAATCTGCCACTGAAACTGCTCTTCTGTTGGAAGGTGATGCGGCGCACTGGATTTCTTTCCCTTTTTTCCATTCAATTTGACTGTCACATTTACGCTCTGCCACCAGACGAGTCTGCCTCACTGCCTTGGGAGTCATAACGGAGATTAACCTTAAATAGTTAGCTGAAAGGAACGAAAGTGACACTCTCAGTGTAGCGACGCTACTTGTTACCTTCCTAATGTATTCATACACGTATTTATAACGCCGGTGCGCGCACGTAACTGGTTCCCTTTTCCTTTTTTGTACAACATTCATAATTAATGGCAGGCTGTACATATCGTGACTATAAAACTCAGAACGCCTGTATTACTCATTACCAAGCAAGTTTTAAATGACTGTAGCACATTGTGTTGAGGTTATTCTCAATATAGGACTCTTTTCTATGTTGTAAACAATGCAGATTGTGTGCACACTTTCAATGTTAAAAAAAACATGCAGCTGGGAATTGGGAGAACCCTAAGTGTTGGTGAAGGCAGACGCCACAAAAGTACATCTGTCAGAAACACAGCTAACTTGCCAAGCGCCTCACTGACTTGTCATGTGCTGGGTTTATTGAGTGCAGCACAGGGTGCCGCATGAGACTGTGGCCTTTTCTGCTGTTTTGCTGATAATCCAGAAGCAGATGGCACTGAGAGTCTGTCAGCCTGCCGTCGTGCTTGCCTTTGGTTCCTCCAAGGCACGAACTGGCAGAGTATGTGTGTGCATGTTTTTGTCATTTTTTGGAAGCATTCTATTTCTATTAGGTCTCCTAAATTGTCCGTCTTACAGTAAATATGCCAAACAACTACTATAGTACTTTTAGATTATGGAAGGCATTGTAAAATATTTAACATACTAATTATTAAAAAATATATAAAAAAACACCGAGTTTGCTATTGTTTAAAGTGCGTATGCATTTTTGGGACACCCCGTATATTTAAATAAACAATAAGTAAATGCTTCATCTACTGGAAATAATTTCACTCCAGTTTGTGGATTTGGCAGCAATCTTAAGATACATAGTTTCTCAATCAAACAATTCAGTTTTGCTACAACTCACTCTCACATGTCCAAACTGGAACCCAACTCTGAGGATTTTCTTACAGTTACAGTATGAGCAAGTGAGGCTGGAAGTGTAAATGTGTGTGCATTTTTGTCCTCACAAGCAGTTAGTTGCGACTGATACAAAACGAATTCATTGTAACTACTAGTAAACCAACATACTGCTTTGGTTATATTGTTACAGTATACTGTATGCCACAGCTTTGTCAGTGTAGAACCTTTTGATTTCTAGTTTGGGAAGTATTGGGGATATTTACAGTCGCAACAATGAATTGTTCAATTGGAAATTGATACACTTTTTTTTTTTGTTTTAAAAATGTAAATATCCTCTGATTTCCGCCTTTCATATGTGAATGTTTTTAATGACCTTACTCCATCCATGAAAGCAGTCTATTATATTTGTTTTTACAAGATATTCACCATGGGTGTAACGATTCGTTTTAACAACGATTTCGATTTGCATCACGATTCGTGGTTGCCGATTCGATTTAAGGACGATATCGGTTCATTTAGAACGATTCGGTAACTTTTTAGCCAAAAATTCAAGCAGTCTGGTTGTGTAATAAATAGCTGGATACTAAACATACAAAAATTCATGGAAAATGCATTCACATTTTATTTGAAGAGCAACCAACACTTTAGGTTGAATTAACAATGAATAAATTAACAGGTTGAATTATTAATTCAATCGGATAAAACACGACCCACTTTAATTTGATACCTCAATCACTACAGTATCCAAAGTGTTAAAGAAGTCATTTATATTTGTATCCAGATTAGAATGACATTTCAGGTGCAGATAGATTTTAAAGTGAATGAATAGCCTACATGCTGTAACGTCTGCACAGATGCTATTAAAGCTACGAGGTGTTTGATCAACGCGCTTATCATTGCAAGGAAAAATGGCACACACGCCAGACCAGAACAGTGAACTGATTAAATCGACTGATTACCTTTCAAAGAACGTTACATCGATATACTGTATACGTCATCTGGAACGGCAATTTGGTGAACACAGATTGATGTAGTTGTATATAAATCGATACACTGATCTAGTAAATGAATCGTTACACACCTACTAATTACACGTATCAGCTTTGAATTTGGAGAAAAGCGATGGACATTTTTGCCTCTTTTCTTCTGATGTGTTGCTAACCAAACCCGTAACTGTGTTTGGTTCACACCGAAACAACACGCTTCAGAGTAGCGGACTAAACAATATTTGCAGCCCTAGAGATATTGGAAATATTGTAGACCAAATTGGAGGTTGACCAGCAAGCACAGATTGTGTTTGACCAACTGTGTTCTACCATCTGGCATTTCATAGCAAAATATGCTGTTTCCGGACAGCATATCAGCGTGGGGCACGTTGTGGCAGGACTCTCCACTTTATTGCCGTGTGTCTCGGTGGGAGCACAGTGTTGAAAACAGTCCAATAAAAAGTGTACAAATGCGTATGATATGCGTTCTAAGAAATATTGGTGTAGTTGGGCATCCGATTATTGTGTCTTTCGTGCATTATAAGACTTCACAACCTCATCATCAGATCATTTTTTTCTAAATTTGATCAAAAGATTTGACCTTTTATCTGTTTACTGTTCATTTGTATGGCGCTAATAGTGGCGTCTTACAATGTGGGTATTGTCTGTTAAGTCTGGCCAAGTGTTCCAAACAACTGCTGACTAGATAAAGTGGGTCAAAGTGGTCTACAGCTGTGTTTAAAATAGTCATTTTTTCCATTTCATTCATCCTAAGTTGGTAATAATATTTACATATTTTAATGTAAATTTTGACTCGCTGTCTGCGACCAACTCAGAATGGATCCGCGGCCCACTTTTGCTTCCCTACCCACCAGTTGGGAACCACTAGGCTAGACCATGGCTCCGATTCTATTCCGGTTCCTATACATTTTGTACTTTGCATGCCTTTAATAAGTCTGTGAGTCCCATTTTAAACTTGGATTGTGGGTCTTAGCATTTAGCTTAGTTATCTTCCTTCATCATGAGTAAACAATGGCAATGAAGGCAGACAGGGATGATTCTAGAACTGAATTTAATCTAACTGTCACTTTTATTGCAAATGTTGATCGGAAATCATAGGAGAATGACAATGTCAAGCTAGCAGGAGAGTTTGGAGGGTGAGGAGCGAGCTGTGTGTCACATTTTTATGGGTGTCTCAATTACTTGTGTCTTTTCCCGTAACGTGGGGTTCTACTGTACACCTTGTTACGGAAACGATACATACCTTGAGGTGTCCTGCGTGCATGTTGGCCCTGTGGCACATGTCCAGGAAATGAGGTAATGTTGTGCTTTCCACCAGGATATAGATGGAAACCCTCCTCTTGAAACCAGCATCGATCAAATCTCGAAAGATGTCAACATCGGTAAAGACATCCATCACCACTGCAATGACCTGAATATCCAAACACACAAGAAACTGGGTTATGCACTGTTATCACCTGGGGAAACATGCAAAATGCAGCCAGTGCAGATGAAGCACAACACAGTGTTTACTATGTTAAAATAAATGGGATTCAAGCGGATCCACAGGTTTCGGTTCCTGTTCAAATACAAATGCCGAAAACAGTAATTACGGAATTTCATTCGCACGCTCACAGCTAGCTGGCTATATCATTTGTTATTTGCTCATCTTCTGAAACGCCCAAAGGGTGTTGCAGACATGCCGTGTGTGACATCTTTGTCACGCGTTTCCACAGTGCACACTAATATACAGCCTAGCGTGGCGTGGCAGTAGGTATGCAACACTTCCCGGCCCTGATAAAAGTGCCCAGTGCACTTTGCTCGTCACGGTCTCGCTGGGTCACTTCAGTCTGGACTCTAACCTCAAACTGACAGTAACATTGTCAGCTGCGTCTTTTGAATTTGAAATGAAAGATGGAAAAGACACAATGTTAGACCACTTCCCTCTTACTGAGGCAGTCTATCATCTGCCTCACTTTTTGACAAGAGGCGCCCAAAATGATCGCTTATATCAAAAACCTCCTTCCTTGCGGACATTATGTACCACCTCTATCCTGCCCCAAGCTCAACGAACCCAACCTGTGTATGTCTGCCACGTCACAGAGGCTTCGCTACACAACTTAAAGCAAAGCCTCAATGTCTCCCAACTGTCCGTCAATATCGTATCATTTACCCCCATTCCTTCATGTTACATCATTGTGTCTGATAGACAACCTTGTATACACAAAACACACAAAAGACGTAAAATATAAATATAAAGAGAAAAATACAAAAAATATACAAATGTAGTCATATTTCTTCTGTATTGTCTTTGTCTTTTCCATTTGCTTTTTCCTCATTGCTTCTACCGGATGGCTCAAGCTGGCGACAAAGCAGTCCTTCTGCCCGGGTGACTAGCCCATACCTGATCACACAATTCCTGCTTGCAGTGGTTAATAGTAACTTTGTTTAAATGGAGCTTTTAGCGCGGGTGACAGGAAAAATGTCACAGACCAGAAGCAACGCTGAGAGAAGCAGCTTACAGGCGGGATGGGACTAGGCAACCTGGCAGACGATCTTGATACGGATCCGAGTTAAAACGAATCGTTGCACCCCTCGTGGATGGGCAAAATTCCCCCCAAAAAGCCAAAGCTGTGGGCGGGTCCTTCTTTTGCCTTTGTTTTTTGTCACCGGCTTGAGCCATTGGGTGGAATGACAAAAATTAAACGGAAAAGAAAAAACAAAAAAAACAAAGACAAAATGCTAAAAGAATATGACTACGTTAGTATTTTTTTTTACTGTTGTCTTTATATTTTGGTACTCCGTAGTTCTCAAGTGGTAGGAAAACCATAATTGGAGGATGACCTGCGTATTTTCTTCTTTTATGGCACATGTCAAGTTTCCTGGCATCTCCCGACCTGTTGAACTTTACGCACTTATCGAGTCAACAAATAGATTTGAGTGTTTTTAGCTGTCATAGCACAAACAGTTCCGGCATTACCAGTATATGCACCTGATTTGCAACACATTTCCAGTAACTGAGTGTGTTGCTATAACATTTGCATGTTTAAAGTGATGCCAAACAATGGCCTTGCAAAGCAAACAGTGCAAAGTGCATGCAAATGTGTGAAACTGTCCCACGAGCCAGGTTAGCACACCTTTTGCGCCTGCGCGATCATTTTTCTGACGATCTCCTTGATGTGGGTCTGACCCTCCAGCGGTGGCTGCGTGTACACGGAGGTGCGCGTCACGCCGCGGTAAGCTTCGGTGTGCGGCCACCCCAAGTCCATCTGCGGGACGGACGTGTCCGATAGGTCCGGCCAGTAGTGTAGCGACAGCGGGGGTTCGTTTTCATCGGCGTCCTCCGGGAAAAGCTGGGAGCCGGGGTCGTAGGGCTCCAGCGCCCCAGTGAGAGTTTCCTGCTCCAGGTCGGAGAGGAAGCCCCGCATCTGTCGCTCTTCCAGGAACTTGACGAACGACGGGCGACCATCCCGGAGCAGAGCCTCCAGGGCCAGCCTCTGGTCCTCGCTGTACAAGAAGTCCGGCTTGGACTCATTAGTCCGCGGGTTTACGTGGTGGTCGTCCAAACACTGAATCTGGGACAGAGCCATGATGCCACTCACGTAAACGATTTTTTTTTTTTTTTTTAGTAACCTTCCAACCGCACGAGACTAGCGAAGTCCAGAATATTCCAGCCCGCGTGAAAAGTTCTCCCTTGAATTCCAACTGGAATAAATCACGTCATTTAACACTGCCGTGCAAAAGTGGAGCCATGCTACATCAGCAGCCCCCATTGCCTGCAGAGGCATCGAATGATGCCGACTCGCTTGGCCGCCCGGCGCTCCAGCTCTTGGGTGACACCCCTTCTCAAGGCGCCGCCCGGCAGGTATGACCCTACCAAGAAAACAGACACACCTATTGGGGTTTCCCAATTGTAGTACAAAACGGGAATGTGACAAACAAAGACACCCATCCCCTATTAAAAGAAATCATTAAATCGTTCAGGAAATCATTAGTGGCGGCGCTGAAGCAGCACGTTGTACCTGTCCTGTCATGTTTGCACTCCTTTGCCAGCATAGCAGACTCAGAGAAGGGTTCAAATCAAGCACACCTTATTATATGCAGCAGCAGCAGCACTTTGGATAAGTTGAGCCAAGTCATGACTGACATCTCTCAAAACTGTTGCATTTTTAATCCTCCACTTGTTGACAGAGTGAAGCTCTGCAAAGTGGTCGTGTTTTTCATTGCAGTTTGCTTGCCAGCACAGTTAACTCCCTTTGTCTGGTGCAGATTTGGTCGCCGAAGCCCAGGTCGCCCGGACACCCGCCCTCGACCACTGCCCAAATCACACAGCACCGGACCCTTATGCTTGCCCCTGCAGGTGGTGGGTCTGCGGGGGGGAGTTCCCGTGCGGCTTCTTCGGACTAGGCCCGGCCAGGTCCCACGGGTGAAGACCTGACCACCAGGCGCTCGCCTGCGAGCCCCTCCCCCAGGCCTGGCTCCAGGGTGAGGCCCCGGTATCCCACGTCCGGGCGAGGTGCGGTCACTCCTCANGTCGAGTGGGTAGCACATTGGCCTCACAGTCAGGAGGTTCAGGGTTCGAATCTCCGTTGGGCATCTCTGTGTGGAGTTTGCATGTTCTCCCCGTGCGTGTGTGGGTTTCCTCCGGCTACTCCAGTTTCCTCCCACATTCCAAAAACATGCATGTTAGGTTGATTGGCGACTCTAAATTGTCCATTAGAGTGTGACTGGTTGTTTGTCTATATGTGCCCTGCGATTGGCTGGCGACCAGTCCAGGGTGTACCCCGCCTCCCGCCCAAAGTCAGCTGGGATAGGCTCCAGCATACCCGCGACCCTAATGAGGATAAGCGGCATAGAAAATGAATGAATGAATGTCTGGTGCAGATCCCCGGATATAGCAAGGATATTTTATGCATTTCCCTTACTTGTGCAGCATACGTCCAAATGGAGTCATATTCCTTTTCCATTTTGTCATTGTTTTTGTCTATATCGCCTTCATTTTTTTCCATTTGGTGGTTGTTTTCTCTGTTTTGTCTTTTGTTTTTTCCATTTGCTTTTTCTCATGGCATATATCCGATGGCTCAAGGTGGTGACAAAAGGCACAGGCAAATGAAGGTCCCATCCAGCTGCTTTGATATGGACTGCATTGTATTAGACGTTCACGCAAAGTATTACTTCCTGTCTGCTAAGAGCGACATTTAAACACTAAATGTACACTGCAAGCGGAAATCATGTGATCAGCTATGGGCCCCCTTCATGTCTTTGCTTTTTGTTTTTGAAAAAACAAAGACCAAACAGGTAAATCATCCACAAAATTGGAAGAAAAAAAACCCTAAAACAAAGCCAATACAGAAAACAACAATGTCAAAATGGAAAAATAATATGACTACATTTGTTTGTATGTTTGTAATGTTGATGTTTTCATTTTGACACTCCTGTGATTCCATAAGCCTCATAGTTAGTTCCTCTGTCTCACAATCAGGAGATGAAGGTTTGACTCTCAGTTGGAACTTCTCCAAACTCCAATGTGTGGAGTTTGCATGTTCTCCCTGTGCTTGCCTAGGTTTTCTAGGTACTAGAAAACTGTGGAACCTAGGTACTGTGGATTTTATCTTCAAACTCCAGCTCAAACATGACCTTAATGGAGTCAAGCATTATCGAATATAAATCATTGGGTGGATTTTATAATAATACATACTGTAAATCTTAATGACAAATATATAGTCATATGAAAGAAGGTGTATCTGCAAAAAACATTTTTATCCAAACCCTGATATGTTTTGCCTTGTCAGATGTCTTCATTGCATGCTATTGTTTGTAAGGGATCAGTATGGCTAGCAGCTGCACGTTAGACCTTCAACGTAAGACCAAATAAGAAGCGAACTATGATCAAAACAAGCCTTCACAAGTCTAGACAAGACTAGACCTTCGTATTTAAAATGAGCAGCTTGGACAACCACTGCAGCTCACTTGATCATCACATGATGGAGTCTGTTTTCATCCTAGATTCGGTTAAATGTCATAAGACAGTGGAAAGCAACATGGCCAGAAGAGATGTGATCAGTGTCTATTTTACACATATATTGCATTGTGGAATTGCATATGACAAGATGAACATGCACTCTTAAAGTCACACACAAATACTCTTTGTTAAGTACAATTATTATCAATTATGCTCTATAACAGTGGCGACATTTTGTATTTAAATGATATCTGAAGATAGTTATTAATCAGAGACAATAATGAAATGACAATGAAAAATGTAAATGAGGATATGCAGCTTTGTTATTGGATATTTAACCCACCTTTCATTCACCCTCTTGATGCATTTTCAGTCGTTCCGCACATTCTGGATTTCATGTTGGGTCTGTAAATTACCACCGCTCGTAAAAATCATGACACTGTAACCCCAAGTCAACCAGACTTATAGGATATTAGCCCGTCATCTGATTTTTCCTTGTTGACTTTGAATTATTCTAAACCCAGTCCCCTGTGGGTTTGTATTTTGATTGATCCTTCATATTCATTCATTCATTCGTTAATTTTCTGTACCGCTTATCCTCATTAGGGTCGCGGGTCCTTCATATTTTAGTATATTTTTCAAACATGGGATGTGTGACAGGGTTTTTAGCACACACAAATATGTTGTCAAAGTAAAACATTGAGGACAGCTTGATTGTCATCCTCCACCAAGATATATCCAATAGATTGTACCCCTGAAGCAAAAAGATAATTCCAATTTTGAACATTTCTAACTTTCAAATTACCTCATAGCAGGGCTTTCCGAATGTTCCTCACCACCCTAATTAGAAATTTGACTCCTCCCTGGGCATTGACAACCATAGGTTCACAGATGGCATAGGGCATCTCCACAGGGGAACGTTTTTTAGGTTGAAAAATCACTGCCTTGTTGCCATGTGGACAAGCCAAACACTACTTTCTGAAAATGACCAAAAGTGATCAGTTGTGTACTGCTGCCAAAAAGCCAACAGAATATCTGAATATTTTAATTGGTACAACGTCCAGTCAGTATTCTTCATTTTTTTTGTCTTAGACTCCAAAGAAGGAGCTTAATTATGCTGTTCACGAGTGAAGTAAGGTAGGAGGAGCATGAGGTCAACAGGCGGAGGCGTCTGCAGTAATGCGGTCACTGTACCGGACCGTCTTGGTGTAGCGAGAGCTGGGCCGGAAGGCAAAGCTCTCAATTCACCGGTTGATCCATGATCCCACCCTCACTTATGGTCATTGGTTTTGTGTTTTGACAGAAAGAACGAGATTGCAGCTTTGTGGCCAAAATTAATTTGCTCCGTAGAGGGACTGCAGTCCAAGAGATAGGGTGAGGAGCTTGGTTATCTGGGAGGGGCTCAGAGTAGAGCTGTTTCCTTCACAGTGAGAGAAACCGGTTGAGGTGGCTCGGGCATCTAGTCTGTATGTCTCCTGGGCGCTTCCCTGGTGAGGTGTTCCAGGCATGCCCACGAGGGGGACCTGGGACACGCTGTAGGGATTCTGCCTCACAGCTTGCCTGGGAACGCTTTGGTGTCCTCCTGGTGGAACTGCAAGAGATGACTGGAGAATGAGAAGTGATCTCCAGTGAACCCAGTGATCTGATCTCATGTAGACGTGACTGTTTGCTGATACAAAACTGTATGGATGCAATATTTTTTCAACCTGCCGAAAAAAACCCAACCCCAGGACAAGGGCCATAGTTCTCATCACTGAAGATCTTTGATGCAGTTATCCCCCCCCCCCAGCTAGTGCTTTGGTCTCAGGGTTAATAAGATCAAGGTAATTTTGAAGTCAGAGGTTCTTCTACTATGCCAAATCCACCATAGCATCAACAGAGAACACCGATAATGTGAATTTAGTGCCAGAAAATGTTCTATTCCGCTTACCATCACTAGGGTTGCAGGGGGTTTGCTGGAGCCTATCCCAGCTGACTTTGGGCAAGAGATGGCGCAAACCCTGGACTGGTCGCCAGTCCATGTGCTAGAAAAAGTAATCAGTAAAATAGCTCACAGAATACTGGTTTGACAATTGGCGACTCCCAACCCAAAAAAAACATTTTGGGTCCCAGCCTTAAGTTTGGAAAACTGCTTTCTAACTACAGTATCACCTGCCCGTTTCACCACTGATTTATTGATGAACAGTTTGACGCCTTATTTGACTGCCAGTCAGCCAGAAGATTTCACGTGTGTGTGTGTATGTAGTCTGTGGGGGCGCCGTCTTTGTCATCATTCTTTTCACTAAACAGCCCAAGGCTGTCAGTCAGTCAAACTGGTTTAACACTTCTTGTTGAATACGTCTTCGACGTCCCAAGAATATCAGCGCCTCCTCAGGTCTCGCTTTTGCCCCGCCTCTCGCTTTGCTGCTGTCACTCGCATGCGTGCGCTTGAGCTACAGCTTCCTCTCCCTGCATTCCCGTTTTTATTACTTCTCTTCCTCGTTATGTTCCGTCTCGCTCTAACCCTATTTCACTCGACTATCTCACGCCGTGGCACGTGTCGTGTGCGCCACTGTGCGTGATGCTTTCGTGGTTGTGTCAGCAGCAAAGTGCTCTAGTTGTGCACGACACAAATATGACACATGGCAGCGCGCTGGTTTGCTTTCACCCGCTTTAAAGTGACTCAGCAAATAAATAAAATAAAAAAACAATACACAATAGAGGTTAGAAAAGAGGCCACACCTGTGTGACCGCCCCCAAACCCGGAAAAAAGGTTGGTTTAAAAACTGAAGAGGAACAAAACGAGAGAAAATCAATTGATCAGAGGTGAGAGCTGAGGAGAATTCGAGCAAGACTGTGAACTCATTTCCTCCTCCAGTTCAAAACCAACATCCTGGTGAGAGAAACTGCACCACATTCTTCACATTGCACCAGTCAACTGACAACTGCGCTATCATCCCAAACGCCATGCATTGTGTATGTGTGTGCGAGAGAGTGAGAGACGGTGTGATCTTAAAACACGTTCAGCTTGTTGGCTTCTAGAATTCCAAACATTTCGGGTGATAACATACGCCTTGTGCTGGCCACAGTAATTTGTAAAATGTGTTCGCTTACTTTAATCTGGTGTGTTTAAACCAGGGGTGCCCTGTACTGAAAAATGATTGGATGCAAGGAATGCATTGATATTTTCTAAACCAACACACGTCCATATGTTAAGAAGGGAAATATGTTTTCATCTCAGCTTTGTGATGTGGGTGGAAAAGCATATTATTAGTATGCACCTCAGCCTTTGTTCACTTTTAACAAATATTGTTGTTTTTTAAATTTTTTTTAAACTTATTTAAATTTTTTGTAACATTATGACTTTAATATTTAAACTACATTGCCATAATAATATGTTATTTGTTTCACATAATATTCTGACTTGAAAAGCGCTACAATTATTTTTCTTTAATATTTTAACTTTATGCTTGTAAAATTACATTTTTTTTTTTAATCTTGAGTTTAATCTCATAAAATAGCGACTTTTTTCTCATTAGAATGCCATTTTTGTATTTTTTCTTAGTATTTTGGCTTGTAAAATGACAGTTGTCTCTTCCATTTCTGCTGTTTTTTTCCCAACCATTTCATCTTTCTTCTTGTAAATGTTTTTTTCTGAATTATTATATTATTATAATATCTGGGCTTTATTCTCATAACACTGTAACTTGTAACACAATTTCATTTTCCCAAAATGTCATTTGTTACTTTGTTTTTTCTCATAATATTAAGATTTCTTTAAAAAAAAATAAAGAAAACAAACATTTTTTTCTTTTTTTGTTTTTATACTACTACAATGGCTCGTGTAAAATTACTGCTGATTTTAAATGTTTTTTCAGGTTTTTTTTTGGTTTTCTTGTTAAATTATATTTTTAGATTGTACCGCAGGCTAATATAAAAACAGCTGTGAACCCCGATTGCCCCCAGGCCACACTTTGGACACCCCAAGTTTGAACTAAGACAGTTTTTGCCAATTTGGATTTTGACTATTATTTAGTAGGATATACATACTGTATGTCTCCACAGTTTCACACAATTTCAAGTGCCAACCAGGCCTTGTTTGCATGAATAGGGATTTGTACATACAAACTTAGGTTTGTGTTCTTAAACTGAGCTTTAGAAAAAGCAACCATAGTGTAGGTTTTCCAAAATTCCAGTTTAGGCGTGTGTGTGCAACATTATCGCATGTTTTTAATAGGTCTGCATTAACATTTTTAATCAGATTCATCACAAATGTCACAGTAATTAATCAGGATTAATCACCATTTGTAACTGGCTGAAATATAACAATTTTTACTGTATTTTAATAACAGAAAGATAAATGACGGGGCGGCATTGTGCATATTTATATGTATGAACAGCTCCAAATGCACAGAAAATGTTGATCAAACCAAAAGCCACCACCCATGTCTAGAAATCTATTTATTTATAGTCTCTGAAAGAATCCCACTGTAACTGTTATTATGAGCAATGAGGTGATACGTTCAAAGACACCACGTTATTTAAAGTTGTAATATACAGTATTACTATACTGTATTGATGAATAAATGCATTATAATGCACGACCAGTCTGTTTTTGAGGCTTCTGGTTAGCCAATGATAGATATTTTTGTGTGGACGAAACCATATTTGTAAAACTCCAGTCATGTGGATAAAGATTTTTTTTAACACATCTGTGTTGACTTGGCCTCAAAATGTCAGCATATTGTGCAAGACCTAAGCAGGCGATTATCAAAAGATTATCTTTTTTTTTTGTAGATGTTTTGCAGCGCCTTTTTCCAAAAAACACCATACAAACATAAAGTACGTGTCGCAGTGTTTTACTGTGTGTTCTTGTTTTTATGCTGGGCCTCTTGGTTAGTACACGCATATGCTGTCAGATTTGGGGGTGTTAATACCAATGCCACCTTGTAGTGTACTGTATTTGTCAGAAAAATAATTGCTCTAAGAACACTGTAGCCGTGAATGTTTTGGCAAATTATTGTGTGCAGCAGTTCTGGAGTAGAAGTGTTAGTTAATCCGAATACAGTCAATTTTTTGGCCATGAATGTATGTATTAAATGTATTAAAGTTGCTGTATCTCAGTATAGCTCAACATTACATTTCTAAAAAAACACAAAATACATGTACACCACCACAAGCAAGCATTTCCATAGAACAATTTGAACAAAAAATTGGCATAAATCGTCGTTCGGCCCAAAACGGTCACTATAGGGTTGTTATTTCATGTCTATAGAGCTCTGATAACGTTAAAACGCATCTAGACGGTTTTAAACAGGCTTTCTAAGTCTCGCCACGTTTTTTGGGTGCGTCTGTAAAAGTCAGCAAATGAGTTTGTCTGTTTTGCATAATTCCTAAAGACAAAATACCGGCTCAATCAGCGAAAAGAGAAACATTGCTCACTTTATTGAAATGAGTTGCAAGTACAGCTGTCTTTAAATACAGTAGCTGTGGAGGCCTCTAACTACTGCAAGAGAAACACCTTTATACAGTCAATCATATTGGTCAATATTGTGTTTCTTCTACTTATATTTAAAATAGAAGATTACATACAAAGAAACACTCAATATTGGTGTTTTTAATGTCTGATTTACAGTTGATACTGTGTAATTATGAAGCAAAGTTGGAGGTTTTTTTTCAGTGTTCTGTCCACTGTTAGCTGAAACACAAGCAGTGTGTTCTTGCAAGGACAGTGGAACCTTGGTTAGCGTCAATAATTCGTCTGACTCTAACCAACATTTACTCTAACTAAATTTTTCCCATAATAAATAATATAAATCCAGTTACAGTAATACTTTCCTGAAAGCCAAAACACATTTTTTTTAGTTTTACAATTACAGTTTTATATGCAGACATATAGATGATATAAATGATATAATTTTACCTTTATTGAAGATGTGATTGTTGCCATAGACACAATGTGGCAGCAAGAGCAACACGGATACCACCTTCCTATTTTGTCATGACTTATTTCTGGAATTGTGTGTTTTGTGTTTCTCACCTCAAGTCCCTGCTTTTCTTTTGATCACAGCTGCAAAATAACGCAAAATGGGGCGAAAAGAAAGATGCAATTGCCAGCATTTTGAAAATTTAAGAAAACATTTTTGTAATTCAACAAAAAACTCATGGCTAAACACGAAGGTGTTGATCTGGCTGACACATTGTGTCTTTGTCAACAATCCATCAATTTAAAAGTAACCTTAAATGTTCATGCATCCCTTTCATTTGTCCTGTACAGTATATGCATTTAGATTTTTTTTGCATGTAAATCTGTAGTTGTAAAACTATAAAAATGTGTTGTAACATTTTTAAAACCTGAGGCGTAACTGTTAAACTTAGGTCACCGGTCGTAGGGTCTCCTACGGCTAGTCTACGTGCAAAAATAATGCAAGAAATGTGTGTGAGAGCTGCTGATTTTTGAGACTGGCTGCAGACCGGCCACAGAGGTTGTTGGTCATGACGAACAAACTCTATGGGCGATTTTGTTGTTTTCAGGCTGCAAGACAACCTTAAACTCTTTGTACATCTCCAAGCGTCACCCGTACGGCCAGCGTGTCTTTCATGTGTTTTGCTGCTGTCAGACTTGGGCAAAACGTCAATTAGTGCGGCCAATGCATGGTGAGCTATTTCATACGTCTTTACAAACACAGCAATTTGGGAAACGCCAAGGTCCGGCTGTGACCGAGGCGTTAGAAAGCTAAGAGCTCCATAGATAACCACTGATGACATCATAGTTGGGCAACACAGCATACTGGTCAGAATTTTATACAGTACAGCATGGACAACTTGTGATAAAAATATACTGATAACATATTTGTACTCACGTAGTGTCTTAATAACATGACCAATTGTACGCTCACGAAAAATTTGGGCGTAAATTTTCAATCTTACCTGAAAAACATGCTAACGGAGGTTCCACTGTAAATACAAGGGAAATACACATAACACTAAGCATGATATTTTTTTAAACAATTTTGGCACCACTGCAACCATGTCATACTGCAAATATTGTCATTATTTTGGTTATTTTTAGGCATTTTAGCTATTATTACTATTTGTACAAAATCCTGCTAAATACAAGAACAGGCAGCGGCCCCCATGATCGGTCCAGAGAGTAAAGGGTTGGTTACACGTCGTCACACTCAACACATCCACACAAATGCAAGCATACAAATTCTCATTAGTGCACGCTAAATACACAGAAACCCACGTTGTCGTCCATGGAGTCAAATCTGCTGTGTCAGTCTTTTTTCAGACCGCGTGGTCCAAATATTCACAACTCAATGACACTTGTGTCTGTCAACTTGGCACGGAATATTTGCGAGGGGGTGGGCTGATTCATCTGCAGCTTGCATGTGTTGCGTCATCATTTTCTTTAGTCTGTACCAACGTTGATCAGTATTAGCTATTTTTCCACCTGTGAGATTTCTACATGTTTAAAGGATGTGGGGTGAAGTGGCCTGTCAGAGGGTTTTCTCAAGAAGTGGTAAACAGGAAGAAGTACAACATATTCGTTAGCGACTGCGTCACACGTCAATCAGCATGTCACCCATCTGTTCCAGAGATGACTTGGTAGCCAAGAGCGGAGGCGCGGTGAGAGGAAGAGGCCCGCTGATGAGTCCGGGTTCACTGGCAGTGGTAAACAGGCTGGACATACTCTGGCGGGAAGTAGCCCACGTGTCCATGGCAACGGCCCCTCCAGCGCAGTGAGTCGGAGCAGTCAATGAGCTCAATGACGTCACCCCGCAGGAAGCGTAGCTGAGAGGGGTGGTGAGGGTTGAAGTCAAAGAGAGCGTGGGCGTGGTGAGGACGCTGCCAAAGAGCACCAGAAAGACGGAGCAGGAAGTAACCATTGGGAGGGGGGGGGTGGGTAAGGACAAAGAAGCAAACGTCAGTATTGTACACTCAAAAAATACTTCCATTTTATTATCGCCACACACATATTGAGATTGTCCATTGATCAGTAAAAGTCCTTTAAAACAATTGCGCTCCAATTATAAGTTCGCTTCAAAGTCAACGATGTAAACACGTCTTAGCGCTATTTGAAACCCGCTGTGGTGGAAGAAGACCAACAAGGTTTGTTAGTATCTCGCAGCAAGCTTGAGTTGCACAGGAAATGGTCAGAAGCACATTCAGCTTGCTTAGTAGTAGAGATATGAATCATCGACTGGAATGGGTAGTAGAGTTGCGGATGTTTTGCTTGTATTCGCAAAGGCAAGAGTCTTCGGCACAGAGAAGTACCGAAGACTCTCGCTGACGAAGCCTCTGCAAATAGACTGGACTGGGAAGTAGAGTTGCGGATGTTTTGATTCTGTTCTCAGAGGCTTCGTCAGCTAGAATCTTCGGTACAGAGTCTTTGGTACTTCTCTGCACCGAAGACCCGAGCTGACAAAACTGATGAAGCCTTTGCCAATAGAAGTGACTCTACCTTCTTCAGCTAGAGTCTTCAGTACAGAAAAGTACCAAAGACTCAGACTGACGAGGCCTCTGCGAATAGACTGGACTGGGTAGTAGAGTTGTGGACGTTTTGCTTCCATTTGCAGAGGCTTCGTCAGCTAGAAGATTCTAACTGACAAAGCCTTTGCGAATAGAAGTGACTTTACCTTTGTCAACTACAGTAGTCTAAAGTACAGAGAAGTACCAAAGACTCAGGCTGACGAGGCTTCTGCGAATTAAAGCAAAACGTCTGCAACTCTACTACCCAGTCCAATCGACGATTGAGATCTCTACTACTATGGATAACACCTGGACGACTGAGAGTCTCCGCAAGATTTCAGCTTGCTTGGAAGGAGCGCTCTTTCTTTGCCGACACAGCACAAATGAACAGAACATCACCAACACAGACGTGTTTTTTAACGTGCAAACTACTACTTGTTTAACTAACAAACTACAAGTCAACACACAGACTATGCTAAAATAACGCTTACATACTAATACAGATTCAAAACGATACCCGGATGTACGACCCACAAGGCATTCTGGGTAACCTCACGGTAGCTATTTTTCCCCACACGCTTCACCCAAGTTGCCGCTTGATGCAGACACCTTTGCGTTGACATTATTCCATATAATAGAGATAAAAACAGAAAATAAGCCATTTGAGACATAAATAAGATTATATATGACTGTATTCCGGTGCTAGGGGATTTCAGTTGGGGGCAGACAGGAAGTGACATCTAGGGTTCTGAGTTGAGTTTTAGCTTGGTGTTGTTGTTAGATTGATGTTGTTGCTGCAATCATGTCTGGTGCTTGTGTGTCTCAGCGAACATTACAGTTACATTATTGACACCTAGTGACCAGTGTAGAGTACATTACAACGTCTTTGAATGCCTGATCTGAATGCCATTGCTCATTTTTATGAAAAAGAATAAATTAGGCAAAAAATATGTACAATTTGCTTAATAAGGAAGCCTTTCTCTTGTCATGGGTCTGGAACCAGTTAACTGGCATAAACGCAGAATTAGTGTACAGTATATTTTTATATTGTATCCGTTGACGGAACAATTTGAAATACTACTACACCACTGATAATGTCTATTTATTTGTTTGTACTGTACAAACTGAATTTGAAACTGGAACCAGGAAAATACAACAAAATGGAGAGCTGTGAAGTGTATTCAAGAGTCAAATGGCATTCATTCATTTTCTATACCGCTTATCCTCATTAGGGTCGCGGGTATGCTGGAGCCTATCCCAGCTGACTTTGGGCGAGAGGCGGGGTACACCCTGGACTGGTCGCAGGGCACATATAGACAAACAAACATTCACACTCACAATTATACCGATGGACAATTTAGAGTCGCCAATTAAGCTAACATTAACGGGGCGAACATGCAAACTACTCACAGAGATGCCCAACGGATATTCGATTCCTGAACCTCCTGACTGTGAGGCCATTGTGCTACCCGCTCATCCACCGTGCGGTCCGTCAAATGGCATGTTGAGTAAAATAAATTTGGACATATTGGCAGGTTTACACTAACAATGAAAGTACTCCCTGCTACGCGGGCCCCACCTGACAGTTCACCACACCCCTCTGGGTTAAACACAAATTTTAGAGAATAATGTCTGTGTGTTGACAGTAATTTTATTCTGCTTTCTAACATCTAAGTTTAATTTCTATGGTGTTGTCACGTTTTTGTGAGATACTCTACATTAGGGGTATGGAACCTACGACTCGGGAGCCATATGTGTATGTAACATATCTTGCTTTACAACAGGGGTGTTCAAAGTGCGGTCCGAGTGATTCTAAAAATACAATTGAACAAAAAACAGAAACTGCAAAAATGGAAAAATCAGCAATAATTTTATGAAAATAAAGTCAAAATGTTCATTCATTTATTAATTTTCTATACCGCTTATCCTCATTAGGGTCGCGGGGATGCTGGAGCCTATCCCAGCAGACTTTGGGCGAGAGGCGGGGTACACCCTGGACAGGAAGTCAAAATATTATGAGAAAATAATTTAATCTAACCAAAAAAAGTTGTATTTGTTTGAAAATCTGGTTGAGGAAAATGTTATAATATTAGGAGAATAATATCAAAATATTACAGGAATAAAGTCAAGTTAAAAAACTTGGAAATTTAAAAAAAAAAGCAGAAATTGAAAAAAATTCAGTTTTATGAGTGAAAACTGAAAATATTAAGAGAAAAAAGTTAAAATTTTGCAAGAATAAACTGTTATGAAATGTTATGAGTAAAAAAATATGTGATTTTAGTAGTTATTTTTTTGTTGTTTTTTAATGTCATATGAGAAACCAACAAAACAAGATAAAGTTGTAATTTTTGGAAATTTAGGTTGGGGGAAAAATAATATGGAAATAAAATATTGTGGGAAGAAAGTCATATTGCAATTAAATATATCATTTTTGTTTTATAAAGTAGAATGTTTTGTGTAATGTTTGTGAGTAAAACATGGCAGTAATCACAGTGTAAAAAATAACATTCCAAATATAAAACCCTTCTCAGCACTGTTATATTCCAAAATTGTTGGTCTTGCTTAAAAATGCACACTTTTAGTTGTAATCACTGTTAAAAAAATATCATATGGCTCTCACGGAAGTACATTTGAAAATATGACTTTCATGGCTCTCTTAGCCCAAAAGGTTCCCGACCCCTGCTCTACTTGTACTGTCAAGCTTGCTCATCAGAACCATCGGGTATTCAAATAATACGTTCAAACAAAATGATCGACAGGCTAATGAATGACATTCAGTCAGTGAGGGAAAAATGTCATGAAAGAAAGCGTTAGCATTGTGGCGCCGTGTGACAAACACAAAATTCGAACATGCTCCAAATAAAGCAGCTGCAAATGTGCTGTGAACAATGTGATCACGTGGTCCAGTCCATGCACAGAATGTAGTACAAGCAATCAAATGTCAGCGCTTCTCTGGTGCGTTGACATTTCCTTTAAACCGTGCAAACTTCCAACACCTTCGTTTAAATCAAACGTGTGTGAGTGGTCACCACGCAAAACATAAGTGCTGCTCTTACACTGCGTTTGTGCATGCAAATGTTCTTGCGGCTGCATAATAAACAGTATATTCAAACAGTGCAGATAGATTTGATGTATCGCCTTTGCAAAGCACTGTGGGTATTTGATATTATACGGAAGGGACATCTGGTCGGGACAGCAGCACAGAACAAACATGACACATTCAAGTAAATATTCAGTGATGACTAATAAGTCTCGGACTGACTGATGTATTCTAGCCGAGCATCATTCGGTATGATGATCGTAACGCGTTCAGACAGCCCGCCCGCGATGAAGTTTGTAGACTGGACAGGTGACGTTCACTTTTGACAAACATGTGCAAGGATTCAGACATTGAAAAACCGAAATGTACCCAAGCCTGTTTTCTATTTCTGCGGGATATTTGGCGAGATGATGCTTAGTCCTGCATCCCATATTGAATACTAAATGAGCGGACAAGCACGGCACAGAGGTTGGCCGGCAGGCGTCATGGCACAGCGTGTCATACTTGCATTAGGTAACATGCAGACACAGAATAAATCACTTTTGTATTGATACAATGCATTTTGAGATGTAAAAATGTGTCTTGCTGGTCTTTGTGGAGAGTTTCTTGGGGGGTGGGGGGACATCTGAAAGGATTAAAATCAGGTGCTTGTGTTTTACGTGACAGCCCAAAGCTTTTATCAGCGCGCAGCAGCCTGCACGGCTAAAAACGACAAAACAGAGAGAATTTGCAGCGAGAGGAATCGTGTGATGCCGAGATAAGATCACACACCTGTACTCTAAAAATACGACAACGCGCCTCCTTGCTTGCCTAGCCACTGTGTTTGTCTTAAAGTGCACAAAAAGCTGAGTTTTTTTCCCTCCGATCTCAGAGTGGAAGCGGTTAGCTGAAGAAAAGTGACCATTTTAATATTTTAGTGGAGCACCTTGAACCCTCATGACCTTTTCTGTTGTCAGTTGCCGTCTGAGGAAAGTAGATTTGAACTAGAAGAAGGCTTTGAGCTGGAAAAATAATATACTGTGAAGAAAGTCCTTCAAAGAAACTTCCTCATTGGTGAGAGTTTTGGCTAGTCGCCTGAATTTGTCATATTAAGACATTTGGCACAATTCTATACTCACAAAAAGCTTTGGGAAAGACCTGATTGTATTCCCCAGTGTGCAAAGCATGAGTGGGGTGTAGGACAACTTTGATGTTGATCCAGAACAGTGATTCTTAATTGGCGGGTGCCTTTTCAGTGAATGGGTCCGGCTGGGCAAAACAAATAGACAATTAATACTCCTTAAGGGGGCGACAACGCCCAGTAATTCTATTAGAAACCTGCTTTCGTAGACATAGACTAACTGTTGTTACGGTCGTCCCTCGTTTATAGCGGTTATTAGGTTCCAGACCCGACCACGATAAGTGAATTTCTGCGTAGTCGGATTCAATATTAACTGAACCGAACATTCCTGTTTTTGGAATGTGGGAGTACACGGAGAAAACCCACACACGCATGTGGAGAACATGCAAAGATGGTCCCAGGTCTTCCTGATCTTCTGACCGTGTAGCCAACATGCTAACCCTGCGATTGGCTGGCGACCGGTCCAGGGTGTACCATGCCTCTCGCCCAAAGTCAGCTGGGATAGGCTCCAGCATACCGCCACGACCCTAATGAGGATAAGCGGCATAGAAAATAGATGGATGGATTCAATATTCATAAATGGAATATTATGGTTACAGCACCTGTTTATGCCTTTCTAAATATATATTTACCAATATTAGAGCTCTATACTCATTAAACAACACCCCTATAACACCTTTTTACTCCTATTATTTTTTGTTTCCACCACATTGTGCAGGCTACGGGATCACTGCAAGGACATAATAGCAAGCAGGGCAGCCTACTGAGCTAACTAGTTAGCCTCTCCAGTCTACCTAGTCTGAAGTGTTTGAAATGGAAACAAGAAAGCTAAAAAGCCCAAAACTGTTTTTTCATTGTTCATGTCGGACGTGCCATGGCTGACTATATGCAGTGTGAAGGTAAAGTAATGTGACGCCATTGCCACAGTCAACAGAGGTCATTTACTAATTAATGAATTTTTGATAGAATGAGGAAGCGATGTGTGAACTGCAAAGTATATTATCTTGCGGCGATCTTGAGTTGCTCAGGAAATAGACGGAAGCATCTTCAGCTTGCTTTCCAGAAGTGATCCCTATCTAACTCACAGTATGAACAAAACCACCGTAAATGGAACACACAACGCAACTGCACTACATAAACTATGGGGGGTATCAAAACAGCCCACACATAACATAAAAAACTAATATCCATGCAAAACTATACTCGCATCTTCCATCCGGGGTAATCTCATGGTAGCATTTTGCACTGCCTCAAACTGCATCGCTTTTGCATTAAATATAAGATATTTGGGAGGCTGAGTTGGGTTGATGGTGGTTGCCACAGCCAAACCAGCTGAAAACCACCAATCTAGAACACAGAATCTAGATCTAGAAACATTGGTCAGAACAGTCAAACCTAGAACTTGTCTGTAACGGGCTACATTCATTATCAACAACTGCCAAAATAATGGGGTTTTAAGGGTTTGCGTCCCTTCCATTTACCAACCAGTTAGGAGCAACAATTGAATCAACTGATAGCTGAAGCTTTATCCACTGATGCATTTGTTTGTGCCCCTAACTCCACCGGCACAATGATTTCACTTTCAGAGCAACACAGATGGAAGTTTTGCTTTAACAGGCTTTTTGTTAGAAGTCTAATCTTATAGTTGTGAGGATAATATATATATGAGGGGGGAGGTTGCATAGGAATTATTTCTCCTCCTGCCACGGGGAGATAAGACGAAATCTTGGGCCGTGTAATGAGCTGATGTGGAATTAGTTTGCAAAGACCGTCTCGTTTACGAAATTGACCCATACAGTTCAAAACAAAGCTGCTGCCACACGCTATCAAACACCGTATTGCATTTTTCAATATCCGTGAATAATGCATGAGTCTTGGTGACAACACACAAAGAAGGATCTCGAGACAGTAATGGTGTGCAATAACAAACAGATCCAAAACTGGAGGACTGTTGGTTACCGAAGGTTTATATTTACATGGGTGTGAGACGGCTACAACACAGACAATGGGAAGGGAATGCCTAATTGAAAGCTGCTAAACTGGTTATTATGTTAGAGGCGAGAGCTTATCAACCTCTTTGATACGTCAATTACGGTTTAACTCAACTTCTTCTTTTTCTTCTTTTCCTTTCGGCTTATCCCTTCAGGGGTCGCAACAGCGAATCAATTGCCTCCATCTAACCCTGTCTTCTATATTCTTTTTTCTTGCACCAACTACCTTCATGTCCTCTTTCACTACATCCATACACCTCCTCTTTGGTCATCCTCCAGGCCTTCTGCCTGGCAATTCAAAACTCAGCATCCTACCAATATATTCACTATCTCTCCTCTGGACATGTCCCAACCATCTCAATCTGGCCTCTCTGACTTTATCTCCAAAACCTCTAACATGTGCTGTCCTTCTGATGTGCTCATTCCTGATCCTGTCCATCATGGTCACATCCAAAGAGAACCTCAGCATCTTCATCTCTGCTACCTCCAGCTCCGCCTCCTGTCTTTGTTGAATTACAATTTAACTCAACATGATACTGATTTAAAGTAACAATATGCAAGTCACATTTTGATGGTACACTGATTTATAATAACAGATTAACCTACTTAACTGGTCTGTAATATTGGCAGACCAGCCAGGACACATCTCATGTTTGTGTTAAGTGTTTGATTCCTATTTCAAGATGCACTGTATTGTCCTGACCAACTCTTACGATTCTGATATCAACCGGTACCGATACATATCTCTTGTCGTAGCATTATCACATATCTGTTGTGAGGCTAATAGAAACTGCACCAGCATTTAGCATTTCGACGTGGCTGTAAACAACATTGTACAACTCGAGTAAGCAAACATCTGAGAAATACTTTGGTCATGGCAAAGCGTGGCTGAAGGAACTCCACAAGTTTGGTGAATCTGCTGTTTTGTACAATAGAAAAAAAGCTGGTTATCCGATTGATGATTTTCCGATTGATCCGTACCGCCCTGGGAATTGGAAGTATTGAAAGGAGAAATCGTGGTGCCCCCTCGCATAACCAACCCTTTGCAGTCATTGGAAATTGCAGGTTTAGTATCCGACGGAGACACCACGGACATAACTAGTCACGTACAGAGTGAGCAAGCATGACTAGCCAAACACGATTGTTGACACGCTTCAGATGCCGTTTAATGAGGTCATTTGCGCGCCAGGAAATATGTGAGCCCATAAATATCTATGCCAATACTGCTATCCCTAATAAAAGTATATAAGGTATACTGGACTCTGGTATTAGAGCGAACATTTTTTTTTTTTTTTAGGAGTGACATGGCGGCGTGACAAACAATATTAAATTGACAAGAGTATAATACAAAGCCAGAGGAAGGGGCGATCTTTACACCAACAGAGACAAACTAAAGCTACAGAAGCTGAAATAAATCAGAATGTTCCCAAAGAAGACACTTTCTACATGACAGGACGCCTGGGTGCATCCTGTCATGTAGAAACATATCAAACAGCTGTGTATTAACACCAACACTTCATATTTGTATTTAATAATGAATTCAAATTATACATGTGTATTTAGTTAGTCAGCTCCTGACACAGCAGCTGCAGTGGCCAAGCCAGACGTTAATTGGTTCCAGACACGATCGTGACGAGCGAAGTAGGATTCCCTATTTAGAAGTCAGAATATTTTCAAAGTTTAAGCATAGAAAACCTGTTTATGACCGTCTAAATACAGTTTTTAACATTATTAGAGACCTCTAGATATGAAATAGCACCCCTTTACACACGTAGTACCCATAATAAAAGAAAAGATTTATGACATAAATATGACTTGTGCTTCTCTGTGTTGCTGTAAATGTGTTCTGGTGCTTGGGGAGCTGAGTGGTGGGTGGACAGGAAGTGATGTCGGGGATTTAGAGTTAAGTTTGAGCTGCAACAGTAGCTTGTGTAAGGGATTATTGTTCCTGTAGTGAGATTCTTCAAACCTGCAATAATGAACGCCTGGTGCTTGTGTCCCAACGTCTCTGAATGCATCACCTGAATTCCTTATATTTGTATTTAACTTCCTTTAGCCACTTTTATGCTGGAAAATGCATATTTTAGGCAAACATATGTAAAAAAAATTGCTTGAAAATGTATATTACGTCTAATAATAGTCTGTATTCAACCAACATGAATTATTAAATTATATATTTTGGAAAAACCCTGATAGAGTGAAGCCACATTCTAAGCGTGATGTGGGGTGTAATGCCATCACCATTAAAGCTGCAGACACAAACCAGAGAGTTCCCAGTACTTAAATGCACCACACAATTTAGATACACTACTGTGGGACCTCAAACGTCTTTAAAATAAAATAAAATAAATAAATAAATAAATAAAATGTTAAAAACAGTACAATAACGAAGAGACGAAGTAAACTGTGCATCCGCAGCAAGTGTAAACAGGTAGAGGCATATACTGTAGATACATTGTTTGCCCGTAACACACATTATAGTTCATATATAACTGGGAAAGTGCACGGGAGATGAATTATGTAAGTGAGCATGAGTGCAGCGTAGTTGTGATTGGATACTAACGTGTGATTATGTGGAAAGATGTGCATGTCAAGCAGTAAGTGCTCCTTGGTTGTCCGTATCGCCCAAAAAAGAGGCTGTTCATGTGTCTGTTCACCGAGAAAGTCCAAGAAATATGGGACTACCTTTTGATTAGTTTTTTCTGCCTGAATATTTAAATATTGTCATGCCACCAAAGATTCTATGAGACACGTCCTTAGAAAAATAATTGCATGTAAGCAATGTTGAGATGCATTGCTTATGACTTAGGTACTTATTTGCATATTCCTCAGTACTTTAACATGAAAAGCCATATCAATTTATAGCAATATAAATTGTCATTTGGATTATTGGGTGTAGGAAATTAGGTGACCTGGGCTAAATCAAGCAGAAAGACCAAGAGCCACATGATGCTGCAAAAAAAAAATTTGAAAACCTTCCGTCATGACTTCTTGGTTAAAATGCTGTTTGCTTGTTTCGAGCATTGATTTCACTGAATATTCATTTTTTTTTTGTTAGACGAGATGGAACTTTTGAAGTTGAATTAAACAAGGGTGCTTCCTTGTCGAACGTGACTCCCTCACTTGGATGATTGACAAGTCACAGCCACAGCAACCCGTCAATCCAGATAGTTGTACGTATGAGCGCCGTACAAACTCCACCCTGCCGACCAAGTACCATAACGTGATTTCAAGGTGCCGAAGGACAAAATTTCAAAAGGTGAGTAAAAAGAAATACTGCGAACCCTCTGTGATGGTGGTCTTTAAAAAGCACAAAAAATCACCCAAACAATGTAAACCATTCAGTCTAACTAGAGAAGCGCACTCAGTACTTCATCGCTCGGCGAGGGGCAACAGCAAGGTGCGTGTGTCACAACGAAGCAGCAGTAGAAGCATTTATGCTTGCATAAACAAAACAAAACAAAATATATATACAGTATCTATATATTTTGTGACAGCAACTGGACTTAAGGGATTTTGCCTGCAGAGGCGCTTTCAGATGAAGTATCGCAACTTTGATGTAGTCCATCCCCACATTACCCTTGATTATTGAAGGTTGGGGCGATTCTGGATATCTAAATCTTGACCCATTAAAGACTTTTGTGGCTTTCTGCACTATGTACAGATCATAGTCGGTTGGGGTTAAAAACAAAATACAATGTATATACTATATTTATTAAACATGCAGTGGAACCTTGCAGAAAGCCAAAAATGTTAACCAAAAATACCTTTTTGTAGCTTTGCTATTATAGTAACTACAACAAATATGGTTAATTTTACCAGACACAATGTAGCAAAAACACAAACACCAACATTGTGGTTTGCAATGAGTTATTACTCATCTCAACTCTATACTTTTCTTATTGATTACAGCTGCAGTATAACTCAAAATAGAGCCAAGGAAAGATGCAAATAAAGAAGGTGAGTAATACTACGGACATAACTCATGGCAAAACGTGAAGGTGGTGTCCGTGTTGATCCCACGGCAACATTGTGTCTTTGTTTGTCACTTTATGTAATATTATATGTCATACCAGTATGTTAGAATATTTAAAAATGAATTGTGTTTTGAAAAAATACAAATATATAATATTTGTATTATTGTTTCTTAATATATATGTCTTAATTAACTCAAATAGAATTGGTAATACATTTAATGTAAAAATGCAATTTTGCTTGACTGAAGCAATCCCATCGTCCTACACCTACTTAAGTTACCAAAGGTGGTTCCTTTCTAAAAATGATTAAATTAACTTGGAATCCACAATCGGCATCTTGAGTTCCCAGATGAACAATGTGCTTTCCCCTTTTGATAACCATTACAATGTACGGGAACGCTATTAAAGCGGATGGAACCACTTCCTAGCAAATAAATAGCGCAGCTTCCCCGCCACTCCCTGGAACATTTTACATGTCTAAATAATGATTCACAATAACAGCGTCTCTCATGATGGGAATTTTGATGTGGTGGTGACATAATGGGGTCTGTTTATTTACTTCCACCTTACAGTGATTGACTAGCAGGTTGTAAACAAGGACATCTGTCAATGAAAATACAGAAGTGTTCAAACTAATAGCAGTCCAATGTGACTAACCAGATTAATCACTGTTATTAGTATACTTTTATTGCTACTTGCACGCTAAAGTGGTGTG
>QODF01000055.1:827682-880740 GCA_024372805.1 Oostethus manadensis
TGCTATATATTAACGACAGTGCATGATATGCCAAATGCTGCTACTTATCACAGGAGGATGTATGCAGAAGACACAGAATACTCAATTATAACAAATTAGCAGTCAAATAAACTTCTATCCAGACCCCTTAGCACAATTCATGTTATGAGTCCCAACATTTCTCCTCTGGCCCTTTTGACTCGACTGCATTCCTCCACCAAGCCCCACTAAGTAACTCAAAAGACAGTTAAGATCTGCAACTTATCATTATCAGCCCCAGCTGATGCCTGGCGCCCTCTGCACCCTACCGGTGGGGTTTGGTAACTGACATTAGTAGTCATTCCTGCTCTAACAAAAATCCTGCATTTACCAAGTAAATAATGCTCAGAAATATTTACTAATTCATTCATTTTTTTCTCGTAATATTACACCATTATTCCAGTAATGTTTAACTTTATTCCCGTAATATTCTCACTTTTTTCTTCAACCTAATTTTCATAAAAGGACAACTTTATTTAGTTTGAGTTATTAAAAGGACATTTAAAATTACTTTTTTGTTTATTGTTGTTATAGTTTAACTCTATGCTACTAAATTACATTATTTTTCCTTATATTAACCCAAGTTTATTTTTTGTAAAATTGCAACTTGTTTTTTTGCTAAAACATGACTTTTTGTCTCTTAATATTTTGACTTTTCGACTTTCTTATTAGATTTGTTTTTGTGAATATGACTTCCCATAGTATTTTGACTTGTTATTGTTTGTAGCACAATAAAAACAATTATGTTATAATAATAATCTCATAATATCATAATTTTTTCCACAACCTAATTTTCTAAAAATCACACCTTTTATTTCTTGTTGTTTTTCATAATATTACCACTTTTAGAAAATAACATCTTTTTTAAAATAATGACATTTTCTTGTAAGATTACAACTTTTTTCTCTTAATAGTTTGGCTTTACTCTTGTAAAATTAAAAAAGTAAATTTTTTTGCTGTTTATGTTTTTTTTGTTGTTGTAGTTTTCTTGGTAAATCAAATTAGCATAATTTGCTACGGCCCAATAAAAACACAGCCGGGGGCTGCAAACGGCACTTTGGACACCCATGGTTTCATGTATTAGGAGATCAGCTTGCAGAAAGCAACTTTTAAATATTTTCAAATATATTTTTTAAACAGTTCTTTGTATGATGCAAACTACAACCCCAGTAATAAGCATATTGTTTCACGCCAGCAATTTTTGCATGAATACAAAACAGCATGTTTTACATACTGTCTGTCCGGGGAGGGAAATGACGTTGCATGTCATCCTCCGTCGTATAATAGTCATTTCCTGCAAGCACTTTCTACCATATTAAGAGGCGTTAACAGTCATTACAAGTAAGTCATCATCATAATCACCCCGCAGGTCAACAGACACACTCTGGCCTATAAACACACACACACACACACACACACACACACATCTGTTTTCTTTATCCAGTGTAATTAAGGCCCGCAGCGATTAGGAGATGCTCTTGTTCTCTGCAAAAAGGAAAGAGGAGGAGTGAGAAAAGATAGTTGGTGGTAAAGCCGCCTACTGTTGATGCAGAGATAGAACGTGGTGAGACGTACTGACGGCCGAGTTATTTTTACAACTTTTACCCTACGCCAGCACAATTCAAGATGCATGAAGGTCACTCTGCTCGTCTTTCCCTCCGCTTCCTCCCTCGATCTGCTCTCACTTCCTTTCAAGCGTGTCCCTCAATCTCACCTTCTGTGTGACAATACCTTCCGCTCATCAAGCGTCAACCTGAAATCAGCTAAATGACCATGTGCTTTTTTTCCCCCCAAAACGTATGACAACCAAACCAATTTTTCCATAGGAAATAACGTAAATCCAATGACTCTGTCCCAGACACCCAAAAATATCAACAAAAAATACATTTATATGCAGAAATAATGCTAATAATGATGATTTTTATTTTTTTGGCCCCCAGTCAGACTCAATTAAAAAAAAATGGAGGCAATTTTTGCAAAAAGTTTCAATGAAAGTCGAGGTCTGACTATTTGTGTCTGAATAAAAAATACACCAAATTAAAGTACGCATAGTTTGAGAGAGCGCTGTCAATATGATGTAGTGCAGTTTTGCACCCCTGCAAACTATGACCACAATACAAAGCCTTTTTAAGTGAATACACACATTTTTAAACTGTTTTAAACTCCCAGATGACTTCCTTTGCGTGCCTAGTAGTGTCTAAATACAGTATCGTAAATACAGTACAAATATGAATGTAATTTAACAACATAACAAAAACACAAGAACAAAAACGGAAATATCTGCAGTCATTTTTCGAGGATAACGTCGAAATATAACTTCTTAGCATACAGTATCAACATGTGTTGTGTTATGTTAAAAAAATCCAAGTGTATTTTTTATTTTATTTTTTAAGTTTGGTCTTCTCTGCTCTTTTGGGTCCTGACTCAACGCTGTAGCTAAGCCAGTCCGTGTAAACCACTGAGTCATTCCTCCTTCTCTACCTCCCATTAGGCTTTGTATCCCTCTTGCTTGTTCTTCCCTAATCATTCATCTTTTTGTCATCATTCGCGTCCGGTTGTTGCGTTTTGGCCATCGAGCTGTGCATGCAGACGCACACAAAAAGCCTCAAGTTTTCAGTTGAGATCATTACTGACGATTATTAATGAAGCAGAAACACGATCTTAAAAATGAGTGTCTTCATTATTGAACTTAAGGGTGAAATCATTTAGTTAAAGAAACGGATGTCCGATATTGGCTTTTTTGACCATATTGTCCAACTTTCACTTTCCGATGCAAATGATTCATTCCAAGTTGTAGCCGTGCAACGACAGCCGGTACAAGAGCCCATAGACCGAAATACAGCATTTTAAAAAAATCTGCTTTCATTATAGGGAAAACCCTGACACTAATAGCTACTGATACTACATTTTAATGCAAATTTTGCCTGATATCATCAGATTGTCATTTTAACTCACCCTGGGCTTTGAAACTCACCTCTACAGACTACTATTTGTGCTATTTGACTCACTTCATTTTACATGTACTTCGTTTATACGTGTCGGGGAGGCATGTCATTTTATGATTTAGACTACTGGTAATGGATTAAACTGCAAGGTGCTAAAACCAGAGCACACAGTGAACCCGCTTCCTGCCTGTTTGGAGGCGAGAGACGAGGAAAACAGACACCAACGCACACGACAATATATGAATTCATCGAGTTCGTTTTCATTTATTGTGTGATGAATTAATCCCAGGAGTAGTGCCCATGAGGCAGTTTTTTTTAATCTTGTGAGGCACCTGATAAATAAATCATGCTCATTTGTGGTTGAGTAAGGAGTAAAGGAGGTTCAGGGTTCGAATCTCCTTTGGGCATTTCTGTGTGAAGTTTCCATGTTTTCTCCGGGTACTTCGGTTTCCTCCCACATTCCAAAAACATGCATGTTAGGTTAATTGGTCACTCTAAATTATCCATAGGTATGAATGTGAGTGTAAATGTTTGTTTGTCTATATGTGCCCTGCGATTGACTGGCGACCAGACCAGGGTGTACCCCGCCTCTCGCCCAAAGCCAGCTCCAGCATACCCGTGACCCTAATGAGGATAAGCGGTATAGAAAATGAATGAATGAATGGGTGGAAAGGTGTTATTTCATGTTGAGTGGGCTCTAACAATGTTAAAAATCCGTATTTAGAAGGTCGTAAGCAGGTTTTCTATGGTTTTCTAGGATTTTCTATGGTTTTCTTATGACATTATAAATACGGAGTCCTACTTCCCTGAAATTCACTAATCGGTGTCGGGTCTAAAACCAGTTAACCGCGATAAATTACTGTATATCAAGATGGTCTTGCGCGCCTTTTATTCATGAGCCCACCGTACAAATGTCATATTGTTGCCCCGATAATACATGCTATATAAAATAGCATTGCAATGAAAACGTTTCACGATAGAAGCAATAAAAACTAATTGGCCAACAGCACTTTTATTGGAGGGTTATCAAGAGTCAATGACAGTGAAATTACCCCCCAGCCTTTGACATTCATGGAAGGCTTAATTCATCACGTGGCCCTTGAAACCGAGCCAAGCTTACGCAGCGGTAACATAAGCATCGCCTTAGGAGGCCATTCCCTTCACGACCCGAACAGACACTAATGATGACTGATGACAGAGATTCACACGGCCAAGCAAGCCTCCAGGAGGGTGAGTCAGCCATATCAGACGTCACGTTAATGAAGCGACGGCCCGACTAATGTTAACACAGTCGACAAGCGGGCTGCCGTGTACTCGCATGTGCATAAATATTCAGGATGTTATAAAAAAAAAAATTATTTTTTGTCTGTTTTGACTGCATGTGCTGGTAGGCTATGTTCATTCCCCTTTAGGACAAGGTGAGCCCAGTCCAGTTCGAAACAGACCATGAGGAAGTGGCAGTTGGAATGAAATCCATGTTGACTGAATCGTGGACGGAATCACGGAATTGGCCAATAAAAACGGAATTCACTGTTAAACACGGAATCTCGCGAAAATTGCTGTCATTGCGAGGAGAAGGAACGTTTGTGTGGGGAATTACTACCCCAGTGGACGGCTCAACTAATCAATCAATCGTTATAAACACTAAACCACCCCCTCCCGAACTAAACATGTTGAAATGACGATACACACTTCTTGGCTTAGCTTTGCTTAGTTTATGATGCTAGTTGTGTGCAAATCAGGCACAGTACATTTTCACCGCGTTGTGTTTTGCCACTTTAATGTAAGGAGGTGAGGACGTGCAGGTTTTGAGTGAAAAACAGACAAGAAGCACAAACAAAATAAGCATGTCATAAAAGAATATCTTAAACATGCAGTTGGAATTGCATCGGTGGCTACATCTTCCTTAATCACAAGCAGGGCCATTACAGTTATTGAAGATTGTGTAGCAATGTGTGCAGAGGCTGACATCCCATTAGACATCCATTTTTTGTCCATTAATGTAGTGCAACAATAAATGTAAGGATTTCTGCATGTAAGTAACGAGCATTTTGTTTCCTAACCCAAAAAGCACACACTCTGTGCTGGTAAAAATAAGTGTAAAAGGTAAAAAACAGAATTCTAAAGAATAAAAATGGAATTTGGGAAAAAAAATTGTGCCCTAAATGAAGAAGCGGCTGACTTTGAATTTCAAAGCTGAAATTCCACACCTGTCGTTTGGAAGTATTTTGGGTTCCACAAAGATGAGGCTGAGCAAAAGAACATGAAATGCAAAGGGCGTATGAAAACTGTCGTAACCACCTCGAGCAACACGTCCAACCTCCTACAGCACAACCCTGCTGTTGCGTTCGAAGATGTGTGAAAAGCTCCAAGCGAGAAGCAAGGTTCGAGAAGTGCCGCCCCCAGACAGCAGCAGCCCATACCGGAGGCACTTGCAGGGGCGACAAATAGAAACAGAAATAACCAACACAAAAGCTTTTCTACTGTACATACAGTTGCCAAGGATATGGCTCCCATTGCTAAAGTGCTGCGTTGCTGCCTTTGCAAGAGATATTTTCTTTTTTCTCCCGTTCTCTGTGACAGTGTTCAAGTCATGCAAGCTATTTTGAATGTTTACACTTGAATGGTTACGAGGAATTTTGATACTTTATATTAATAAATCAACAAAAAGCAGTTAATTTAATGTATTGCTACGGAGGTAAAACTGCACTATCTATTGTAACTAGGTGTCACAATAAACAGGCGTCATTATCTGCTCTTTCAATTTCATATCTTCATTCTACCATTGTCTTCCCAAAACAAATTGCCGGGATAGGCTGGAGCCTATCCCAGCTGACTTCGGGCGAGCGGCGGGGTACACCCTGGACTGGTCGCCAGACAATCGCAGGGCAGACAAACAAACATTCACACCTTTAAAATGTCAGCAAAAACATTTACACAAACTGTTCTACATTATATTAGTTTATACAGTGGTGTGAAAAACTATTTTCCCCCTTCCTGACTTTTTATTCTTTTGCATGTTTGTCACACTTAAATGTTTCTGCTCATAAAAAATAGTTAAATATTAGTCAAAGATAACATAATTGAACACAAATCGCAGTTTTTAAATTAAGGTTTACATTATTAAGGGAGGAAAAAAACTTAAAATCTACATGGCCCTATGTGAAAAAGTGATTCCCCCCCTTGTTAAGAAAAACCTCAACTGTGGTTTCTCACACCTGAGTTCAATTTCTGTAGCCACCCCCAGGCCTGATTACTGCCACACCTGTTTTAATCAAGAAATCACTTAAACAGGAGCTACCTGACACAGAAAAGTTGACCAAAAGCACCTCAAAAGCTAAACATCATGCCAAGATCCAAAGAAATTCAGGAACAAATGAGAACAAAAGTAACTGAGATCTCTCAGTCTGGTAAAGGTTATAAAGCCATTTCTAAAGCTTTGGGACTCTAGCGAACCACAGTGAGAGCCATTATCCACAAATGGCAATAACATGGAACAGTGGGGAACCTTCCCAGGAGTGGCCAGCCGCCCAAAATTACCCCAAGAGCGCAGAGACAACTCATCGGAGAGGTCACAAAAGATCCCAGGGCAACATCGAAAGAACTGCAGGCCTCACTTACCTCAATTAAGATTAGTGTTTACGACTCCACCATAAGAAAGAGACTGGGCAAAAACGGCCTGCATGGCAGAGTTCCAAGACGCAAACAACTATTAAGTAAAAAGAACATTAAGGCTCGTCTTAATTTTGCTACAAAACATCTCGATGACTGTCAAGACTTTTGGGAAAATATCTTGTGGACTGACGAGACAAAAGTTGAACTTTTTGGAAGGTGCGTGTCCCGTTACATCTGGCGTAAAAGTAACACAGCATTTCATAAAAAGAACATCATAGCAACAGTAAAATATGGTGGTGGTAGTGTGATGGTCTGGGGTTGTTTTGCTGCTTCAGGACCTGGAAGGCTTGCTGTGATAGATGGAAGCATGAATTCTACTGTCTACCAAAAAATCCTGAAGGAGAATGTCTATAGGGGTGTTATTTCATGTCTAAAGGGCTCTAATGATGTTAAAAACTGTATGTATGTATATATGCCCAAAGTACAAAAATATTCAATTTGTAAATAAGGAGTCCTCCTTCAACCAATTCACCGCAGTAAATGAGGGATTACTATATACAAATTTCTTTTCAAATACAGTATATGTCATGCTTCACCAGCCAAGTGTTGTTTTTATCCATGAAAACAAATCTGTTTTTTAAAGATTGATGTCAAGAGTGAAGTGTTTATAGTGACTGCCACCAGGATTTTTGGACCACCCATCCAGCAATAAGATGCTTAACAATGTATGAAAAAGGCCTTACACACAGCAATGATGTTTTTCTTTCCTTTCCAGCTCTTTACTTCACACTTCAAACTTTCCTCCAGAGCCCGCAAAGCTCAAGAGCCTCCATGACTGTCACCGCCCGAATGGACCAACAATCGACTACATCAGCAGTTTGGGATGTGCTCGTGTGCCGGGCGAGGTTAGCTCACATCAGGCCAGAGGGTTCCTGGTTATTAGCCTCCATCCAACAACCCCTCTATCCATACGCTGTCCTCCTGTGTCTGCTCTTACATCCAAACATCCACATGCACGCACATATTCTCAACCATGTCATGTACAAGCCCGGGAGATGATGTACGCATCTGTGAGTATGTTGTGGAGGTAGGTTTAACATTTAATCAAGCCTAAACTATTACAAGAAGTGACTCTAATGAGATCCATACAAGGGATGTAATTTGCCTTCTCAGAGATTTCCTAATTGATGTTTATTAACTTTATTGTTTTCATGGCTCGCTGAAGTATGACATTTAACGTGAATACATTAATGACCTTGAAACAATGCCAAAACAACACATTAGGCATAAAAATTGACTTTTTTCTTTCAGTAGTACGGTTGGACTTTTAAAAATCAACAAACAATAGAATAAATGATTTTTGTCCATGAAAAGGAAATAAAAACATGGCAAACGTGATGAAACTTGTGGCGAAATGTAGGGATGTATTCCTCAAAACATAATAAGACTACAGAGGAATCTTTGGACAATAATTAAAACATAAGAAATAATGTTAACCCCTTGCAGAAAACCCCAGTTGTTAAGGCAAAACAAGTTTTTATAGTTTTACATGCAGAAAACAAATCCAAACGCGTATAAAGACATATCAGTGATGAAGGAAAGGGATAAAGGACCATTTAAGGTATCTTTTACCTTAATATAAGATGTGATTCTTGATGTGACTGTGACTCAAAGACTGGATGTGGCAGCGGGACACCACCTTCCTGTTTTGCCATGAGTTATTTATTAAATTCAACAGAGTTTCTCACCTCAGTAACCCAAAAATTGAAACAAAGACAGTTCCAGCATTTTGATAAAGGAGATGAAGAACATTTATGAACATTTATTTACTAAATTGTAAACAAACAACATCAAATAGGTTTTGTTGACTTTACAAATGAATGCTAAATATTGTTGACTCAGATATACCTAATGTTGTATGGCAATGAGTATATTTTGGAAAATGATGATAACAATGAACATCCCAATGTTACATGAAGATTCGCCTTACCTGACTGACATAGAAAACTCCCCAGGAGCACTCTCACTCTCTCGGACCAAGAAGGCTCCACATTCCCTGTGTCTCAGTCGACTTTCCGACACGCCACGGGATATACGACCAGCAAACCACCTTATGGGTTTGGAAAAAAACAGGAAAGAGGAGAAATTTTTGGAAGGATCATTGCAGCTTTGTAGAAGATTTGGATACGTATTGGCGAGGTTTTTGTAGCCATGATGAGGAAGGCTGTGGTCATTTCAAACCTAACCTAACCTATCATCCCATCCTAACCTTAACTGAAGGCTGTATAAAGTGCGGCCTTTTTTTTATAAATATAATTTAACAAGAAAAAACATTTCAAAAAACAGCAGCAAAAATGGAAAAGTCTGCTGTAATTTTACAAAATAAAGTCAAAACATTAAGAGAAAAAAATTGCTAATCTAACTAAATATGTCCTAATTTTATGAGCATAACGTCAGAATATTCTGAAATAATAGTAAAATCCATACCATTATGAGAAAGCAACAAAACAATGAACAAAGTTGTAACTTTTTTGGGGGGGGGGGGAGAATTATGTTATGAAAACAAAGTCAAAATTAAGTGATAATAAGAAGATAAAATAGTTGGGGAAAAAAACTGCAAAAATGGAAAAAAAAATGTGTTTTCTATTGGGGAACAAAGTCACAATTTTACAAGAATAAACTTGTAATATTGTGAGGGAAAACATTTTTTATTGAAATATTAAAGAAAAAAAATGTAAAGTTGTACTAGTGTGAAAAGCAAACCAAAGTAAAGTAAAATTAGGTTTGGGGAAATGTTTTAATATTTTGGGGAAAATATTATTCATATTATGGGGATAAAGTCACAATTCAAATACAACATTTATGGAAATTATTTATGAAAAAGGTTGAAATATTGGGCCCAAAAACAACAGCAAAAAAAGAGCAAAGACTGACGTCCATACACGTGTTTTATTTATATTGCAAAGCAGAGGTGCAGTTTTTTCTTGAAGTATATAAATTTTCCTAGCATATTAACATGTGTTAGTTTTCCAAACACCCAATTGGTCCTTTTTTTTCAGTATGTGGACCTCCATGGAAAAAGTTTGGACACCCTTGCCCTAAGCCTAAACAGATAAAAAGCTGAGTTAAAAAAAGCAAAACCTGCTATTTTTTGACGTTACTTTAAAACCACGCTACTAAATATGCACACGCGTTGTAATTTACGGAGGTGCCACATCATTCCTGTCGGTCTGCACTCATTAGTTTTGCTTAGGAAGGCAGTTTTGACCGCTTCCTACGCCAAAACCTCACTCTGCAGCAACATTTGATGAAGCAAAAGCACACATCACAAATGTGCAGGCCTTCTCGTGAATGTTCTTCGCCGAGACAGAGCTGCTGTAACGTTATCACTTTAACATCTGCCGATGCCCGGCTGGTGTGCGACCAATTGATGAGATCGCAGCGTGCACCATCAACTTCATACACACACACACACACACACACACACAAACGACTGTTAGTTGTTACATAAGTCGGCGTATGAGTAGGACGAGGCTGGAGTGCAGATGTCCAAACCAGAGCAGAAGATGCCTGGAGCTGCACACACACGCACACGCATACACACGCACACACACACACACGCACACATTGCTGGATGTGTGAAATCTCTTTAGCGGCTTTACTGATGCCTTGTGGTTTTTTGTGTCTGTGTGTGTGCGTGTGCGTGTGTGTTTGTGTGTACTCACGCATGTGGCCTCAGGTTGATGTAGTTTTTGGGCACAAAGCCTTTTCTGTTGTGGAGCTCAGCTGTGTACCAGTTGGGATCATCCTCCATGTTGGTGATCTAGAAACACACACACACACTCCGCCCATTATAATGTCCACCCAGGCTGTTTATTAATACCCGTTTAAAGGTTAGCGTCAATCCTTCTCCTTGCCTTCTATTAGGAAAGATGATAGCACAAAAGATGATGCCTCATAAACAACATTTATTGTAATATTCATACTTCTAATCCCAGTTGTTCTTTTATTGCATGTCATGTTCAAGCACAGCTGAAAAAAGCAGCGTTGACCTTCAGCTCTTCAGCAGTTTTCACACAGTTTTCATCGTTTTTTTCCCAACAGCTTGTTCTTAACATCCGATTACATGGAAGTCGTGTTTTAGATTAAAAAAACATGGTGCTGTAGATTCTTGTCTATATCTCACATATTACAAGAACAGATCTCATCAGAGTCACGGTGTAGCCTTTAGCATGGTCATCAGGCTAGCACTAGAACAGCGTTATTAGTACAAACTTCCCCCATTTTTGCTGTTTTTACTTCAAATGTTCTTTGTCTTCTTCATTAACCTTTTAAATTGTCCTTAAAATTATATTATTAGGCAATATTATGTCTTTATTTCTATAATGTTTTGACTTTAGTCCCATAATATTTTAATCCAAACTAATTTTTACAAAAATACTATTTTGTATTTTTTGTTAAAAACTAAATTCTTAAAAACAAACAATTTTTTTCTTTAAAATTTAAACTCTATGCTACTAAAAAGACATTGTCTCCCATAATATTGTGTATTACAGTAATAGTGTATTCTTGCAAAATTGTTTTGCAATTGTTTTTTCTCAATAGAATACAACTTTCTTCATTTTATATTTTGACTCTGTTCTTACAAAATTACAGCGTTTTTTTTTTCATTTCTGCTTTTGCTTGTTTTTTTTAAATTTAACATTTTAATTATTTAACTAAGTTAATTTTCCAACTATTTCACGTTTCTCTTTGTAAATGTCCTCTCATAATTATGACTTCATTTCCATAATATTTTGACTTTACTCCCATAATGTCATAACTTTTTCCACAACCTTATTTTCCAAAAATGACAACTTTATTCTTTGTTTTTTTAATCATAATTTTAAAAATCTATTGATTTTTTATTTCATATTTCTACTTAATTTTACTAAAATCACATTATTTTTTGTTTTAATATTTTGACTTTATTCCTGTAAAATTAGTGCTGACGTTTACATTTTTGTGTTGTTTTTTCTTGTTAATTTATTTTTTTAGAATCTGCTGCATGCAGGCTGCTAATGAACCCCCGGGCAGCACTTTGGACACCCCTGCACCAGAGCCTAGCAGGCTAAAGAAGGCGTTTCTCCGAGCCGCATCTACATAATCCACACTGCTTGCTCGTTGTCATTTTTTGTAGCGACTTATGATAATATAAAGTATATATACTTGACTGTTGAAGTTAGCGTTTCTGCGGCCAAACAGAACTGTGATGTGTTCAAGGACCATAGTAAATGCAAACTCTCAAAGCTTGACAGAAAAGCGTCATCAGTGAAGCAAAATAATATCATGCGAATATTGTGGGCTTTTGAAGTATGTTGTAGATTTGACCTGCACTGTTGCGTATTTAAAAATGATTACCGACTTATGGTGCAGGAAAAAAAACCCAAAACAAACACCTTTTATGACCAAAAATCTACTGTGGCTGCTGAACTGCGAGTGTGTGGAGCTCTACTGTATATGATCTGTAAATGATTGCAGTATTTTTACCTCCACAGAGGAAGTTACGTGGTCATTAGCATGGGTTGATTTTGTTATTCTGGTTGTGGATTTGAAATTATCAGGAAAGTACGGTTTGTTATTGCACTTATGAAATGTTTTGTGCTCGTTATTTCATTCGATTTTTCTAGTATTGGTTATAATTATATGCTTGCTATCTGCACGAGGCTGGAGTCCTCTTGTCTCCAAAACAAGTCCTCCACATGCTTATTACCTGATGCAAAAAGCTTGTCTAGGCATGTGAGTCTGCCTTTCATTGTCTCTGTCCCTCACAGTACAGAACATATATTATCTAACATTTTAGAGTGAACAGTCAATGGTAGACACAAAGATTGACCTCCGGAAAATAATATTTGTAATTACAAATCTTACACTGAATTAAAAAATATATGCCAATACTAATACTATATTACACTATATGTAATGCTATGTTTTATTATCTTCCTGTGCTGAGTGGCAGGGAGGAATCACATGCGTGCACCATCGGACTATTCTTGCTATTATTGTTTTGGGGGATTTTTTACAAGCCACAGCAGAAAACTAAAAAAAATCTCTACCCTTCACAGAGGATCTTTGATCTTCATTCTTTGACTTTACATCCCAAGCATCCTCTATGATGAGTCGGTGAAATGTTTCCTCTTGTTGTAAATCAATGTCAGCCCCAATTGGGGAAACTAAAACAGTTCATCGAAAAGTTGTGCCTTTCCGCCTTTGCCAAGCCCTTTTCATGCAGCAGTTACTTAAAATGCAACTTTAGATATGCGTTCATAGTGAAGAAGGTATATTCCGCAGATTGACGTAACGCCCCCAGCGTTGCTTTTTCAGTCCAATACCAGCATCTGATCGCATGTCATGAAAACATTTCATTCATTCGATTTTTTTCCAGTGACTGTAAGCTAAGATCAGACATTAGTTAGTACCATGAACACTAAAACGGGTGATAATGGAATTTTTTTTTTGCTGTCATATGTTCCAACATTCTTTAGAATGCAAATAGGATATATAGTAATATATATAGTAAATAGTCCTGTATACAATCCAGAAAAAAATAAAAAAATAAAAAAACAAAAAAAAATAAAAAAAACAAAATAAAATAAAAAGAATCAAAAATAAGATAGAGAATATACAAGAAAAAATAAAAAAAGAAAAAGGGAAAAAAAAAAAATAAACACAAAACAAAAAAAAAGAAAAAAAAAAAACAAACAAACAAACATTCACACTATAATGGACAACTTAGAGTCACCAATTAAACTATTGATAATGGTTTTTAAATATATAAATGTATTAAATAAATATAACTTACGTTGCTTCCTGCAGTACAGTGGAACCTTGGTTGGTGTCATTAATCCGGAAGGTTCGAAAACCAAACATACCCTAACCGAATGAATTATTCCCATTAAAAAAATGTAGGTAAATCCTATCAATCTGTTCTAGAAAGCCAAAAATGTTAACGCACGCCACTTTTTAAAATAATTTTCCCTGCAGAAAACTATTCAGAATGCATATCTATTCATCAAAATATATACTATATAATATGTTACCTTTTTTTTTATTTTTTACCGTAAGTCTCTGATTTTCTTTTGATAACAGCTTCAAAATAGCCCAAAACGGAGCCAAGTGCCAGAATTTTGATGAAAAATGTGAGAAACACGACAGCTTTCAGTAAATGACACATGTCAAAACAAGAAGGTGGTGTCCGTGATAATCTCACTGCCACATTGTGTCTTTGGCAAAAATGAAGTAGGTAAAAGTAAGCTTAAATGTTCAATTATCTCTTTTATGAATTGGGTTTTTTTTTAATTCATGAAGCTATAAAAACATTTTTGAGACCTGTGGCATCGCTGTGTTAGTTAGCAAAGAACTACACCGTCCACCGCTGATGACATCATAGACGGGCGACGGAGCAGACCTCCAGTTCCTGTTTGCATGTGTTAGCAAGCTTATAACCGCTAAAAACAACGTTTTGTGATTTCAAAAATACATTCACACATTTATAACACTGCACGATGGATGCCATAACCGGCAATCTTATGCACATTTTTGGTGCTAACCGGGACGTACGCTAACTAAGCGATTTGACTTGTTTTGCACAAACAGTTAAATTGTGAAACGCATCCAGTGGCATCACAGTAAAAGAAGCATAGAGTATTCATTCTGACATAAGTTTAGTTTGCTGCCAATATCGGTATTGGTTGATATCAGTGCCGGTAATGAAGTGCTGGACAATATCAAGATATCAGTCCTTGCCTTGCTTATCTCGTAACCAGAGTATTAGGACGTTGGGGCGCCACAGGACACGACTTTGCTCAACCTCTGTTCTGTGCAGCTCTCAGTGCGTTGGCCCGCCACTCTGGAATCCCTTTTCCGTGACGCCCTCGTCTTCTGCTGAGCAAGTGCGTCAGATCTTGTGACGTGGCCACACCATTGTAGTTTTTTCCCGGTCATCGTGTGTGCCCAATAGCCGGCGGAACTTGCCTCAAAAGTACTTGAAGAAGAACTCTACTTGGGTGCCTGATAAGACTGATAGTTTGCACAGAATTGAAGCTTTCCCTTTTTTCACAAGCGATTGTGTCCACTTTGTCGGCCAGACGCCTGTCTGCCACATAGTGTGGTCAGGTGACCCCGCTTGACCAGTTCCTCCCGAAGGATTGGCACACCAGCATCTGTTTGACCTGCTGGCAAGATATTTAGGCATCCTCTTTAGCATCATAGTCGCAAAGTTCAGAGCCGTATTCAGTCCATCTGTTCAGTATATCTGCATCCTCAGATATCAGTCAGAAGTCAATATTGAGCATCTCTACTTGCCAATCGTTTTAACCCAAAATAAAACACTCAGTCTTACAAAATCATACGGACATGATTCAAAGTGACGTAAAAGTAGGTCATTTAATAATAGCCACATTTGTTTTTTCACCACCTGAGATATTGCTGGAATGAAATAATAAACTCCAGCAGGGATTTTATTTCACTTGCTGCCAGAGATCTGCCTCACAACAAAAACAAAGTGCCACTTTCTTTTTCTTTTTTTTTTACTATTTGGAGCAACACTGTTATTTTTGGCACTTTGTGTCCGACTTGGCCATATTTTTTTTCTGCTTAACTGAGCTATTTTTGAATAAATGTAGTCCATTGCTACCGGACTAATGCATTGGCACACGGCATGTCAGGACGTGGACTAACAAACTTGCATGGACTCAGCTACAAAAGCGTTTTGGCGGTACAGGAGTTGATAGTAAAAGCGCAATTTATCTTTTAAAATGTCCACTTTTAACCGCTGTTAGCAGCTCCAGACATGGGTGAGTTTGTAATGTGCATGCATGCAGGAAACACTCCCTCCACTGGCTGTGGCACTCCAGCTTGGTATTGCTAAACAAAATGAGCTTTCCCTCAGACCCGAAACAAACATTTCCCGGGAGCCATTGCTCCACGTTGCCCATACAAGAAGGTCCGGGTCCGAGTGCAGAGACATCCAAAACTGCTTTCGGGACGCAATTCCAATGCGCAAACCTCATTATCTGCCGTGTTTAACACGAGAATACAACATTAAAACTACATTTACAGGTCGGAAAAGAGGAAAAGCTTAATCCCACTTTGTCTTAAAAAGGGTTTTGATAGCAAAAATATTCTTAGGATATCATGTTGCAATAAAGCAGACGTATTATAAATTTATTTCACAGATTGTAATAATTCCTGTGTGTCTAAATAACCTCATAAAAAATTACCCCCTCTACAAACCGTCCTGTTCAGAGCAGCCAGTTTCTGGCTGTCCTGTCTCATGTAAATGATTATGTGTGACATCTGTGCTCTGTTTAACCTTTGACATGATGCTGTTTTTTGCAAGAATTACGTACAGTATATGTAATGTATGGAAAACTTCATCCCATGGTCCATTACAATATATTGAGAACTGCAACATGCATCTCCAAGTGTGTGTGTGTATTGGCACGCATTATTTCCAGGCTTATGATCCTTTGGCGGGCCACATGAAATGATACGACAACACCTGTGACCTCAAGACATGAACCGACTTGTATGCCAACGACGGAGCACAAATGCCAGTGTCGGAAAAAGCTTGGCTTTCATTTAGAGGTGTTTTCATTAAGACTTACAGTTCAGCAAGTTACATTTGCGCCCACTGAGGAAGTAGGGCATTACTTTAAGGCCCACTCAATGCACCTACCATTCATTCATTCATATTAGACCTAAATGTCACCTAACCTTTGACATAACTCACATTGACAACTTAAGGACAGCTCCTTTGAATAGAACTGATTGCATGCATTTTTATTCTGCAGAAATTCTTTCCGTGTCTGATTACATTCACCTCAGTGGCAATTTTGTCCTTATTAGGCCTTCCTAAAAGGATTTATTACAGGCCATTTGCCTAAAAATACTTATGTACTCCAAACCTTATCCATAATATTCAACCAGTAGCGGAACAAATCAGAGCGGGGCGAATGACCGGGCGCTTTAAGCCCAAATAATAAAGCTCACGGTAACATGATTTTAGAACATACACATGCGCGATGTCCCTGACATCACAGCTTTTACCGCCGAGAAAGAAGGGAGGAGGTATAAGCTTGGCGGTTGGCCTGCTACAATTTACCACAGGTGTTGTACGGTGTCTGTTAGAATTGCTGCCTGTAATTAACTGTGCTGGCAGTTTTGGCAGGCCTGAATCGCTGCCAACAAAAAAGACGACGAACAAAATATGTGCCCAGTTTTTGTAACTTGGCTTTTCATTTTCTTTTTGCTTTGCCACGCCACTTTTATGCTCATATGAATTGCCACTCATGTTCACTTAGTCCGTTGCAATCTGCTGACAAGTGCACTGTTGTCAACTTCTGATGTATGAAAATTCGCTATTGGCTGCCACGGAACTCGCTAGAAGTCGATAGAGGACATCACCATCTAATTTGCACGTCATTTGGACGTGGGGGGGAGCTGTCAAGAGAACCCGCTGCCGCTCAGTGAGAACACAAAATGCAGAACAAGTCATGGGAGGGCCCGCCTTTTCCAGCTCTTCTCAGCCGTGGTAGGCCGGGCTCCCTTAATCCCACCTCCTATCTGGACCGTTATAATAGTGCTCAATTTTTGTTAGTTATATATATATATATATACTGTATGTATATGTATATATGTACTGTATGTATATGTATGTAGGCCTATATGAATGTAAATATGTATATGTATGTATATATGTATACTGTGTATGTATGTGTGTGTATGCTTTATATGTGTATATAAGTGTGTGTGTATGTGTGTATATACTTTATATGTGTAAATACATATATACTGTATATTTGTGTGTATATACTTTATATGTGTATATATACTGTATATATTGTATATGTGTGTATACACACACGCACACACGCACGTGTGCGCTCACACACACACACATATGTATACACATATAACCATGGCTGATATAAGAGGCAGTAGTGTAAAAAATATAATACATCTTTAATGAAGCTAAGTAGGGGTACAATCCCTTGTTTACCACAGTTAGTTGGTTCCAAACCCAGCCATGATAAGCGAATTTCTGCGTAGTCGGGTTCCTTATTAATTAATTGAATACTTTTGTAGCAGGAGCATAGAAAAAAACCTATTTACGACCTTCTAAATACGTGCTTTAGTAATAGTTTAGCCCTCAAGACATGAACTAACAACCCTCTAGGCTCCTTTACACCCGTTGTACCCAATGTAGTAGACATAGTAAGAGAAAAAGTCATTCACGACTTAAGTAAACTTGTGCTGAAAATGTGCTGGCTAAGGGGGATCGGTTGGAGGCAGAGTTTTAGCTTTGTATGTGTTACGGCTGCAACAGTAGCCCGGTGAGGTGTTATTGTGCCTGTTGAGGTCATTCAGACCTGCACTTAAAGCCTGTTGGTTTGGTGATGCCCATGCAATGTGTTCCTCACCCAACATTACAGTAACATTTTTGACACCTGTCAGTGCAGAACAGTAATTATCATGTTTTTAGATGCATCTACTGAGTGCCTTAAATTTGTATTTTAGTTGATTCCACTGTTTTTATGCTTGGTAATGCTTAATTTAGGCATAAAAGTTGTACAATGTGCCTAAATGTGCATGGTTTTTATACTACTTAAGCGCAAAATTATATTTATGTTTGTGAAAAATCCTTGTGGAACTTTAATTCGACGCAAGAGATTACGCTACTATGTGAAACACCTAAAGCAGGGGTAGGGAACCTATGCCTCGGGAGCCAGATGTGGCTCTTTTGATGACCTCATTTGGCTCTCAGACGTTTCTAAACACCATAACATGTATTTATTTTCATTTAATTTTTAAAAAATATATGTAACATATTTTGCTTTACAACAGGGGTGTTTGAAGTGTGGGCTGAGTGATTTATTTGCCTGTGGAACATTCTAAAAATAAATAAATAAATAAATTTAACAAAAAAAAACTTTAAGGAAACAGCAAAAATTGAAAAATGAGCAGCAATTAAAAAAAAAAAAAGTCAAAATATTATAAAAAAACGTTTGTAATCTAACCAAAACATTTTTGAAAAATTAGGTTGCGGAAAAGGTTATAATATTAGGAGAATACAAAAAATGTCACAAAATTAAGAAAAAATGTAAAAGTAGTCATTTTTGGAATATTAGGTTGAGGAAAAATACATTTGGTAGTAAAGTTAAAATATTGTGGGAATCAAGTCATAATACTACAATTCAATGTATAATGTTTTGCTATGAACAAATAAAACATGACAAGAATGACAGTGTTAAAAATAACATTCAAAATATAAAACCTTCCAATTCAGAGACTTATTATCTTCTAAAATTGTTGGCACACATTTAGTTGTATTCACTTTTGTTAAAAATAGGATATGGCTCTCACAAAACTACATTTGAACATATGTGAATTGAATGGCTCTCTTAGCCCGAAAGGTTCCCGACCCCTGATCTCTTGCCGCCAAAGTTGATTTGTCTAACTTCTTTCACTTTCCTTTTCTTTTACGCACTGCCACCAGCAAGACATAATATCGGTCAAAAGTGTACGTATTCATAACATACATAGTTCTCTTTGAACCCTTTGTACTGGATTATTAATAATCTACGGGAACGCATTCGTAACCACAAAATGTCATAAAATGCGGAGCCCCTGTATTACCAGACACCGCTCTTGTGCTGGAGGTCGATGGAATGTAAAGGGATAGCTAATGAAGTGGCGTGTGAGGGGTTTAGTGACAATTAAGTGTCATCTTGATCGGTTGCCCTGTGTCCGCTTTCCTGCTGATGAAATCTTCTGGTCTTTTGCGACTGCGTGAGCCCTGAACAACTGGCAACGTGTTCCTAAGCCTAGAAAGAAACGCTCAGCATTCACAGCTCATGCCTTTGAGGAGCAATTTTCTGCCAAAGTATTCCCCAACAAAAAGCACAATTTCATAACAGAAATGCCACATTTACGCCCTAATAAGCAGTTTTTAGTGTTGCTTTTTTTAAATAATTTAAATATGCTATGCAAACATGTAGAAAAAGTGATTTTATTTTTTTGGGGTGCCTTACCTTGAGTAAGTCTCCTTTGTTGAAACTGAGTTCATCACTCTCAGTGGCACGAAAGGTGTATAGTGCCACTGCTTCCATGCTGAAAACCCCCCAATGCACGCTTACACACTCACGCACACACACCCAAGTACTTCCACTAAGGTTCCAGAATGAATGGGGATTTAAAGAGGATGCTCTGAAAGCTAGAAAGGACGGGGAGCCTGGTCTAGTGTGAGCCCGCAGAGACGAAAAACACAACTGGCTGCTGCTCAGCAACACACTGCCATGAGTAAGAGGGAGAGAGAGGCTGCACACGGGGCAAGAGAGTGGGAGGCACTTCCTGTGTGGGTGCATTTGTCTCATCCTGCACATCTTGACAACGTTTAAGGGTGTTTTCACACACTGTGTAGTCTGCGAGTAGTCGGTAGCACTCACCAAACACACCGAGACGAGTGGGCAGTTTATGCAAGCGGCAGTGTGTGCGCTCTGACAAGAATGAGGCAGTTGATATAGTCAAGCCTCAGAGCTTTAGACGCTAAATGAGGTGTATATAATAATTATTGTCAAAGTCTAACTGAATCACGAAATGATAGCATGTGGGGAATGAAGGATGATGGGACTGTAACACCTTTTGGTCTGGGGCACGGGAAGACTTACATTACGGCTCAAACGACACAAATACAAATAAGTGGAAATATCAGAGATTTGACCCACTCTTAAAATCAGCTATGTCATCTTTTTAAACATTAATACATGTAATTACAACATGTGCATAAATATATTCATTCATTCATTTTCTTGGCCGCTTGTCCTCATTAGGGTCGCGGGTATGCTGGAGCCTATCCCAGCTGACTTCGGGCAAGAGACAGGGTACACCCTGGACTGGTCGCCAGCCAATCGCAGGGCAGACCAACAAACATTCACACTCTAATGGACAATTTAGAGTCACCAATTAACCTAACATGCATGTTTTTGGAATGTGGGAGGAAACCGGAGTACCCGGAGAAAACCCACGCACGCACAGGGAGAACATGCAAACTCCACACAGAGATTCGAACCCTCATCTCCTGACTGTGAGGCCAACATGCTACCCGCTCGACCACCGTTATTAACAATGCTATACAGTGGAACCTCAAGATACGAAATGTATTAGTTCCGGATGGGTTTACATGTCTTGGAATTTTCATAATATGAGACAATATTTACCATATAAATGGCATAATTTCATATTATAAAGTAAATATTTTCTTTAATGATGTTTTATCTTTCAGGTTGAGTGAGGTGAGCTTGATGGCGGAGGAGGAGGCGGCGAACGAATATGCAAGTTTACGTACTGTAACTTCATTTAAATGAATACACTACATATTTAATTTAACACTATGTTTTTTTATATTTACATTTTTAACAATGGACTGTAGCTTCTCGGTACGCTGAGCAAAGGGACACCATGACGTAGCACCATTCTGGGAGGAAGAGGATGATGGGAGATAATCGAGATAACCAATGGGAGGGCAGCTACTTCTTCTTCTGCAGTTTTACGACGTTTGGCATCCATTACTTTGGTGCATTAGGAGAAGGCAGCTTGTATGGCGGTGCAGTACTTTAAAAAATACATTTTCATTTTTGTATTTTGAATATTTTTTGGTTAAATAGGATGGAAATATCCTCAAAGCCCAATTTTAATTTTTGGTACAATAAGGTTTGCGCAAGTTGAGGTTCATCTGTATAATCCATCCATCCATCCATTTTCCATGCCGCCTATCCTCATTAGGGTTGCGGGTATGCTGGAGTCTATCCCAGCTGACTCCAGTCAATCACAGCCACTGTATCATAAATAATAAAAAAAATATAACATTTTTTTTTACAAAATCATATATCAAAATTGCAGTAAATACGACCACAAAATGGTCTCTATCACTACTACAGCGCTTTTCCACCTTTAAGGCACTCCAAGCGCTATGACACTGTTTCCATATTTACCTATAGCTGACGCAGCATCAGGAGCAACTGGGGCTTCAGTATGTTGCCCAAGGATGCTTCGACATGATCACAGGAGAACGGAGGATCGAACCAGCAACCTCCAGGTTGGGAGACCATTACTCCTGAGCCAATTTTACTCAGTCAGCTGTATATTAGCTGCTCTTTTTTACTCAAACTTTAAACCAAGTACTTCAGAACTACCGCTAATTGTTTAAATACCACGCAACTCACAATCAGTGAGGAAATGGTAGCTCTTGCACTATACTTTTTTATGTTTGTTTGTCCTTACGTTAGCTAGCAGGTTACCTCCTGGTCCATGCTACAATTTCACGGACGGAGCCATTAGCATTCTGTGGTGGGTGGAAAGGATTCCAAAATATATCATAAATCCATGTTTTTAATCATATTGCACCGTAATTTGATGGGTTCTTGAACGCCCCTTCATAAAAAAAAAAAAACACGCTCCCGTGATGGTTTACCAGCCACAAAGTAAAAAGAGGAAGAGCAACTGGATGATTAACGAGCGCACCACAGTAAGTTTTCCGTCACCAGTGTAGTTAATGTGTCTGCATATGTAAGATCCTTAAGCTGCACGGTTGTTAATGGTCTCCATGAGATAAGTGCCTTGAGATCACTTGCGTTGGGATACGGCACTACACAAAAATGATTGAATTCTCCTGAATATTTCATGTACTGTCAATGAGCGAGAGGTACCGCACGCATGTGTGAGTCGTAGTGGGTTGAGCGGGCTGATGGTGGATCGCAGCATGCGTCACTTTCAGAGCTAAATATACTCTTGCATGAAGACCCCGGGAGTTGGTACGGAAGTGCACTTTAAATATTTGAAGGGACATTTCTCAGGATCAGAGCGAAGCAATGCAAATAAGACGTTTTTAAAAGGAATGTCAGCGTCCATAAAGGGTCATTCATCCGTCAATGGGAGCGTTATTGGAAGCCATGATAGTCCTGTTACAACTCAATTGAGACCCAAGTCCACACTAATAGTGCGCTTTTTTGCCTAAATAATGAAGCTGAGGTGCAGGTTTTTTCTTAAAATACAGTAGTGTGGGTCGCACGACGGATGAGTGGGCCGCACGTTGGCCTCACAGTCAGGAGGTTCAGGGTTCGAACCTCCGTTGGGCATCGCTGTGTGGAGTTTACATGTTTTCCCCGTGCGTGTGTGGGTTTTCCCCGGGTACTCCGGTTTCCTCCCACATTCCAAAAACATGCATGTTAGGTGAATTGGCGACTCTAAATTGTCCATAGGTATGAATGTGAGTGTTTGTTTGTCTATATGTGGCCTGCGATTGACTGGCAACCAGTCCAGGGTGTACCCCGCCTCTCGCCCAAAGCCAGCTGGGATAGGCTCCAGCATCCCCGTGACCCTAATGAGGATAAGCGGTACAGAAAATGAATGAATGAATGAATACACTAGTGTTGAAAATAATATCAGGCAAATGTGGCTAACCAGATGAATCACTGTTATTAGTATATTTTTATTGCTACATGGCAAACGTGACATATGCAACAAGTTACCAGTAGATGCAGTAGATTCTCACTCAAACTCTCTTAAGGGAGTGCAATTGGGCAATTAGTTGAAAGGGATGTGTTCAAAAAAATACCAGTGTCTGCCGATGACTTTACACACACACACACACACACACACACAAAACTATTTTGTACAAACTTTTTTGTTTCTAGGATTGGGCAATGCTGCGAATCACTAAACTAATATTTAGCTTTTTTTTAATATCTGCTTCACATCTGTTTGGCATGAACTCAACCAACCTGGGGCACCTTTCAGCTGTTTTTCCACTCCAACATTCTTTAACAACATTCTGCTACTCGTGTGGAACATTTCTTGGTTTTGCTCCAGAAACAGCATTTTTGGTGTCAGCCGATGAGTTCTCAATTGGATTAAGGTTCGGGGATTGGGCTGGCCATTCCATAACATTCATTTTGTTGGTTTGGAACCAAGATTTTGCTGGTTTACTAGTGTGTTTGGGGTCATTGTCTTGTTGAAACCTATTTCAAGGGCATGTCCTCTTAAAGTATTTTGACATATGCAAAATGCTCCATGATCCCTGCTATGGGATAAATAGGCCCAACACCATAGTAGGAGAAACATGCCCATATCATGATGCTTCACTGCATCACTGTGAACGGTGGCTTGAAGAGTTTGGTGGTCTCACAAACAGTCTATGGAGCTTGGACACAAAAAGAACAATTTTACTTTCACCAGTCCACAAAATGTTCCTCCATTTCTCTTTAGGACAGTTGATGTGTTCTTTGGCAAATTGTAACCTCTTCTGCACATGCCTTTTTTTTAACAGAGGGACTCTTGTAAATAGACTTTTATCTGTCACAGTACTTACAGGTAACTCCAGACTGTTTTTGATCATCCTAGTGTTGATCATTGGCTGAGCCTTTGCCATTCTGGTTATTGTTCGATCAATTTTGATAGTTGTCTTCCATTTTCTGCCACGTATATCTGTTTTTGCACTCTATTGGAGAACATTTTAGCTGAACAGCCAAAAAAAATTGCACCTCTTCATAAGTTTTCCCCTCTCCAGTCGACTTTTCAATCAATGTACACTGTTCTTCTGAACAATGGCTGTAACGACACATTTTGCTCAGGCTTTCAAATAGAAATGCATGTACAACAAGTGCTGGTTTCATTTTTTTTTCCACAAAATTGATCACTGATTGAATGCTACACTGTTTTTTTCAACACACCTCTTTTAACTAACCTCCCAATTGCACAGCCTTAAGAGCGTGCTTATCATGAATGCTGGGTCTTGTTTGTTTTCTGAGAATCTACTGCACCTACTGGTAACTTGTTTGCCATGTAGCAATAAAAATATACTAATATCAATACATAATTTCTTAGACTAGCCACAAAATATCGTGTATCCTTCCATTTTTCAGTATGCGGCACCAATGGAACATTGTCTCACAACAAATAAGAAGCGAAACACACAGAAATGTTCAAAATACTGATTAACCTATAAGGTTTTGCCAACATTTCAGTGCAACTATTTACTTTCTATTTATTAGGTTTAGTTTACAAAATGTTACTTAACTGCTGTGTGCATTTTCTAAGAGGGGGTCTTATTGTGTTGTTTTTCTTGTCTCGGAAAGCACAACAATTGGCTGCATTTCTGTTTGTGGATTTTAAGAAACAGAACAGTAGAAAAGCAGGCAAAGGTGAAGATTGTGTCCAGGAAATCCCACAGCAGCTGTTTGCTTGAGTCATCCATGAGGAACGGGTGTTGAAAGGGTGAGGGAAGCACAACAAGAAGGAAGCTTTTAAGGTCCAAAAACACAAAACACTCCATGTAGTACTCCTACTGTGAAACACGGTAAATCATTTTTACCTTTAAATTGGTTGGTCAGTGTGGTTTCCTGCCTTTACAAAAGTAGTATTATCTTTGATTGATTTAAATCAATCATGATGGGCATGGATTAGTTTTAGTAGCAAGTTCCTCAAATGTTTTGTCAATGAGGCAGCATCGTTCTGGTCTGAATAGCAACACTCAAGATCCTCTCAGCAGGTGCAGAGGAAGCCGGTACGGCCAGATATTTGCATGCAGTACAGACAGCTTGGTTTGGGGAACTGTTTTGGTTTTCTTTCCAGAACAATAAAGGATTGGCATTGTCGGGGCAAACATGGTGTGCTCAAGTAAACTGGGAGCTTGTGTGTCCGCAGCTTTTTGAGACTGACTTTTGGACAGACATTTGCAAGGTATTCTGGGGGATCCTATTCAACAATTTGAAAGTTTTTGCGATTTAAACGAGAATGTTGCTGTCTTTCGCCCCAGTGAGTCAGTTGCATGGTTTGTTTTGGCTTGAATTCATGGTCTTTTTCTTGTTCTTATACCCAGTGGCTGGGTGCAGGCGGCCTAGCCACAAATCAAACATGCATTACCAGTACGTTGCAAGTGCTAACTGCAATCACAGCAATTATGATTAGCAGTGAATGCATCTAAACACGTATTCTATTAGATCTCATCAGTTTACTAGTGCAGTACTTGTGGTTATTCCACTTGATAAAGCACTCATTTCATTGCACTTTCATTGGGGTTGTTCAAATCAAAAGCAGAACACGCCTGACCTCTATTGGTGAAACCTGGACGTGCAAGATTACAGAACTCCATACAGTCCAAAATGAGGCCCCGGTTAGGTTTTTGCTGTATATTGTGCAAATAAGGTCAAACAATAAAAATAAATACAACAAAATAAAATTCAAATTAAATTAATTTGAATCCCCCCCCCCATAAAAATAAAAGATATACAGTTTTGAGACCCCTGCTATAGTTTCATAAATGAAAGGATGCTTATGTGAATCCGGTGACATTGAAGAAGATGATGTCAAAAGTATACTTAGTTGAAGTCATAAACAACAACAAAATAATCTATAAAACAATTACAATTTTAGTTAGTGATATCAGTTAAGATGGTTTTATTTGCAGCAGGATCTGACTACTGCATATCTTCTTGTTGGAGACTCAAGCACCCCCACATCAGCTTTGCCTTAGCTTTCCTTAGCTTATCCTAAGAGAGCACCAAGGGTGAGCTTGCAGAAGCCCCGGTGAAACCCTCAAAATGCAAACATTGACTACCAAAACAGTTCAAAGTTTCAACCCCTGCCGGTTGATACGCAAATGCGCATTCTGCTGATACATGAAGGTGCCGACTCGTAGCTCATACCTATTCACGGAGCCTGATTTAAGAAAACTATCATTTGTGTGACTCAAACATGTGACGAATGCAGGCCTGATGTTTAGACATGATTAGACACAGCCGGTGGAAAAAAGGCGAAGGGATGGAATGCCGCCCTGCAGTGTTTACCGGTCTTAGCAGTGACGCACTCGGAACACACACTGACTGATTGCAGTCATTTATTACATATTCAAATTCCATCTTGTCATTGCTTTTCTGTATTGCCCCTAATAGCCGCTTCTCTCAGCAGCTTCCATATGGACTCCATCATGTAATACGTTTGCATACGTACTGCATGTGCATGGTGGTATGAAAGTGACGTTTACTTCCTGCCCGTCCCCCCGCTTAGAACTACATTTAATCCTAGCAGCAAGCAGGAATCGTGTGATCCGGTATTGACTAGTCACCCTGGCAGTAGGACTTGCCCACGGAAAAGGCTGTAGGCGGGTCCCTGTACTGTCATTGCTTTTACCAGCTAGCCTCACCCATCTGGCAAATGCAAAAGTACTGTTATTGTATTATTGATTCTCTTTATGGCCGCACGGTGGCTGAGTGGTTAGCACATTGGCCACACAGTCAGGAGATCTGGAAGACCTGGGTTCAAATCTCCTTTGGGCATCTCTGTGTGGAGTTTGCATGTTCTCCCCGTGCGTGTGTGGGTTTTCTCCGGGTACTCCGGTTTCCTCCCACATTCCAAAAACATGCATGTTAGCTTAATTGGTGACTCTAAATTGTCCATCGGTGTGAATGTTTGTTTGTCTATATGTGCCCTGCGATTTACTGGCAACCAGTCCAGGGTGTACCCCGCCTCTCGCCCAAAGCCAGCTGGGATAGGCTCCAGCATCCCCGTGACCCTAATGAGGATAAGCGGTACAGAAAATGAATGAATGATTCTCTTTATATTGCCACGTGTATTCCGTTGAAATGATGTGGTTCCGTAGAAGTGTGGCCTGTAGCTTCACATGGTGAGATAAAGTGAAACGTTTGCGTCTGTCTTTTTTGTCGCTGTTTTACCCGTCATTTGTATCTCCATGTCCCCTCGGGAGCTCGGTACCAGCTCACCCCACCAAAATAAAAATCTCCCAAGGCGGAAACACTCTTGGGCTTTCCCAGCCAAACAGAGCCAACCGGGAAGTATGTGGTTTGTCAATGAAATTATGCTGTGCTTGTAATAATTTAACAACGAGCTATCCTGCCTAATCAGAACCCAGTTGCTCTGAATGATACCATGTGTGTGTTCGCCCACCGGAAACCAGTTGTTCCGGTTTTGCGCCAATCGGGTCTTGCTGGGTGAGCGACATGGCTCGCAGGGAAGGAAGGGCTTTGTGTGTAAGTCAGGCCGCCTCGGTCACACCCATCCCTGGCTCTCCCCCTCCCACGCCGCCCGCCATGTTCTGGAGGAGGGGGGACCTTTAGCCTGCTAGCGTTAGCATTAGCAACACTTTAGCTAGGCGGAGGCGCAACAAGCTCTTCGAACGCCGCAATAAGTCCACTGTCTTGATTTGCCTCCGTTGCACTAGAGGAAGATATTTATGGGCGTACGGCCCTGGAATATTATTTAAATCAGCCCCGGGTCGGGATATACGGTGAGTTATCTTCTGCTTTAAAGGCGGAGTCGAGCGGTTGGGACGTTTCCCCCGAGTCACGTAATCCCGTTTTCTGTGGCGATGTCTCCCCCGAGCACCCGTCTTAGCTACGAGCCGAAGACTTGCTATGTAGCGTTAGCAATGGCAGTTTCCGCTCACAGCCCACAGTTTGGGGCTGAAAGTAAACCCCCGCACGCCGGGATTGCTACGGAACACCACGCCGCGTTTAGGTGGCGGGTCGGCGGCGTTGGACTGCTCAAGCGACCCCCCGGGAGGGGAGGGCTAGCTTCTGTCCCAACTTTTCCTCCTCTTCTTCTTCTCTTCCTCCCCCCCTCGAAGTGTCCCAACACTCGGCGTGAACGAACCGTCGCGCGGCCACAGTGTTGTCGTTTATCCGAGCAGAAGCACACGCATAGCCAAGCACCCCGAAGCTGCTCAAAGCGCCGCGGCGGATAAAGTTAGCTGCGGCAAGTTTGCCTGGCTAACATTAGCGCTAGCCGCCAGTTAGCCTCGGGGCGGTTTGTGCCGCGTCCGTGACGGCGCCCACGCGGAACTCCGCTCCTCTGCGGCTTGTCGTCGTATTCCATGTGGCCGTGGACGTGCGAGTGTCTGCGTTGGTAGCCCAGGGAAGCTAACATCTGCGGCTTAGCAGTCACGCCAATTCCCGCGAACGCTGTGATTTGTGCTGTTCGTTTTCCAGCGCGCACTTTCCTACAGCGTCCTTTAGTTTCACCCATCAACGCCCGATTCCCCTGAGCTGGTTTGTTATTCCATCTCGCATCATTTTAGTCTTTGACGCTACCTGGGCGCTGCCTCCGTCCTGGCCGGTTTTGCAGGCGGCCACACTCATGACTCAGTGTTGGAGGTGTAATACTGCGTGGTTGGATTTGTGTTTGATTAGTTTTTTCCATTCGAGATGCCCGTGTGTTGTAGATGTGGTCATAGAGAGGGGTGGCCGAAACATCATCATTGTTGTCGTCACTTGTGCACCAGGGGACAGGGAGGAGGACAAAGGCCGGACCAATCGGGAGGTGGCTTCTCTGTTTATAGATCTATACAACAATCAGCAAAAGTGGTATGTTGGGAATTATGTGTTCATGTTTCGTATAATAGGAGCCGCGGTTGTATTTGCATATGTGTGTGTCGGCTTCCTGCTCCCAGCAAATACAAATATTCTCCGTCAGCTTCAGTCGGAGAAGAACAGACAAGGGTTGTGCGAGCCCTCTATCTTCATATCAACTTTCCCCGTGGCTCTCCGTCAAGGTAGACTTCTTCTCGGTGTGCTGCTGAGTGAGAAGTCCTGGTAGTTTCCCCGGTTGGTTGAAAGTGCCACAACTTTAGGTCAGATTTGTGATAGTTATGGTTTATCACGTATTTACACAACTGTACGTACACCCTGTCCAAGTCAACACAATAGCTTAATCTGAAAACATAACCTTGGCTGTAGAGAGTTGCATTATAACTACTTCAGGAAAAAGTGCACCAATATAGGGCTTTGCCATTGTTGAATTAGTTGCTGCTAAATCTGCAAAGCATTGTTAAATGATGTTATGCGTGTGGGTATCCTGCTCTGATATTGATATTAGATTACAAGCCAATATCAGCACACAAAAAAAGCTTACGTCAGTTTATGTTGACTGCATCTTAAAATCTCCGATATTGGAGCGGTCGATTGCAGTACGTCCGTATAGCAGCGGCCGCATAGAGCCTACATGATCACACAAGCATATATTTGGTAGGGGCGTCACGAGACAAGAGGGTTTACAAGATTGGCTTGAAAGGAACAAGACAAGATGAGATTTTAACATTTAAGAAAAGTTTAATGGAAAAAAAAAAATTAAGACTGCGTATGGTGTTTAATTCCTGCTACGTTACCTTGCATTGCTTGCAAGGCACTGTGTTTATGCTACTGACCCCTCCTCCACCCACAGAAACAAAGACTGTATGAATGACAAAAGGGCTCACTCCGTTCATGCTGCTGTTCTATAGAACAAACAAGCAAAGACGCTGAAACCAATGCACATAGTGAACCCCCTTCCTGTCTGTTTGGAGGCTGGAGATGAGGAACACAGACACACATGGACGTGACATTACAGTATTTGGAGGCTGGCAAAATTAAAGTTCATTTTAGTTTATTGTGTGACTAATTTATGTATTATTGTCTAAGGTGTGGTGCCCACAACACAGTTTTTTTCTGAACAAGGAATCTTGTCCTGTTTTAATCTCGCAAGATCTTATGACACCCCTAGTATTTAGCAATGAGTGGGAGCGATGACGGCTGTGTGGCAGTATTTTTTTAAAGTCTTTTATTAAAATCTGAATAAGATGTTGCGGCAGAGTGCTAAACTTGTCATGCACAAGTTTTTTTGTGGTGACACAAAACCGGGGAAGTTTTATGCCACCAACCTAACTGTGCATTCAATCAAGGGAAACCTCCGCTGGTTGGCAAAAAGTCATGAACTATAGCAGAAAACAGCCAGCCCCTGTTGTGCACCTTCACCGTTGCTATATTATGCCCAGCCTGCATACATTGTTGATGAAACAATATCTCACATGCATAAAGAAAAAATAGGTCACTTTTTTGCATACCTACTGTTTATGACTATTGTTCTTTCGTAGGGCCCTACGAGTTCTACATTAAAGAATCACAAAATTGGCTATTAAAATTGCAATCTATTGTTAAATGTGAAGAAATTGTCATAATATGAATGAAATGCTGTGTTTTGTGAGGAGAAGGAATGCTTGTGTGGGCAATTATTTCCCCGGTGGACCACTTATTTATGCATGGCGGAATCTCATCACTAATAGCCCACCCCCCTCAGAACTAAACATGTCGAGAAGGCTACCTGAAACACTGGCAAAAGTTGCTGAAAACACTTAAAAAACTTCTTTCTTTCTTAGTGTCAATGAAAGCTAGCGGGGTTAGCTTAGTTTAGCAGAGCATGCTTGTGTGTGCGTGTGTGACTCAGGTCTTTTACCGCTTGTTATTACCAACGACCTTTTTACTATGCTTGCTGATGTCGTGCAAGTGAAAAAAGGACGAGATGCACGTTAATCTTGCTCCCGGCTCGTCTTAATCATCAAGACATTCACAACACACAACACAATTCCGGCCTTCAAAATAAAAGCAGCGTATTGAGAAATTAGTGTGTGCATAAACGTTCCATGCTGTAAAATAACTACAGCTGTCAAAAATTAACGCATCAACAGCAGTAACTAATTTAATTAATCACGGTAATTTTGTAGCACATGAACAGCACTTACTAATTACGTACATTTTTGCACATAGCAAGCCACACTTCTCTGTTATGATCACAGATGGCGGCACAGGGTAACTCCCCACAGAGTTCATACATACAAATACTGTATCTAGCAATTTTTGAAGCTGTGGTGGGTGGCTGCACGGCACTGTCGCCGCTGTGTTGTGTCGCTGCTTTTTTTAATGACAAATAGCAATTTTTATGACCCAACTTATTTAACTTTTTTCAACAACCAGCAGAACCTGCACCGTGAACATTGCAAAACTGTTAATTTAACTGTTTTATGTGATTGATAACATTTAATAAATAGTACTTTATTTACAAAGCACCTCACCACTCCAATTTTGACACACAACTAGTGTTTTGAAGACAAGCCATATAAGTACAATACGATAATAATAACAATGATAACAAGAGAGCAAGATTGTTAAGTGACACTTTAAAAAAGTAAGTTGTGACGTTGATTGATTTATCACATTAACGTAAATAGTCGCATGTAGTTTTCAAAAAACGAGCTAGCTGGGTGCCGGGCAGAATGTTGAATGAAATTGAAATGTTGGCAATGACACACGCTGACATAGATAGGCTTAGGATGTGACAGGCTGCACATTTTACGGGCTATTCATTCTCCCGGTAATAAGAAACAAAGCAAAAGTAAACACAAGATGTGTCCGAATGTCCGTTTGGCCATCTCTGTGTGGCGTTTACATGTTCTCCCTGTGCATGCGTGTTTTCTTCCACATTCCAAAAACATGTACATTAGCTTAATTTGAGGTAATTTATTGTTCGTAGGTATAAATGTGAACGTGACTAGTAGTCTATATGTGTCAAGGATGTACCCAGCCTCTCGCCCAAAGTCACCCCCGCCACCCTAGTGAGGACAAACGGCATGGACAATGGATGTATGGAGATTGCAAGAACTCACGGGCATGTGACGTTACGTTTCACTTTAGTTTGTTTAGGCAAATGACTGCAGCCCGGCAGAAATAAACATTCCCGGCATAGCAGAGTGTAAAACTGCTTTGAAGGTTGTTGGATGGACTGCTATTAGCTGAATCTAATCTATCACGTTACACTCGTAAAGCATGAAGTGAATGAGACGTAACACATTTTGTAGAATATTCACTTTGAAGCCAATCTAGGCCATAATTATACTGGGAGGAAGAGTGGTTTATATAAGGCCATGTATCTTTTATGTAAAATCTACGAATGACTGGAATTAGAATAGTAACTGGGGTTGTTAATTTATTTGAACAGTTTTTCCCGGGTGGAATAATAATACAATGTACATGTGTCGTACACAAACTGGGTGTGCATGTTTGAATTGATTATCTTCTCTCATTTACACATGCTCAGAAGTTTACATGCTGGCTCAAATATAAACAAAAAAACCTAAACCTTGGTCAGTGGTGCTGAAAGTCCCAAAATGTCCTATAACTTCTCACTAGTGATCGTCATTGATGGCAGTGTGCATCCATTGCCCCATTATGAGTGTATGCAAACTGTCCACAACTGTCCATGCACAGCAATACACACTGGTTTTAGGTTTATATCTATGAGACACTATTATGCGTTTGCATGTTGCAGAGTATTCTACTATAACGGTCTATACGTTCTCTCCAGAACATTCACATCCTTTGAAACATCCGGAATAACAAACCACTACCCTGCCAGGAGGTATTCTAATATTGTATAGAAAATGAGTGTAAAGACAAGACGATGTTCTATACTGTTTGGAAAAGTTACATATAAATATTGAATACACGTCTACAGTACTGTGATTAAGGTCCTGTTTACATGAGAATGATCCAGGGTAGGCATGGGCTGGATACCAGTTTTAAGATAATTATATCACAAAATTGTGCGTCATACCGTTCCTGGAACTACTTTGTCACGTCCCTGTGTTATTCCTCGCATTTGGAACTGGGCTGTGTTGAAACCGCAGGAGTTGGCTTCCTTGTTAGCATTGAGCGGCGTCGGTACGACCACGCTGCTGACACGTTACTCACGCTGAGGCTCACCAAATGCGACGATGTGATTCAGAACGAGACAGGAGTGGAGGAACAGTGGCATTAAGTGTGTACACTCAACTGAGCAAGAAACAACCACCTAACGTTGATATCAACAATGGCATGACTCAGAAACGAAAGTTTGTCAAAAGCTGTGACCTGTCTCTATGAAATAACGAGTTTTAAAAAATTGTTATGACCTTCTGGAGTTTATTTAAATAAATAAAAAAAAATATATATATATTTGTCTTATGGCTTGGTTTGCCACTTGCTTGTGTTTTTGCTTCCAACTTCCACCCAAAAGATCTAAATCTTTTTTATGTGCACAAAAAACTTATTCAACTCAAATATTGTTCACAAATGTCTTGGTTAGCACCTCTTCTTCTGCACAGATGTGTCTTAGGCTGGGCACAATAAAAGGCCAGTTCCAATATTGTTCAAAATTTTAAATGTTGCGCATTTTAATGTAACACACAACAAACACGTGTTCTGGTTGGTGGGAAATAGCAGCAGGTAGTATCCACAGGAGTCTCTTCATCAGAAAAAGCTCTGCTAATAGATAGATAAAACCTGAGAATACAATGAACTGGATGCATGATAATATTCACACACGATAGATAGATACTTTATATCTATATACTAGCAGTGGAGGCAGCCGTGGTGTTCAAGATGCCGCTGTAAATGACGACTATGATGGCTGGATTGGCGTGTATCACGAGTGGCTCAGACACCTTTGCTCCCATCACAAACTTAGTGTCGTACTGGTGATTTTTCTCACTTTGTATGACTCTATCTCTAGCCTTTTTCAAGCTTGCAACCCTTTGGAATAATAATATCAAAACTGAAAATTGCTTTTAAGCACCTCTGGCACGTAAAGGGTTAACGTAATACGTGTTAGCGTTAGACTGAAAGTTTATCCAGAACTGCAGCTTTCTGTCGGTTTATTGTTACGTATTGTAATGATAGTCGGACCGGGTCGCTACGAGTTGACGTACATCTATTGACACAAAAACACACGGCTCTTTTCAGGCTTGTGGCAGGAGTGAGCTCGACACAAGGAGGACTGAAGGAAACGGGTCCGGCTGTGTTTTGTGGTGGGGGGTTGTTCCGGGGTGTAAAGGGGACGGAGGCGGGGGGGTTGCAATGGACAAGACAGACCCTCTTCTCTTCCGCCTGGTCGGCAGCGAGTGAATAGGTGATTATTGCAGCAGATGTGTAATTAGGTCTCAGACGTATTCATGGGGATGCAGGGTGATGAGGGAAAGTTTGGGGCGTGGGTGGGGGGGGGTTGCTCCACAGGAATCACATGTCACTGGCATTAAGTGAATTTACGGGATGCGCCAAGTTGTTTTTGTATTCCCTTAGCATTCTCACTCATCCTCGTTTCCTCTCCAGCTGTCCCTCCATGGCATGGCTAAGCTAAAAGCCTGTCTGAATCCGACATCTAAACAGTGCATTTTCTAAAACTGCACCTCACTCTACCTACACTGTTGGTGCCATCAGCAGGTTGTGGGGCGTGCTGGTGCACGTTTATTGTATGGTTGATGTTACTGAGTAGGACATGTCATAATACGCCTTTTTGAATGTTCACACAACAGAAGTGCTTAATTTAAGCTCTTCACTAGCTCTCTGTCCTGTCAAATTAGTGGTCCTGCAGGTTAGGAAGCAGTAAAAAGGCAGGCTTTTGGGTGACTTCAATCCTGTCACAATCACATGGTCTCTGAGTAAATGTTGCCTTTATTTCATTTTCACTTTAGAATTGGTTCCTGTTTGTCCTGTGTTATACAAATTATGAAGTCTATTGCAGCCCCACTTTTGAATGTTTTCTCTACTACCCTCGCTTTGTGGCCTCATGGCACACCTATTGAGTCCTAAGCCTTAAGAATACTATAACAACCCACACTTGACTGTCCTGAAAATAATCACTGTCAACACCAGACCTTATAATTTGCAGTTGACCAAGACGGACTTTCAGTAGCCCATGACCATAGGTGAGGGTGGGAACATAGATCAAGCGGTAAATGGAGAGCATTGCCTTCCGACCGCATTACTGCAGATGCTGCGACACTCCATTTGTCGACCTCATGCTCCAACCTTCCCTCACTCGTGAACAAGACCCCAAGATACTTGAACTCCTCCAGAAGGGTTAAGACCTCACTCCCACCCTCTTCCCACCGAGAACCATGGCCTCGAGTTTGGCGATGCTGTGTCTCATCCCAGAAGCTTCACATGCAGCTGCAAACCGCCCCAGTGAACATTGAAGGTTATCGCATGTTCAGGCCATGTCCTAGGGGCTCCAAACTGCATCCTTTCGATGCCTTGGCTGTACCTAGAAATTCTGTCTATGAACAATATGAACAGAATTGGTGACAAAAGGCACCCTCGGCGGAGGCCAACGTTCGTCGGGAAAAGGCTCGACTTACTGTACTGTACTGCAGCCAGGTGTAATCCAGTACTTGTAACAAGGACCGGATGGCACGTATTAGCATGCCACCAATCCCCTCCTCCTGGAGCACCCCCTACATGACACCACAAGGAATGTGGACGAATCCCTTTTCCAAGTCTTCAAAGTAGCACATGTAGACTGGTTGGGCAAACACCCACAGTTCCTCCACTATCTTTCAAGGGTGTGGAGATGGTTTAATGTTCCACGATCGTGACCAACTTTTGTTTTGAAAAGCGCTTTATCAATAAAGTTTATGATGTGAGATGTACATTGCCACTTGGCTTCACTTAATGGTTTTTCAAAAATGTATTAATGTTTTGTGGTTGAATACGGTGTTGTGCATACTTAAGCCCAATTGACATATTTTTTGTCTAAATGAATCATAAAAATAGCTCAATCAACTAAAATAAAAATGTAAAGCATTCAGAAAACTCTTTCAAAAAGGCTGTAAAATAACAAGTAGCATTTGACACCGCCCAATAGGTGGCAGTAATGTTACTGTAATGTTCGGCGAGAAACACATGCACCAGACTTGATCTCTGGAACAACAGTTTTTTTTTGCAGGTTTAAAGTATCAGTAACAGGCACAAAAATTCTTAACATGAACTACTGTCCACTTGCCATGGAACACATTTTCAACAATACATGAGCTTGAGTCTTATTTATATCTTAAATGGCGTATTTCTTTTCATGATATTAGGCAATACGAATATATTCTGGACAAATATGCTTATTCGATTTGTCACCATTTTAATCATTTCTACACTTGACAGTTGTACTCCAGTTTTAGTTGACGGAAAATTGTAATTAAAGAACGTAAGCAAGCAAAACAAAAATATGTTCTAAACCACTTGCTTGGCACCCATCCTGTTCTTAAGCTTTCTGATTCTTCTTTCTGTGTAAAAGCCAAAATTATAGTGTGTCTGTGCCATCAGGGTTTGTTTGCTTTTTGTGTGTGTCCCTACCCCAACATTGTAAGCTGCTAATGTTACAGAAGCCACGTGTATTGTTCATTTTGACAACACACGGGGAACAGCGACATGTCTAAAATGTTACACTCTGGTCAACAAACGTATTACACTTGCTGCCCAGCCGAAAACTACACACAACATACAAGCCCATTGGTTGAACAGGTGCCGCTTCAAATTTGACAAACATTACATGCACTACAGGCAGAAATGTTATGCATATTGAACGCCTGACAGGCCACCCATGAATATTTTTGCCCAGTCTCGTTTTGGCAACGAAAACATAGAAAAACATAGAAAAAAGCAGATGGAATGTTGTCAGTTTGTTCATGAACCTTTTATTTTGTATATCCTAGGCAATGGCATGGTTGAAAGTACTGCCAGAACTTGGTGTGTGGAGATGGTTTTAACAGACGTCGTTCTGGAGGACTCTGGAACACTGCGCTGGCCTGGAGAAGCCTCATAAACTTTTTATCCAGCACACACTTTTTTTTAGACGCGGAGACTTACTCCTACGTGCTGTGAAAAAGGACACAGACTTTTCACCTGCAGCGTGAATACTAATAATAATAATAGTGTTTTTGGTGTGAAAGCTCCTCTCCTGTGTTTTTATTATCCACTGCGTGCCCCATCTCAACCGCCACAATGCCGAGCTCCACCATCCGTCGGCAGATGAAGAACATGGTGAACAACTACTCTGACGCAGAGAAGAAAGTCAGAGAGGCCACTTCCAACGATCCCTGGGGCCCCCCATCTTCGCTCATGTCTGAAATTGCCGACTTAACCTACAATGTGATGGCCTTCAGCGAGATCATGAGCATGATCTGGAGACGGCTCAACGACCATGGCAAGAACTGGCGTCATGTCTACAAAGCACTCACCTTGCTCGACTACCTGATCAAGACCGGCTCAGAGCGAGTAGCCTTGCAATGCAAGGAGAACATCTTTGCCATCCAGACGTTGAAGGACTTCCAGTATGTCGACAGAGATGGTAAGGACCAGGGCATCAATGTGAGGGAGAAGAGCAAGCAGCTTGTGGTCCTTCTCAAAGATGAAGACCGTCTGAAAGGAGAGAGGTGAGATAGTAACCAGTCACATTTGAACGTAAGCATAGCAGATGTTTTGTCAGAGAGTTATTGACTTGAACAATTAAATTAATCGGTCGTCAATAACTGATGAGTGATAGGAATAATGCTGTGTATGTACCTGTCAGTCTACAGGCTTATTTTGCATAACAGTATATGTCCTGCGCTGCACGGTGGTCGAGTGGGAAGCACAATGGCCACACAGTCAGGCGATTCAGGGTTCGAATCTCCGTTGGGCATTTCTGTGTGGAGTTTGCATGTTCTCCCCGTGCGTGCGTGGGTTTTCTCCGGGTACTCCAGTTTCCTCCCACATTCCAAAAGCATTCATGTTAGGTTAATTGGCGACTCTAAATTGTCCGTCAATATGAATGTTTGTCTATATGTGCCCTCCGATTGACTGGCAAACAGTCCAGGGTGTACCCGGCCTCTCGCCCAAAGCCAGCTGGGATAGGCTCCAGCATACCCGCGACCCTAATGAGGATAAGCGGCAAAAATCAGTAGACTGGAGTTAGGTTTGTTGGACCTAAGATGGATACACTATCTTAATCCAGATGTGCACTATCATTCAGCAACCGGAAAAAAGAGGAACGATATGACCAAAGACTGGCTGCATAAGATATCAAGCAGTGTCAGAAGTCGAGATCAATCATCTCGGCGTTTCGGGCTGCCTCCGCGGCCTCTTTTTCTGCAAACCAGTAATAACACACCATGAAATGACGTGAACATCGCCACACACACAGTTGCAGCCACACCACAAAGGAGATGGAAGAGGAAAATCTAAACATTTGCAAGAATTCAGGTGTGGTCTGGTCATGCTTGCTTGGAAAAGCTGTTCATCTAAAACCAGTAAATTATCTTACCAAAAAAAATAATGACAGCACATTACATCTGGTTACACTCTTACTAATGTTTTAACAATCATAGTTTCTTTTGGAATGTCTCTGTTAAACAATGGAATGTCATTTTTGTAGCCTTGGTGCTCATTCATGCACAACTTCCTACAGAAAAATGCCTAATTTTGTCAACATTGATGGTATTAGTACCATGCTATATATAAAGATATACAAACACATGTGTTTTGTTCTGTAAGGTCTCAGGCTTTGAAGACCAAGGAGCGCATGGCCCAGGTGTCCACGGGGAGTAGTCAGATGGGCTTTGGTCGGGGCTCATCCCAGCCCAACCTCTCCACTTCATACAGCGAAGAGTACGGCAGGTCAGAGGGCTCGCCTGCCTCCTACCATGGCTGTGAGTACCATAAAAGCACACAGTGCACTCCTCCCATATGTTATTCATAACCAAAGTGTCTGAGGGCCCCACTTATTTAACTCCTTACTTTCTAACCCAGACGTACTCCTGAACTTATTTGCTGTAGCTTTTTAGTACAGAAGTTGAACATGGCCAGGGCGAGTTGATTCCACTGCACTGGCCGTCGAGCCATGCTGGCTACCATTCATCGGCCTTGTGATTTAATTTTTTTTGCTGTTTACTTGTCTTTATAATGCAAATCAACGTATTGTGGAGTGAGCGAGCATGTCATATCTTTGACTTAATATATTATTTTGGCTGTGTTGGACACAGTAAGGAGACGTGGAAGATCGGATTTGAAATCTCCGCTTGTGCATCTCTGTTTTCATGATTTCTCCGTGTGTGCGTGGGTTTTCTCCAGGAACCCCCGTTTCCCCCCACATTCCAGAGACAACGTCTAAGAGAGACAAAGTGTAATGAAAGTTACTGTACTTACTAGGGGTGCAATGGTACAAATAAGCCACGGAACTGTTCATACCTACCTCTGTATTTGGGCTTTGGTTATTTATCATCATTAAATGATTTTAAAATGAAACATGAAAATGCAATGGCATTCTACTGGTGGGTAATTATAAAAAAAAATAATTCTCAAATAAAAACAATAATATTGATATAACATACTGAGAAATTGAAGGGGTTGGGGGTACATTTGGGCCGGGAGGTGGCGTTAACCCAGCAGGCACCTAGCCGGGTCCGAGTCGCCTTCACAGACGTGTGGGGTCGCCCGGCTGTTGTCACCTATTCTCTTCAATATATACTCTGTCCTATATTCTGTGCTAAATGCCTAGCCTTTTTGTCCACCTTTACACATACAGTATATGTACAGTGTAGGAAATTGGACATTATGTCACAGGTAGACTGTACCACATTTAACATGCATGGGTAAAGATGCTCAGCAATGAGTTTCACTGTTGTTGAGAAAGACATGCAATATGGTTCGACGATGATGATTGCTTTTTTATTCTGGTGTTGCTGCTATTCAGTTTTGGAACGAATGAAACCAAGATGGTTAAAAAAAATACACTGTCAGGAAATGGGCTACCACACTGAGAGACTGACGGAAACACAAGGGAATTTGCAATGAAAGCATGAACCTTGGCCAGAAGGTGAGTCTGGCCCTCACCTTCTGACACTCAGCTTTTTGTACACAGCAGCACTACAGAATGCACATACAGAATGTACACAGCACTAAGTATGGCTCCAACCTGCAACAGATCATGTATGATCGACCTTTATGTGTAGCCCACATTCCTTCAGCAACGGAATCTGCAGTATGTGGCTCCGAGGCGGAAGTTCTGACAGCTGAGTCATCATTTCAGAAAAGGCAAATTGTGTCTGGCCAATAGGAATACGTCTGGCCTGTTGCTGTGGCTGATGCCTGGAGGGATTTTTCTGATTCCAGCTTCATGCTATTATGTTAAGGTACTGCGTGATTGAAAACAATAGGACTGTAGAGGTGACCTATATTGGCCCCTGTTTGTAGGGTGCATCGAAAAATAGGTTGGAGATCTGTTTGCGTAGCAGACTTTATGTCAATTTAAAAAATGATCTCTGAAGACACAGAAACTCTTTCATTTCATTTTCTATGTTCTACAAATGCCAATGCATGCTTTCTGTCTGATTTCTTCTTCTTTTTTTTTGTGGTCCATTAGCCACATCTCCCAATGCGGGCTCAGAATTGGAGCAAGCTAGACCTCAGACCAGTGGTGAGGAGGAGCTACAGCTGCAACTAGCTCTGGCCATGAGCAGAGAGGCAGCAGAACAGGTACACTTGTGCTGACGTGGGAGTTCATGAACCAACATGAACATCCCGATCCAATCTTCAGGATAGGGATCAGCTGGCAATCGACTGTATTTTAAAGATCGGATAAGATCGGCTTCCGCAAAGAGATTGGGCCGATCCGGCTGCCGTAACCCTGGGCCACACGCCAACATACTAGGTGCAGTATTGCCCCTCAATGCTGGTTGACACTAGACTCCCGCCATCCGAATGAAAAAGAAAACACACCACCACCATAAAGACATGCCTGCGGTGTACCGTGACGAAGTTAGTTTCATCCGGCTCCGTAGTTACAACGGTGGACGATAGACACTGTGCTTAGACTTCTCTGTCACGGTGCCGGGAGCTCGCACAGGAAGCGGCGCTCTAACTGCTGGTCGGTACTACGGACTGCCAATAAATTACTATTGCGTTGAAGCAGGATCAGCATCTTACAGGATATTCTAAATCATACCACAAATAGATGTATACCCATGTCAAATGATTACTGCCACCCTAAAAGTATTGTAATGGTGGCTGAATAATTTGACGTCAGAATGGCTGTAATTCAGTTGGCCATTTATTTACATGTGAACACAGACGTTCCTCACCACATGCACAGTGCAACGCTACTAGTTTTCTTATTCTACGCACTAGACTTCAAACGCTTGCTCTAACCAGCATGTTGAACATCACTGCTCTCTACAGCCCACACACAAAACAGCATCTTGGAACAACAAAATATACAAATAGCTACATAATTTTGCGTGCCCATTATTTCCTATTTTATCTTTTATTAGATGGACTTTTATTTTCATTAGGGTTGCAATAGTTGCTTGGGTTGCATTATTTCTAATGCTTTGAAAGCTATTTTAACAACCATAATTTATTCTCCAAATCATGTTTGTAACAAAGTTTATTGTTTAAAAAACAAAAGCATCGGTACTAGATCGGATCTGATCAGCAGGACTATAAAAATCAGATGGAATTGGAAACCAAAAAATGCAGATCGGGACATCCCTAATGAGCCTGCATCTTGGTGATTTTCACTTAATGTAATCTGTCTCATGATGGTATGGTAGCTTTGATTGGCCTGTCCAGTTTAAAATCTCATACAATGTCTAAATGTAGAGGAAACAGAGCCTGTGCTAATTTTACTTTAACTTGATGAAAAAAGTACTTTCAATATATAATTGTGTATGCACATTCAAGTTATATTTACATGCAAGTTTTTTGGTTTATATATTTGTGAAGTTGGATATTTATGTTGTAATAAATACTTGTGCTGCACTTTGTCCCCACTGGTGTTTTGGTCCAATTACAGGAGGAGCGCATACGCAGGGGAGATGATTTGAGACTGCAGATGGCCTTGGAAGAGAGTAAGAAAGAAGGTCCAGGCTCGGGCAAACTGGCCAGAAAGAAAAAAGAGGTAAGTAAACCTCCGAGCATGGACGAGGGGCTGATTAAATTTTGCGGGTGATCCGGATCACCGTCTGGATTCAGGAGTTTTCAAAAGATTCTTTAGCATTGCAAGATGGTACCACTTTGGCATTTGTGCATAGAACTCCATAAAAAATGGTCACTGTGTTTTGAAAAACTACAAGACAGGTTTTAAAAATTCATTATTTCTTTTTGTTCTTTTCATAGCCACACTCCTCTTTGATGGATTTGATGGATGTTCCCGAGCCAGGTGCTACCGCTGACCCGTGGGGTGCAGGAGCAGCAGCCAAAGGGGACCCCTGGAAGCCTTATGGTATTCACACAGCCATGTTGACTGACATGCTTTTGTTATGGGTGCTATAAGCTGTAGTGTTTTCTCACTCCACCTCTACCTGTACCTCTTAGAACTGTAATTCTGTGTCAAGTTGGAATGTTGCTCAGCAGGCCTAGTGACATTCAGCACAGAACAGAGGGGATGGTTTTCTACTGCACAAGTTCACACCGTAAAACTTTCTTCAGGATATTTTATGGGGGGAGGGAGAATATGTGCCTATCTTTGTGGAAAAAAAACAAACTGCAGGATGGGACTTGCTGTGCACTGGAATATATTTGGCCAAGACCTTCCTGTGACCCATATTGATCAGTTCATCAAGAATCTCAGTGGTCGCTGATTTTCAGTTTGTTGTGATCCACTAATTGTAGAAATCGCTGTTACAGTGTGAACTTGTGAGTCTACTATGCAATAGAAACAGAGGTGCTGTTCCCTGAGGTGTTCCCTAACTTCTTGTGCTGGCCCATCCCTGTTTAGCCACTCGCTGAAGCCGTTCTTTTCACCCAAGGTTCTACTCCTAAGGGGGTAGCCTCAGTGGACCCATGGGGTGCTCCTTCCTCTCTTCCACCCATGAAGAGCAGTGATCCCTGGGCATCCAAGTCCACCCCTGCATCTGATCCCTGGGGATCAGCAGCTTCTCGCCCCAAGGCTTCCAACACAGGTAACACTCATGGAAGCACTACCTCTATTACGAATGAGACAAGAGGATTTTTGAAGATGGGGGGAATTATGTAACACTGTCCTGGCTGTGCCACTTACCTTTTTGTATGCATGTCTCATGTAATCTGCAAGTATATCCGTGCACATCCATATTTGTTTTGTCTGTTTTTATCTGCCCGTGTGTGCGTGTTTGCTTCATGTGCATATGTTGTCCCTCTCCAGGTAGCTTTGACCTGTTCACTGAATCCAATGGTACGTCCAAAGAGGACTTCTCAGAGTTTGACAGCCTGCGCTCCTCCTCCTCTGTCCCTGCTGGTACTCACCCTGTCCTCGTCTCTCTATTGACACAGAGTCTGTGTTGTTCTTCCTCTGTGTCCTCAGATGTGTCAAATTTCTGCAGGGCACAGACACACGTCTTGTCTTTGTATGTACGTATATATATATTTATCACCAGACTAGAGCAATAAGATATGGCAATTTTGTTTCTTTTACCCCCATGACAAATAATCGGATTACTCTGGTCTGGTCTTGTATCATGTAGGTGTGAATATTGTCTGGCACAGGTCTTTGTGTTTTCTTGTGGGTGACTCTTTGGGCAGGGTGGCACTCATTGCAGATCTGATACAAGCAACAAACACACCATAAGCACAAGCTTTCTTCTAAAAAGAAAAGCCCGTGTGGGGAATATAGTGGGTGTCTGTGAAAGCAGTTCCGAAATGACTTTGCCTGAAGTTTGACAAATTCCTTGGGGAGTCGGTGCTCATTAGGCCTGTGCAGTTATTACCCTTTTGTCTCTGTCTTATGCAAGTTTCTATTCTGAGGTGAGTTTGCCCTGATGACACTGTCCCGTGCATTTGTAGCAGATGGCCTGCTGGGTTTGATGCATCTCCATGACTTTGTTCACTGCTGCAAAAAAAACGCTGTCTAACTCTGATGTCCCCCCATAATAGAATCTTCTGATAAATTTACTGCCTCGACTTTATTTTACTGTGCAGATGGATGCACTGGACACACCTAGACAAGCCGACAGAGTATCATGCCTCAGTTAAAACGTGTCATGAGATATCTATCAGCAAAATACTATAACTAAACCTTCTCTTTCCTAGGTGAAGGCGGTATAGCGTCTTCTATTCCCTCCCAAGCCAGTCTTGCTAGCAGCAGCAGCCTGGACATCTTTGATCCCCTTCCCACCTCTATTTCTACCATCACCAATGCAACCAGGAAGACTCCAGAGTCCTTCCTGGGACCCAATGCTGCCCTGGTCAATTTGGATTCTCTGGTGACCAAACCAGCCCAACCCGCGCCAGCATTCAACCCATTTTTGGCCTCGGCAGGTAGGAAGAGGACAAAAAGATAAATGCATGAGTTTTATATGTCTACTATTAAATTGTAACCCTGTTTAGCAGGCATGGGAATAAGACTGTTTACTAACAGTAGCAGTAAGCATGTATCAGAAAAACATTTATTGGAATGTGCGCAATCTTGGGGGTTTTCACGGAAATCGACCCATACTGATTGGTGGTCGATCGATCGGGGAACCCCTACTTTGTACGTATTGAGAGCTCCTAATGAAAAGCTAAAAGGCACCATGTGTCTGAAAATCCATTTACCTAATTGTCTCCTGAATAGTAGCAGAACTTTAGAATCGCACTGTAGCTGTGTCAGGAGCAGTGTGGGATTGCTTTCATAGACGCCCCGTCATTTAAGTTGAATTTACGTTTTGAGTGTACTTATAGCTACTTGTACTGGCACACTAAGAGTTACTCAGTGACCTTGAATGCATCATATATGAACAGCCTGTGGCCAGCACGAAGAGAACAGTGCTTTTTGGGTCCTGCCCCGACAGGCATAACGAAGAAGTGTGGCGTGCCATGACTTGCAGGCATTAATTACATTAACAGTTTTAACATAATTCATTTAGTTAACGTGTTGTTTTTGACAGTCGGACTAACATAGCTTTTTTTCCCCATTTGATAAACCAAAAAGATCAGTGTTCTACTATGTTCACTTCCACATTTGAATGTAGTAGATAAACAGCACTATAGTATGTTATGAGCTTCACTCACCTTTCCGGATCTATACAGCGGAAGTGTATCTTTCCTTTCCGCTTATCTTCATGTCCTCTTTCACTACATCCTTAAACCTCCTCTTGGGTCTTCGTCCAGGCCTCCTGCCTGGCAGTTCAAAACCCACCATCCTTCTACCAATATATTCACTATCGCTCCTCTGGACATGTCCGAACCATCTCAGTCTGGCCTCTCCGACTTTATCTCCAAAACCTCTAACATGTGCTGTCCCTCTGATGTACTCGTTCCTGATCCTGTCCATCCTGGTCACACCCAAAGAGAACCTCAGCATCTTTATCTCTGCGACCTACAGCTCTGCCTCCTGTTTATTCCTCAGTGGCACTGTCTCTAAACCAAACAACATCGCTGGTCTCACCACAGATTTGTACAGCAGAAATGTTTACTGTGCTTAAACTAGTGCTTCTCAAATAGTGAGGCGGTCCCCCCTGGCAGGGGGTGGGGGGCAGTAAAAGGTCTGAGGGTGGGGTGAGAGGCAAGGAGGAGTGTCAATGTTAATGCAGACTTGCCAACATGTATGAATTTGTGGTACTCTGCATGCAATGCTCTCCATTTTCTTGCATTTCGCTAGTTTCAGTTTCAAGTTCAGTCTGTACGGTACAGATATTATCAGTTTCTCAATATTATTTTAATTTGGGGGGTGCCAAAACCTTTCTGTCCTCCGGTCCGCCAGTTCATAAAATAATTGAAAACTACTGGCTTAAACATAATAGTTACTCAGCATAAACGTTTTGATACAAATGTTAGCTTGATGAACAATAAAACATTGTTTTTGTGTGTCTGTGTTTATCCAGGTGGCGCTGCCCCAGCTTCAGCCGCCCATGCCAATCCCTTCCAAGTGAGCCAGCCCGCTCCCCCTACCCTCAACCAGATGCGAGTCAGCCCCATGCCTTCCGGTTTCGGCGCCGGAATGGGCGATTCCATGGCCATAGTCCCTTTGCCGGGCATGGCCCCCGTGGGCCACCCGATGCCCGGAATGGGGGTCGGCGGTATGGGGGTCATGAGTACAAGTGCAGGAATTCCCGCTTCCATGTCCATGCCCCAACCCCTGATAAGCATGCCACCCCAGGCTGGAGCGCAGCCCACCGGAGCCACCAACCCATTCCTTTTGTGAAGGGATGACTGAAGGGGTACATCTTACCCCCAGAAGGAGACGTCTCATCCCATTTAGCCCTTTTTATAACCAACTTGCAGCAAGGTCATAGATATGTGACATCCTTTTAACTTTACCACACTCCTTCCTCCTTTCTCTCTCTATGCTACCAGCTGCCTCGTCCTGCGTGTTCCATTTCCATCTGACACTGATGTGCGCCGCTGTCCAGTCGGCATCTGACTTTAGAGTAGCAGGGGTGTTTGTAGTGTGACAGGTCTCTCACCTGCCTCTCTTCCTGTAGGACTGCGCCTTTCTTCTGTGGATTGACAGAAGCCTGACTATACTAACGCCTGGATCTTATCTCTTCAACCGGAGCTAATCTTTTATAAAGCCCTGTCAGCTGATTCATGTGTGTGTGTGTGTGTGTGTGTGAGGGAGTATATATGTGGCGGCACGTGTTAGTGCTTTTACACTGTGGATCTTCCAGTGGGCTTTTTCGTCACTTACTGGAGTTAGAATGATAGAGACAGTCCGATGTGTTTATACTCTGCGTGTCTGTATGAGTGTGTGTTACTAAGCAGGGATTTTGCACATTTTCTTTTTTTTTTTAAACAGTTTCTTTTGGCAACTGTTGGGCTCACCATTACACCTTAGGAGGGGCTAGCCGCAGAAACGACTCATTCTTTTGACTTACTGTACACGCCCATCTCATCTGACATTGGCACGGCCGCCTGCGTGTTGCAGTGCGACCGTGCGCCCCCACCCCGCGTGTGCTTCGACTTAAATACCTGTGTACCAGTATTCAGCATGGCGGGATGGTTGGTTTGCTTTGTTTCTAGGGCCAAAGGGAAGAGGGAGGCCGCGCGTGCACGTGCGATGACCAGCGTCCACGTGCGCGCGCTTTGGCTCTGCGGGCGGGCGCCGAGCTGCGCAGTCATCCGCTCGGCAACGTGAAGAGCGGATTTACTGGGACTTCACCACCCGCAGTGACCGGTGTGCGTGCGCGCGCGCACACACATTGTGCTGGAGCCCTGAGTGCACGGCAGAACCAGGACACGAACTGTCCCCGTGCAGAGTCGTGCTGTTTCACACAACGGATCAGTCCTACTCTTAGAAGCACAACTGTTACCAAAGTCGTTCGCTTCTCCTTTTTCCTCCTCCACACTCCCATTGTTACTTTTCCCCGAAGTAGTTTTTTCAAGTTGGTGTGGAAAGAGGATTATTGCAGTTTGTAGAACATCCGAGCGTCTGTAGCAGGAGATGATCCCGTCGCTTGTCTGTCACTGCCAATGTTTCTGCTGTTTAAAGTGCCCCCCCCCCTTTTTTTTCCGGTGTGTTGGCGCCCCCTGGTCTTGATTTGCTCCCCGTTTCATTCAATCGCAGACCTTTATTCCTCTCAGGCAAGAGGAGGGGCAGCTTGAGCAGGATACGAAGCAGATGAACGCTGGCGGGGATGGATGCAATACGCGCCAGCAAAAGATATGCAAACCGGGGGGGCTAAAGGTCTTGGCGATGCTTTCTGACTCACCCTGGTTCGAGTGCCACCCGACTTAGGAAATGCTAAACGGCAGACGGATTTAGGCAAAAGACCACTTTCTGACAGGCTGGCAGTGAAAATGTGGCCTGAGTGCGGCGAGCTCCTCGCTAAGTATTCGCTATGCTGCTTTTCATCACCGGGACTAACCGGGACTAACCGGGCCTAGCGGCGGTCTGGTCTTCATGAGCATTAAAGGCCACCTTTCTTGGCGTTTCCTTTCTCACAGTACCGGGAGCAGGCTGCTCTTGGTCGGATGCGCGTTGGCATTATAGCTGTGTAACCTAATTTATCATGCGTACTCTTGCAACATACCCTTCTTGTGTTCACCTTGTTTGTCAGTGTCATGGGTTTTGTAGGAAAAGTCACCGTGGAATTTAACGGCATTTAAACAAGCAAAAGAGCGCAGCCCGTTGGATGAGGACAAGTGTAGCTGCATTGGTTCCAAATAAAATCTATATCACTTCAGCTCTCTCGGCACTGGCTTGGGTTTTTTTTAAACGATGCCGATACCAGCTCTTCACGCTCAAACATTCAAATCCCCGAGCGGCACTTTTGAAGCAATTTTTTCAGACCCTTATCTCACGTGTGCTGATAATATCGAACACCCCTAACTAAGCACATTCATTTCATTCAAACTTTATGTAAAAATATAAAAGATGGTTTTAAAAAACATCTGCGGCGTAAAATCTGAAATATCTCTTCCATCCATCAAGCATGTTCTTCTGCGGCACTGCAGCCAACATCGTCATAGAAAATAGCATCAAAAGTTTGGCGGGTTCTCCGTCGACCAGCTGGATGTGGCGGTGCAAGATTGTGAGTTTGGCGGTCCGGAGTCATAGCCAAGTTTCCTCATGTCTTTTATCATGATGTTAAAGCACACGGTCACAAACCCTTGCGAGCAAACCCGCGTCACTGTAACACAAAACAAAACAGGTCACATAATGCAAGCATAACTTAATTAGTTAGGAGAGCCACACGTACCTTCTCTCCCTTCACCTTGGGCTACTACTTTAGGGTCTGTGTACTCGGGTCGGCGTCCCATTAGCCAGCTAAAGACGAGAAAGAGGCCTGGTGCTTGTAAACGCGGACCACACCAAAAAAGAGTTGGCTTTTTCATGGGCGTGTAAAGGCAAACCCTCTCACCTGGTGAACTTCTGAAGTCTCCACGTGGGTTCAGGAACAAACATGGGGATGGTCCGTGCGTGTCTGGATGCACATCGAACATCAAAAGAATGGGATACATCACAAAAAACGGATATTTTGTGGATCAGATATATGGAATGGCAGGAGTGCCAAAATGAAAAGGAAATACATCAATGTGGGCACATTATTTTCCTTTTCATTTCTGCCACCCCTGCGATTCCATGCAAACAGTGAAAGGTGTACGGGTAGCACTGACTGGCCAGGTGTAATCGGGATGTACGTTGCTCCGTAGCCTCTGACCACATCGTTGCCAAACACGTCCGGTCCGTACACACTCACCACAAGCTGAGGCCCTGCATTTGAAAGAGACATTATACATTATTCTAAAAAATTACATCAACTCATGAAGGGAAGGATACGACATTTCTGCTGTAATACTCACATCCCGAGGGGTTTGTACTCTTAAATGTGATATCCAGTGGGAAGTTCCATATCAATTTATGTGACGCCTGACTGCCTTTACATGTTATTTGAGTGATACCCTCCTCCAAACCCTACAAAGAGGCAAAAACAATAAAATCATACACATTATAGAAACATAACATACAGTCATTCACTTTCCTCATATTTCATAGATTACATTGTATGGTCATAATAAGTACATTGTTAAATGAAATCCAAATCCGCAATACTTAATTAACAATCATACAAAGATATGCATTTTTTTTACATATTATATTGTATACAACTTTATTGGTAGTCAGTCTTTTAACAAGAAGTTAGGAACGCTTTGACGTGATGCTACTCACAGTGGTTGGAATCCAGTCTTGGCCGTAAACGTAGCAGTATTTGCAGTATAAGTTGTCATAGCACGGAAACTAAAATACAAAAACAAACAATTCATGTCAATTGGAGGAACTAAAGTGAAGCTCCTCTATCTCTAACTTTAACACTTCACAGACAAACGCGGACTACAAGCGTTGCTATTGCTAGCTAGTTAGCTTGCTGGCTAGTTAGCCGCTATGCTAAACACAAAGCAAAAACTCACATTGGCTCCCTCAATCTGTCCGTTCACCGACAGAAGAAACACGGACGGGTTACTTGTAGCCATACCCGCTTTCAGTTATTGCAATTTAAAAGCCAAGGTTGCCGTGTAAGAAGATGCATTTAGCTTGCTCTTTGAGACAGCTAAACGCCTGCCTACTGTTGCTAGGGAGACGCTTCCTACGAGGCCCTACGAGGGACAAACGTAGTGGAACTACAATCAGCACGAGCGGTCATGGCTCCTACTGTCCACACGGTGGCGGCAGTGTACCAAATTGAAGAAAGCAGAGAAGCGAGCAACAGGAGAACAGGACTTCCGATGCACAGCAAACATCCCGGATGAGTACGTGACTATATGATAAAAACAAGTTTACTACAACTATAAAAATAAAATAAACATTTTGTATTAAAAACAATAGAAAAAATGTACAAAAGTTCGTGAGCGCATTATGAGGCTTACTACAACCAAATACATTTAGAAATGCAACACAACATGAATTAGAATGATTACCATTGGCTTTTGGGAAGGGAAACACCTTCCTTATAGGATCCATATTTGAATGAAAAAAAAATCGGGCCGGTTTCCTCCCACATTCCAAAAACATGCATGTTAGGTTAACTGGCGCCTCTAAATTGTCCATCGCTATGAATGTGAGTGTTTGTTTGTCTATATGTGCTCTGCGATTGACTGGCGACCAGTCCAGGGTGTACCCCGCCTCCCCCCCAAAGTCAGCTGGGATAGGCTCCAGCATACCCGCCACCCTAATGAGGGTAAGCGGAAAACGGATGGATGGAAATCCAAGTAAAACATTGAAACTGAAATGAAACATTCTGTGCATCAAGCAATTCAAAATGTACGACGGCTTATTAAAAAAAACATTTTTAAAAAAGTTAAGATTTTGAGATTAAACGTAATTTTACAAGTACAAGATTGTACATATTACCATTGACCTTACCTTCGACCCAAGTCCCCTGTGTTTATAGCTGTCTCGGGCAATGCCTGTTTGATGTCGTACTAAAATCGATATGATGATCTTTTTCTCGTAAATAAACGACGTCCATCCATCCATTTTTTATACTGCTTATCCTCATTAGGGTCGCGGGTATGCTGGAGCCTATCCCGGCTGACTTTGGGGAGGCGGGATACACCCTGGACTGGTCGCCAGTCAATCGCAGGCCAGACAAACATTCACACTTACTGGACAATTTAGAGCCGCCAGTTAACCTGACATGCACGTTTTTGGAATGTGGGAGGAAACCCACACATCCACAAGGGGGAACATGCAAACGCCACACAGAGATGCCCAACGGAGATTTTAACCCTGATCTCCTGAGTGCGAGGCCAACATGCTACCCACTCATCCACCGTGCGGCCAATATACGACGTCATTGTCAGAAATGTACGTCTTTATTTTCAAAATCGGATGATTTTAATACGACATTTAACCGGCATTGCCCAAGACACCTATAAACCCAGGGGACTTGCGAGACCTTTGCCCGGGTCAAAGGTACAACTTTTTTTCCCTGAAAAATTCCAACCTTAAATTCTTAAAAATTACGACATTTAAATCTCAAAATCGCAACTTTTTTTCTTCATGTGGCCCTTGCACGCCGTCTTAATAATGAGCCAAGTCTATTGTAGTTGCAGACATTCTCAATAGTATTCTGAAAAGCCTGCTTTCCCACTCTACCACAATAATGACATGATTATCATCATCATTTTATCATTTCTACTACTTCCACATATCACTATTAGCTTTGTTTGGATAATAAGGTATCATTTGATTTTCTCTGCAGCTATTCATACTTTGTTTTAGCCTGCTGTCATTTTCTATCCCTTTGTCTCCCCACACCTGACAGTCAGACACCAGTGGGCACCCCTGTGTGTGTGTGTGTGACCTTTTACTGCTGCCCAAACATCTTACCACGGCCTGTCTGTAAGAAGTGGACTGCAGCCCTGTCCACACGCAAATGCCTGTCTGAGAAAAAAAGTATATTGGTGCAAAGAAAATCACTGCTGATGTGAAATTTGCCGGCAATCAAGAGCATCCCACAGCAACATGTGGCCAAGTGAAAGGTCATCTTGGCATCTCAGCTTGAAGAAAGCGCTTCCTTCCTTCCGAAGTAGAGTAGAATGCCTGCGATTACAGGCAGAAAAGCAGTAATCACTACAATGAAAACTGTCAATAAATCCCACATGCCACACTGTTAATTGGCAGAGCAAGCAAGAGGACATCACCATCATCTTTTTGTTTTTTAGATCCAGTGTAATGATATCGCCAGATCCCTTAACTGGACCGGGGCACACTTGTGTTTGGGAAAGAATGCGGCCCCTGGTGGAGGAGTTGTAATGCCTCCAAGTACCCAGTCTGAACAGCCCCAAGCTATGAGATGGCACCAGTAAACACACACTTAGCTGACAGACAGAAGCCACCCCAAGTCCATAACACCCGATTGGTAAGTTGGATATTAATTATAATGCATGAATTGAGCACAATTCATAGTAAATTCTTAGGAAAACATCACCTTCCTGCTAGCCTCTCCCAGCCACCCCTTGGCGAGAAGAAGAAGAAGATGCTTTGATCCATGCCAGACACGGTCAATCTGCGGCCCGCGGGCCACACTAGGCCCGACCAGTACCTTAATTGAGCCCACCGGGGATTTCCGCATTCCATATATTGCAGTTGCAAGGCATGCTGGATAGCTTGTTGACAAACACTTGGATACGTTTGACTATGTTGAGGTGTAGACGTAAACAAAGATGAGTTAATATCCAATGTTTTATTGTTCATAGTTTCCATTGTTGTTGCCGCTGGACTACCCAGCATGCCTTGCGGGCACCTGAAAAAAAAACAGTTTAGGTTACATGTTATGTTTATCACACACGTGCTAGTTGATCTGCTGTCTTTTGGTTCTGTTGCATCGTGAGCTAGTATGTTGTTTTGTGGGATGCTGCTTATGTATAGACGGGGCCCT
>QODF01000055.1:881300-898707 GCA_024372805.1 Oostethus manadensis
TCCCACATTCCAAAAACATGCATGTTAGCTTAATTGGTGACTCTAAATTGTCCATCGGTATGAATGTGAGTGTGAATGGTTGTTTGTCTATATGTGCCCTGCGATTGACTGGCGACCAGTCCAGGGTGTACCCCGCCTCTCGCCCAAAGTCTGCTGGGATAGGCTCCAGCATCCCTGTGACCCTAATGAGGATAAGCGGTATAGAAAATGAATGAATTGATGATGTAGGCTGGAAAAAATGAGCTTCCGCTCCTTGTGTGACCATCAGCCGCCGCTGGTCATGGTGTACAATAAATGTTTCGGCAACATTTCATTGGTGACAAACAGAAACTGGCAGGCACCACGATCCAACTCCGCGGACTCAGTGAGTGCACTCAGACGGTAGGAAGGGTGACGGCAACATACAGCGACCTAGGACTAAATTTAGCCCAATGGATGTTTGTATCAGAGGCTTGTATGTTTGTGTGGTGGCAGGTCTAAACGTACGCCTTCGGAATACAGAAGAACTGTGGCTATCGCCGCAAAATGCGATGCTTTTGCTCATATGTCGATTAATATGTAGCGTCCTCATCAAACCAACAAGCAAACAAGCAGGGGCTTGCTAACTAGAAGAGATAGAAGGGATTTGATCAGGAAATGATAATCTTATAGCCCCGATGTGAAGGCTTCAGCCGTGCCCTTCACAAGTCCCTGCAGGATAGAAAGCGACCGTACGTGTTCCTTACGTATTCCTCGTGGTATTTTTTATTTTTTTATGTCACAGAGCACACATTGATTTCACGCCCGGAGGCCGCCTGAAGCTGCTTGGAGAAACGACCGCGCTCGAGTGCCCTTCACAGACATCTACCAGGTGAGTGGGGCTCCTACACCAGTGGGAGGAAATCACACGACCAAGATAAAGCGGTAGAAGTCGGTTCTGGTTTTTGGGTTTAAAAAAAAAACCTTCTAGATGGTCTTTACCGGCTGGCAGTGCCAGTGCGTGAGTCATACAACCGTCTTTTCTCCTCGCATCCAAAAAAAGCTTGACCCGTTGGAACATCGAGCGAGAAGGTGAGCAAATACAGGCACTCGTACGACAAATATAGCCAGATGACTAACAGCTCATGGGAGAACGCAAAGACTCTGCAGCGTGTTCTTTTGCCGCAATGAATTAAAGCACATGGGACCAATCGGAGACCACGGTGTGTAATCTTGCTATTCCCCAGGCTTTCTCCTGGCTTGACATGCTTATAAAGCCAGGAGACCCCGAGAGGAACGTCAGGTGGAGAGAGTAGAATGTGAGCGAGGGACTATATAGATAGAATACATGTCTGTTGACTTTCCATCAAACCTAATGAGAGGAAACTTGAATTGAAACCAGGGGTGTCCAAATGTGTTCCACCAAGGCCCACATACTGAAAAATGAAAAGATGAAAAGGCCATTTGGATGTTTTGTAAGGCAAGATACAGTATGTAGATATGCTAAGCATATCTATGCAGTATATATATTTCAAGAAAAAACTGCATCTCAGCTTTGGCTTTGGGATACACACTACCAGTCAAAATATTTATAACACTCCAATTTCTCTGAAAGTAAAATTTAAATTTTAAGAGTTAAGATGGTCTCTTTTTCCTCCATTTCCTTTTCTTGCCATTTTTGTCGGAACAAATTACTTTCTCCAGCTCAGTGCTGCTCAACTGATGTGTGTTCCAAACACTGCTTTTATGCAGACAGAGGAGGTAGCAAGTACTCCCGAACCTGCGTAGGAATGAGTTGCACCAACTGCCAAGGCTTGATCCACCTGTGTTGACCCATTTTGTGGTCCCTAAATCAGGCCTTTTTGTGTCATTCTGAAATATACATTATTTTTCTGTTTTGGGTAACCTTTCCCTTTTTAATCTCCGGCTTTTCACCACTTAGATTTGTACCATTTCAAACTATTCATTGGGCGTGAATGACAATAAATACCTGGGAAAATTGAGGTAGTGTAGGTATCACTGATAAAAAAAAATGTAAATCACATTTTTGCTGTTGCTTTTTTTTTGTTTTCCATCCATTTTATTCCGCTTATCCGACGTCGGGTCGCAGGGGCAGCAGCCTAAGCAGGGAAGCCCAAACGTCCCTCTCCTCAACCACTTCGTCCAGCTCTTCCCGGTGTATGCCGAGGCGTTCCCAGGCCAGCTGAGAGACATAGTCTCTCCAGCGTGTCTTCCCCGAGGCCTCCTACCGGTTGGACGTGCTCCCCGGGGAGGCGTCCGGGAGGCCACCTCATCTGGCTCCTCTCAATGCGGAGAAGCAGCGGTTCTACTCCGAGTCTCTCCCGGATGACAGTGCTTCTCACCCTATCTCTAAGGGAGAGCCCAGCCACCCTGCGGAGAAAACTCATTTCGGCCGCTTGTACCCGCGATCTTGTCCTTTCGGTCCACTACCCAAAGCTCATGACCATAGGTGAGGGTAGGAACGTAGATCGACCGGTAAATTGAGAGCTTTGCCTTTTGGCTCAGCTCTCTTTTCACTACAACAGACCGGTGCAGAATCCGCATCACTGCAGATGCTGCACCAATCCGCCTGTCCATCTCACGTTCCTTCCTTCCCTCACTCGTGAACAAGACCCCGAGGTACTTAAACTCTTCCACTTGAGGTAGGACCTCATCCCAGACCTGGAGATGGCACTCCACCCTTTCCCGGGCAAGAACCATGGACTCGGATTTAGAGGTGCTGATTCTCATTCCAGCCACTTCACACTCAGCTGCGAACCGATCCAGTGAGAGTTGAAAGTCACTGCTAGATGAAGCCAACAGGACCACGTCATCTGCAAAAAGCAGAGCCAGAATCCTGCGGCCACCAAACTGAAACCCCCCAAGGCCCTGGCTGAGCCTAGAAATTTTGTCCATGAAAGTAGTGAACAGAATCGGTGACAAAGGGCAACCCTGGCAGAGTCCAACCCTCACTGGAAACAGGTCCAACTTATTGTCGGCAATGCGAACCAAACTCTGGCACGGTCATTCATGGAACGAACCGCCTGGATTAGGTGGTCCGATACCCCATATTCCCGGAGCACTTCCAACAGTATTCCCCGAGGAACATGGTCGAATGCCTTTCTTCATGTCTACAAAACACATGTAGACTGGTTGGGCAAACTCCCATGCACCCTCAAGGACCCTACCGAGAGTATAGAGTTGGTCCACAGTTCCACGACCAGGACGAAAACCACACAGTTCCTCCTGAATCCAAGATTCGACTTACCGGCAGATCCTCCTCTCCAGAACCCCTGGATAGACCTTACCAGGAAGGCTGAAGAGTGTGATCCCACGATAGTTAGAACAGACCTCCGGTCCCCCTTCTTGCAAAGCGGAACCACCACCCCGGTCTGCCAGTCCAGGGGCACCGACCCCGACGTCCATGCAATGCTGCAGAGTCGTGTCAACCATGACCCGCCCACAGCATCCAGGGCCTTAAGGAACTACGGGCGGTTCTCATCCACTCTCTAGTACTTCCTCTAAGGACTCCAAAAAGGCCTGGTAAAAAGGGCTGGACTGCTGTTTGGCGCAGAGGCACAAACAATGTCAGTTGCTGAGGTAGCCAGTCGTAGTTGCGGCCGCAAGGTGGTCAGTGCCAGTCATGGCAGCAAGACCCGAACCCGATGGTGGACACCGGGGGTTAGGGCTCCTGTCAAGCTGAAGAAGGAGTCCTATCAAGCATAAATGGCTTGCGGGACATGCGAGCTGACAGGTACCGGCAGGCCAGGCAGCTTCGGCGGTAGTCTAGGCAAAAACCCAAATGTGGGAGGAGTTCAGTGAGGCTTTGGAGCAGGACTTTCGGTCGGCCTCGAAGAGGTTCTGACACATCAGAAAGGGGAAGCGGTCCCCTTTCTGATTTACAGTGCGGATGTGGCCTTGCTGACTGTACCCTCCGGGTTGGGAGTGAGGTCTTGCCTCAGGTGGAGGAGTTCAAGTATCTCGGGGTCTTGTCCACGAGTGAGGGAAGGTTGGAGCGTGAGATAAACAGACGGATCGGTTCAGCATCTGCAGTAATGCGGTCGCTGTACCGGACCGTCGTGGTGAAGAGAGAGATGAGCCGGAAGGCAAAGCTCTCTGTTTACCGATCGATCTACGTTCCCACCCTCACCTATGGTCATGAGTTATGGGTCATGACCGAAAGAATGAGATCGCGGATACAAGCGGCGGAAATGAGTTTCCTTCGTAGGGTGGCTGGACTCACCCTAAGAGATAGGGTGAGGAGCTCGGCCATCCGGGAGGAGCTCAGAGTAGAGCCGCTGCTCCTTCACATCGAGAGGAGCCAGTTGAGGTGGCTCGGGCATCTAGTCCGGATGCCTCCCGGGCGCCTCCCTGGTGAGGTGTTTCGGGCATGCCCGGCCGGGAGAAGGCCCCGGGGAAGACCTAGGACACGCTGGAGGGATGATGTCTCACAGATGGCCTGGGAACGCCTTGGTGTCCTGGTGGAGCTGAAAGAGGTCGCCGGAGACCGGGAAGTCTGGACTTCCCTACTGAGATTGCTGCTCCCGCAACCCGGACCCGGATAAGTGGAAGAAAATGGAATGGAATGGAATATTTTTACTTTATTCCCATGACATTATAACTTTTTCCCCAACCAAATTTTTATTTCTGGTTACAATTAAAAAAAAAAAAAATTTTTCCCTTGAATTTGTCAGCTGTTGCTACTAAAATTACTTTCTTTAATTATTTTTTAAATTCTAAACTTCTTTGATTTTTTTTTTTGTGAGAATACCAATATTTTCTCTTAATAATTTGACTCAATTTTCTTACAATTATACTATTTTTTTCAGTTTCTGCTGCTGTTTCAAGTTTTTATTATTATGACATTGGACTTTTTCCACAAATCAAATTTTCCAAAAAATTATATTCGTTTGTTTTGTTTTTTCCCCATGATATTACGACTTTGAAAAAACCCCATGTCTCTTTACTTGAATATTTCAAGTCTATGCTACTAAAGTGAGATTTTTCCTTTTCCTCTGAATACTACGAGATGTTATTCTTGCAAAAAAAAATTTTTATTCAGTCTTGTAAAATTGCTGCAGATGTTTTTGTATTTTGTATTTTTCTTGTTAAAATTATATTTTTAGAATGTGCTCCAGGCCATAAAAAACAGCTGCGGGCTCCCCAAATACACGTTTGTTCTTCTCTCTTCATTCCTAAATAAATCAATCTATAATTACTTCTCGAGTAATGTATTGTAATACTTTACTTTAATACCGCTTCATTTCCTGCATCATTTGAAATGACTTCTTTTAATATTACAAGAGATATGAGAAAAGGCTCTGTTCTTCCCTCCATCGACTGATCCCTCCCATTCTTCGGTTTGACCTCTCATTCTCCTCCCCCTCCCTTCCATCCCCTTCCTGCTAAGCTCCCCTGCCTTCTCAACGACCTCTAGATATTTTTTGCGATTTTAGTAGACCTCATTGTGTTAAACAGCATTCATGTATATGAACAGTATCACAAAACAAACAGACAACGCCCAGAGGTTTCCAAATATGGTGCTTGCATTTGTTCTGGTGCGAACATCACGTCCGAGCGAGAGTCTCCCAGCCCAGCGGAAACAATAAACCAAATCAACCATGTGATTGACTCACCGCTGCAACCCCTGAAAGAAAACACCTTCATTTGCAAGCGGCATCAAGTATATCTTCCTCTTGCTAGCGTGCGTCCTTTTTGCACACATCTCTTTAACCGCAGCCGTCCCTCGGAGAAGGGAGAGGGAATCTGGCCTGGGAAGGGAAAGTTACAGGGACAAAAAATCAGGAAGGATTTGGTTGAAAAAGGCATCTGGTGGAAAGAAAAATGGATGGAGACGTGAGATTATTCATATATTCATCACTAAAGTCTGTCTTTAAGGTCAGCCCGGACTACTCAGCTCCCCGGTGATGGACCTTATTATGCTGTTGGTTCTGGTTGGGAAAATATGGACTTTTGTCTTTTTATAGCCCGTCAGACTGGACTGTCTGTCACGTTACAGTTACAAGGATTTTTTTTAGCTGGTAAAATTATGCATACAATCATAAGTGCAAGCATTCATTATGTTTGACACCGAAAATTAGCTCTCCCTGCCGTTTAATTGGCTTGGTTTTCATGTCTTTATGCCACACACCATGCACACTCGCACAATCGGGCCGTCGTTCACGTTCATCTGCCAACCATTGGACAGAGATACCGAGTGTGTACGTGGTAACGTGGTAACACTGGACAGCCTTTATGGCAGCAATATCAGACCTAACCGGTACGGTCATACTTCACCACTTTACGGAGTTGGGACGATTTGTACCCTTAAATCTGAACTTTTGCTTTGTATATAAAAATGGTTTGGCGTAAATTTCCTCTTAGGTTAATCAACACACATGAAAACTTTGTACTTTTTTCAAGCGGGAGTTTCTCTACACATCACTGGTGTGTGTGGGTGAGTGACAGAAGGAAAAGCTGCGACTCCAGGGGTTGAAAGTCATCTGGGCCTTGTTAGTTTAAATGTACTGTATATGCATCTCTAGACCAAACTTTTTCCAGCGAGGGCCACATACTGAAAAATGAAAGGATGCAAGGGCCAATGAGATATTTTGTAAACCAACATGTAGCTATGCTAAGAGGTTATATACATTTTTAGAAAAAAATACTTCTCGGCTTTGTGATATAGGTGAAAGAGTGTATTATTAGTGTAACTTCTGTCCTTGCTATTTTGTTTTTGTTTTTGCTGTGTCATTTAATATTTCTTAAAAATAATTGTAATTTCATTTAAATAATTTAAATAATAATAACAATATTTAAATTATTATTATTATTAATAACTAATAATTATTAATTATAATTAATAATAATTATAATTACAATAATAATAATTTAAATAATAATAATAATAATAATAATAATAATAATAATTTAATTTAAATAATTGTAACTTATTACGTCTTAAAAAATATATTATTTGCATATTTACATTTTGCATTACTATGACTTTATTACGTGTTGTTGTGACCTTTTTCTTAATCTAAATACAATTTTATTTTCAATATTATTCAATATTATGTCTTTAAAAAAATGACAGTTCTCTTTACAACTCTATGATACTAAAATGATATTTTACCTGATAATAATATGAGTTTATTCTTGTACAATTGCGATTTCTCTCTTTATTCACTTTTTGTTTCTCATATTACAATAAAAATAGACTGTATATTTCATTTTTATGCTACTAAAACGACATCATTTTTTACTTGTGTTAACACGATATTCCTCTATTTCTCATTAGATTACAACTTTTTCCTCGTACTATTTGGACTTTATATTTGTAGAAGGATGTCCCCCCCCCCCCATCTTTGCTGTTTTTTTCCAATTTTTGACATTTTCTCGTTAAAGTGTATCTTTCCAATGTGCTGTGGGCGGCACTTTGGATACTCCCAATTTTTCAGATTTGTTCCCGATGGAAGAGATACTAAGATACTAATCATGTCGATCCAGACACGCGCAGTTTATCAGTGTGTTTAGCCACATACTTGAGCATGCATATTTACTCTGATAACTGTTACTGGTAGCCTTTGTAAAGACCAAAAAGCAAACTCAGTGGTTCGCTTTTTACTTTGAGAGAAGAGGCGTGCAATGACTAGTGATAATTGTGCGTGCGTGTGTGTGTGTCCTGTAAACAACGGCTAAAAGACAGTAAATATCCTCAATAAAACTTTAGTTAACAAATGAAACGACTCAGGTAAGCACAACCGCAGTGACTCAGCAAAATGATGTCCGGTCGCGGCTGCAAACAGCCAAACGAAGCGGGCCAGGTAGAAATGTTATTGATTTATGGCTGGCGTCGGAGGTCGGAAGATGCAATTTGTTTTAGAGCCTCATTTGTAAGGTTTGCATATCTGCGTGTATGTGTAAGAACAGAAGCAGAAAATACGGGTGGGGTGCAGAGCGTTGTCATTAATATGGCTCCACCGCCATTAGCGTGAGTGCTTCCGTGACAACATAATGGCTGTCGCCCAGACAACAGGGGGCCCGTTTATGAACACGGCAACCGCTGATGTCAATGTACAACATAAAGTAGCCTCCGAAGTCCCAGATGGCTGAAGCTAAGGCTCTTCCACAAATGCAGACATACTCAGCTCGGGCAGGGCAACTCTTGGGGATATGTGAGGTTTTTTGAACCAATCAATAATGTAAGAAGGAGTAGTGGAAAATGAAAGAAAAAGCCAAATGAGTGGGTGAGAGAGCAAGGAAGTGGCTGCGAATGAGAGAGAGAGAGCCTTCCCTTGTGGGTTCCTTCCCGTTACCGTGGAGTTATTTGGCTGATCTTCATCTGCTTGATGAGATTTCCTCTTCCATTAGCAAGGAAGACGTTTTGATGATCAAGTTTGCATTTACTGTAACCCGACTCAAATGGCTCGCGGTGCAACGCAAAGTGGGAAGGCGAGGGCTTCATTATCAAGGGCTGCACGGAGAAACATGGGGGAGAACATTGCCACAGTTCCACAGATCCATACAAACGGCAAACATGATACGGTCAGTTCATGTCGTCACGTTTCAAGTTCCCCATTGTTTGGGCTTCCAAATACAGCGGAGTGCTCGTAGAGTTAGACATTTGAAACAGAACGAACCGTTTGGGTAACTTGAATTTGATTCAACTCCAAAACTCTCCACTTGTATCATGATGTTTACTCACACACGTGCAGGGCTCACATACTTATTACTTGCATTGAAAGTGTCAAATGTACAGCGACTCACCACTGAGTCACGGTGTGGCCTTTAGCCTGCTCATCAGTCTAGTCTTATTACATATTACTGTTTTAGTTGTGATTCACATGCTTAAACCTACATCAGAATGCTTGTTTTGAACACTCCCCCTCCCTTCTCATGCCATGGACTAACCCATTTTACTGTGCTTGTGCAGGTTGATTCGGGAAAACGGTGGGACAACAAACACGTTGCCGCGGTCTGGAGAAAAAGAAAAGGAAGTTTCCTCAGTGGAGCAGAGAAGAGGAGAAGGCGGGAGGAAAACAGTTTCAGTATGGCCTTTATTTGGCACTTTTACCAGTGGTTCCCAAACCTTTTTTGCGGCGCCCCCTGTTACGTGTGGGCTAGAACTTGACACCAGATGCGGAGCGAGGAGGCAGGTCAGCTGATTCAACCTTGTTCAATCCCGTCTGTGTGGTTTAACGAAGGCGATGGTGCATCCAAACGAGAAACCAAAAAATGGCACCATGAACAATCAAAAAGCCCAGGAGCACCGGAAACTGGAGTACCGGGAGCACTGGACGCACCGACTGGAAGACGCTGGAGGCGGAGTCAGCCCTTTGGAAGAGCGATTCTGTGTGAGTGCCTGGAGGAGCAGGAACAGTCGGGATTTAGGGGTTCAAAAACAGTGCAAGTACCATCCATGCGTGGTTCCCCTGAAGGTGCAGGTCATCTGCTTAAGAGTGGTAACCGCTCATCAGGTGCAGGTGCAGCCAGTGGTCCCGCCTCCAGCGGACGAGAGGGCTCCTGCAATACAAGGAACACCCCCAGGAGAAGGCAGGGAAAACAACGGGCAAAACAGGAGGAGCTAAGCCGTGAAGCGTGACACATTTTGGAGATGAAATGATATTCTGCGACCCCCTTTCTGAAAAATATGGTAATAATGACAGTGTGTCCCCCCCATAGGGGCTGTGCCCCCCAGTTGGAAAACCACTGACGTATACAGAGGTACAAGCAAATCACCTGTACACGATATGACAGGGGAGTAGACAGGAGTCAATGACTGGGTGATAAAAGGGGGGAAAAGAAAGGGCAAGAGAAAAACTAAAAGACAATTCCAAAGTAAGTCGCTACGAGGGAGAAAAACCCTAAGCAACACACGCGCAAATAACACACAACGCTCCGGTTCTCCCGGTCACGGTAGCTGTAGATGCCATGGGAAGCGAGTCAGCCCACGAGACCAGTCCCAGCGAGTGAAACGTACCACACACACGCTCTCACAATCTAAAAGCTACCAACGGAGGGTGAGCTCCAAGCACTTGGGTGTCACGAATCCTTTGCTCCACAAATATGTCACTCTTGCAACCCCTCTGATACCCCGACTTCCTCCATGTGTTGACCACAGCCAACAAATTTCCCCAAAATTGTGGAGCCTGTGTGCGTGGGAAGGTCTTTATCAGAGCTCAGGGAATAGGAGAATTTTGCCATATTTACACTTGATAGCAAATTATAAACATTCGTATTTACAACCTTTTGGCCTCTCGCCCGAAAGTCAGCTGGGATAGGCTCCAGCATACCCGCGACCCTAACGAGGATAAGCGGCATAGAAAATGAAAGAATGAATGAAGTAAACATAATCAGGTAATGTCTCTTCCTTAACTAACCCACGCGTTCATCTTGTACTAAGCAGGCGTGGAGATGTTTGGGTATCAGTGTGGACAGGACCCTGTAAGCAGCATCATGCGTGTCTCCTCTTATGTGTGTGTTTGTATCAGGGAACAGCAGAGAAGGTCTCCTGGGCAATCAAATCTTTATTTCAAGAACTAGAAGCTGCTGCAGACTTGGGCTTGCTGCTTTGAAGGCCGGGGGTGAAGTATGGTGTGTGTGTGTGTGTGTGTGTGTCCGTGCATGAGAGGATTGTGGGTGGTTGGAAGTGAGAGAAAGCTACAAGGGTGAAAATGCAGCCTAGGGTGGTGAGAAAAAAACATGAGGAAATGCTGCCAAGGCCATTGACACATTTAATCAAAATGACCGGACAAAGCGCCACATCATGATTACAGCGATAATAGTCAGCAGACGTGTGTTTTATAGGCACCGAATCGACACGGCCGGACTTAAGACTCCACAGGAACCCTGGCATCGGACACCCGGAAAACTAGACATTGAATGGACGTTAGGACTGTCTTATCTCCTGTTTGCTTCTTTGTCCCATTGTCTGCAAATAACCCCCCCCCCCCCCCCCCTCATGTGGGGGAAAGCGTAACAGGCAGCGTTTAGAAACAATCACACAGAAGGAAACGCAAGCCTATCAAGTGCTGATCAAAATCCATACTTCTAAACTAGGGATTTTGCAATTCCTTCAAAGTGGAATTAGGTGTGTCCTTTCTATTCCTGTCAATTGTCTTATTGGTAAGCACGCTTGCAAAGTCGGACGTTCCTCACACTTGTTGAAAATGCAGTACACGTGACAATAAACATTTTATTTAGGTTTTTTTGCAGTGCATATTCCAAAAAAGAGCACGGTTCCTCAACAGTTGAGTGAAGAATAGCAATAATGTGTATACGCTGACTCACATTCCGAGCAGGGGTACCTCGAGCTCCTTGAGCCTCCTATGCAATGTCCATCCATCCTTTTCTATGCCGCTTATCCTCATTGGATCCACGGGGATATGCTGGAACCTATCCCAGCTGACTCTGGGTGAGAGACTGGTTGCCAGTCCATCGCAGGGCAGACAAACATTCACACTCACAACCTAACTTGCGTGTTTTTGGAACGTTGGAGGAAACCAGAGTAAAACCCCGACATGCAAACTCCGCACAGTGATGCCCAACAGAGATTCGAACCCAGATCTCCTGACGTGGAACTGTGGACCAACTCTACATTCTAGGTAGGGTCCTGGAGGGTGCATGGGAGTTTGCCCAACCAGTCCACGTGTTTTGTGGGTTATGGTCTTTAAGGCTGGCGGCGCCTTCAAGTCCACGGTTCTCTCCCGGCAAACAATGGAGTCCCAGCTCGGGGTCACGGATCGGATCCTCCAAGTGGAGAATGGTAGGTTCCTCTGGGTCTTGTTGATGAGTGAAGGATAGCGAAATTGACAAGTAGATTGTCGCGACGTGTGCAGTGGTGCGGAAGGAGCTGAGCGTCAAAGCTCTCAATTTACCGGTGGATCTACGTTCCTACCCTGCTCCTACGCCCTGAGAGGAGCCAGATGAGGTGGGTTGAACATCTGGTCATGATACCTCCCGGACGCCTCCAGGGGAGGTGTTCACGGCACATATGACCGGCTAGGCCTAGTCACCTGGCCTGGGAACGCCTCGGGATCCGCCGGGAAGAGCTGGACCAAGTAGCCGGGGAGAAGGAAGTTCAGGCTTCTCTGCTTAGGCTGCTGCCACTCAGCGGAAAAAGATAGTTGGATGGATGAGCGTTCGTTATAATAAGCCTGCAAAGAAAAGTGCAGCAACTGTGTAACATTTTGTGTAACCTTGGCAACTTAACTGACGAACCAAGTTCATTAGGAAGCCACTTCCAATCCATTCCATGCCAAAAACCCCAGACCATGTTATAACCACGGATAGGTCTCGATGAGGGGAAGTATGCGATTTATTCTGTCAGCATGCCGTTCCTAACAACCTTAGAGGTTCCATCCGTCCATCTATGCCGCTTATCCTCATTAGGGTCGCAGGGATGCTGGAGCCTATCCCAGCTGGCTTTGGGCGGGAGGCGGGGTACACCCTGGACTGGTCGCCAGTCAATCACAGGGCACATATAGACAAACATTCACACTCACATGCACACTCACTCTAATGGACAATTTAGAGTCACCAATTAACCTAACATGCATGTTTTGGGAATGTGGGAGGAAACCGGAGTACCCGGAGAAAACCTTAAAGGTTCCACAATTGATAAAAGGATGAATACATATTTTACAAAAAACAGTTTTGTGGGCGGATGCGGCCTATTACTCCTCCAAAAATGGGCATTGTCAAGAAAATTCTATGCATTGTTTTACTTCTTTAAGCATTGCCAAGCGGAAACATGGCTAAATGTAATCAAATACAAAAATAAGATACATTCAAAGACATTGTGGTGATGTGTAGTACTCTACACTGGTCACTAGGTGACAGTAATGGTACTGTACACACAAGCGCCGGACTTGATTGCCAGAACAACATGCATTTATTGCACGTTCAGATGATTTTTACACCTGGCGATATAATCCATAACACAGGCTACTGTTGAGGCCGTAACGCACACCAAGCTAAAACTCAACTCTGAATTCCGGACGTCGGAAAACATTTACAGCAACACACACAAGCATGACTCTTATTTCTGTCTTATAAATATTGTATACTCTTTTATTATGTCTGCTATTTTGTATAATATGAGTATAAAGGGCACTATAGGGGTGTTATTTCATGTCTAGGGGGCTCCGATGTTGTGTTCATGGTCTGTCGCGATTGTCAAGTTACATAAATGATAAAGTATAAAGAAAATAGGGCGGTAGAGCCAGTACATGAAGGGTATGGGTAAGGTAGTTATTCCCATACACAGTACCCAGGGGACCAGTGTGGATTTATGAGCAGCTGTATGAAGGATGCTCAGATGCTCCCCGCCCTGGGAGTGAGCTACACAAACAGATAACACACTGAAATGGATTTTTGCTATAAGAACAAAGATGTTCTATATTTCGTCCCGGTGTGGGTCACATACGAGGTGACATTGCCGAACGGGCCGCTTGCTTTATAGTTCCTCCCTGTTCTCACAGGGACAGCATGAGGGAAGAAATACAACCATCCGCTCCTTGCGAAGAGCATCTTTACGCTCGCAAGCAGCGCAGTCTGGTCGCATAGCAACAGAGTCACCCCTGTCTCCCGTCCGTCCTCGTGCCTCCCTCTCTTCCGTGCCATCGTTCGAAATCAAGTGTTGCTCACTCGGATGGCGTGGTGCGTGTCCGTCTGCAGCCGCGTTATGTGCGCTCCTTTGGGATGATTAAGTGGAAAGCCCACAAATCAGTTGCCTTCTGCGGGTGGAGTACTGATGCTTTTTTTCCCCCTAAACATCAACAATAGCTTTAAATTCTGCCTTTTTGCAAATCCCCCCCCCCAACCCGCAAACAGGGTTGGATATCATCGCAATCACACTTTCACCCAAGTGTGCGCGCCGTCCCCGCGCGGCCTACTTAAAGCATAACTTCTTCATTCACCCCTGCCGTGGAAAATTCGCAATGCATCTATCCGGCAGGCTGTGGTAGCCTCCTGTCGTGTCACAATCAGCCGCTGATAGATACACAAGCAGCCTAAACAAGAATGCATGCAGTATGGGAGTTTGTGTTTGCACACTAATGGCACATGGTTGGTGTGCCACGCTCTGCCAGGGTAATGCAAAGCGTTGTGACGGAAAACCAGGTTTGCTCCCACGTCTTGCTCTTGCAGTGTGACTCATTCCATGCGCCTCCTTTCATCCGTGCGCTAACATTACTCTCCAAACCTCAAACCTGTGGGGGGTGTAGCCAGGTGGGTGGGGGTGAATGGAAGGAAGCAGGGGGAAAAAACCCTCAAAAGATGTAAAAGGAGCAGGTGGAAGGGTCAAGCACTTGGACAGCAGGATTAGATTTCTCCCGCTGTCACACAAGCGCGGTGGCATTCCAGGACTTCTTCTGCACTTGAGTCACAGAAGAAGGTGACCGTTTGTTTTCCGTTTTATTGCGCAGCGACGCTGTGAATCAGACTTTTTCGAGGCGGCGGAGGCTGTAACTTCGCTTCCTAAAGTTAGACTAGCTGGTTGGTGTTGAGGAGATGAAGACGCGCCTCAACCAGCAAAACCTGTCAACGACAGGACGGGCCCCGTGACAATGGCAGTGTTTAAAAATTCAACTCAAAATATTTTAGTTTATTTTTGCAACTTTTTTTCTCATTTGAATATAAAATATTTGGACTTTACAGCTGTTTTTTTCTATGTTGTTTACAGCTGTTGTTTTTTTGGGTAATTTGCTTATTAAATCATATTTTTAGAATGTGCTACGGGCCAACTATTTCAACTTTTTTTTCAAATTTTTGTACATTTTCTTCTCATAATTATAACTTTATCCCATAATATTTTGACTGTATTCTCAAAACATAACTTTTTCTGATTGACTTTATTTGTTGTTCTGTTTGTTTTTTATAATATTATGACTTTAAAGCAACGCCCTTTTTCTTTAATATTTCAAAATGTACTTTTCCTCATAATATTACAGTGCTATTCTTTTTTTTCCCTTCATTCTTGTAACATTCTAACTCAATTTCCATTTTTGCTGTTGGTTTTTTTTTTATGTTTCTTGCTGAATTATATTGTTTAGCCAAAAAAAAAAACCACAATTGGCCACACTTGGGACACCCCTGCTGTAGAGCTTGTCCTTGAGTGATTGGCCGACATCACCAAAAGGCTAACATATTCTCCCGAGCTGTCCCAAATGTAAACTGTGATGAGGTTTTAACAAAAACAGCGAGCAGGCTTGAAAAGAAGGCCCGACGGTGCACTTAGTATCGGTGAAGTTCCTAATACCTGGACTTGCTGAGTAGTTGGCTGCGGTTTTGCGCATACATGTGCATGTATGGGCATGTGTGCAAAAAGTGCCTTGATTCATATTCATCAGAGGCTGTCTAATCCAGAGACGGTGATGGAGCTTCATGAATTAAACATAGAGCCAATGTGCGGCTCATTCAAGACAGCTAGCCTTAGCCGGGGTGTTAGCCCAGATAATGCGAATTACCCACTTAAACTAATTGATATTCAGCGGCCAATGAAATTAGCATGGAAATGTCAATGGAGGTGAGGACGGTGGGGGGATGTTTTCCTTTACACTTCACATTCAGGTGCAATAGCTGCGCTTTCATTGGCATGTGTGGAAAAACCGACAGACTATTTCTCACTTTGTAAATTCCCACTAGTCTGAAAAAAAATATTGAGCACGTGCATTGTAAGTAATTAGGATTCTACTGCAGTATCATTTCCTCACAGAATTATTTAGCTGGCAGCGTGTCGATAAAAATGCAATTGCCTCGTCTCCAGTCATTGTAAATATGATTATCACCCAAGTTAATACTGTAAGCAATAACCCGGCCTGTCCTGCCTCCTGCTATTACGTTTACAGGCTTGAATGTGTGTTTGTGTGTGTTTAAAAGAAATATATATATATATTTTATACAAACATAAGAGCTAGCGACATTATCCACGCTTTCCATTGGCTGCAATTCCATTTCCATTGTTTAGTAATACCGTACCTAAACATTGAGTGTTTAGGTACGGTATTACTGTGACACTAATGAGCAGTCAATGATGTAATGCGATTTCCAACACAAGATGCGCTTTCCTGCATTTTCTTCAACCTTTAGATTCGAAAGAATAATAGGGGAAAATTTATGGGCAAAAAAACGTTCGAAGAAGAATAACCTGATATTTTTTAATGTAAAAAAGGTGAGGTTTCATTAAAGTAGTCCCTCGCTACTTTGTGCTTGAAATTTCATGGCTTCAAACAAATGAATGAATAAAACATGGTCTATCATTAGTCCGAAATATGCATATTTCATCTGATTTTTACTTTTTTTGGCCTAAATTCCGCATATTCAAACGTAAAAATTGTTAAATGAACTAAAATACAAATATAAGGCATTCAGAAGACCCATTTAAAAGCATTGTGATGACATGTAGTATTATACACCGGTGTCAGTAATGTTACTGTAACGTTCAGTGAGACACACAAGCACCAGACTTGATTGCTGAACAACAGGTTTTTTTTGCAGGTTTGAATTATCTCACAACGGGCACAATAATCCCTAACACAACCCACACCAAGCTAAAACTTGTCTCTGAACTACCGACATCACTTCCTGTCCACACCCTCACTCAGCTCCCAGAGGACCAGAACACATTTACAGCAAGTCTTATTTATGTCTAACATGGCTTACTTCATGTTATTATGTCTACTACATTGGGTAGTTAGTATGAGCGTAGCAGTGAATATAGGGGTGTTATTTTATTTCTAGAGGGCTCTAATAATGTTAAAATATTACTTTGCGGAAATTCTGAAAATGTCGGGTCAACAAAGAGGGTCAATAATTCACATTTACTTTTATGTTCATGTGAAAGCTATAGTTTTTTTCCCCCAGAACGACTTAAATCAATTTTATTTAATGCTATGCTCTTTTTCTTTTGCGGCGTGGCTTTCGAAAGAAATAACGACATGTGGGTCAGCCAGGTCCCTAATGAAAGAATATGTATATGAATGAATCGGGGCCATCGGGAGCCACAACCGCAAGCTTTTCTGATGCATTGACAAGTTTGACTCTTATGTAAGGAAAGGCCAGGTTACATAAGAGTTACAGACGGCAGGAAGAACAAAGAACAGATTTCCTGGTCTCTTGACAGTGAAATATCAAAAATGGGCCGTGCATTCGACCCGGTGACGGATTAACAAACGGAATTTAGTGGCTGTAGGAAGCCAGCGTGCCGAAGTGCAAAATGAGCACCGAAAAGTTTGTCTAATCATTTGAGTTAATTCATTCTGTTACATTTCCAGTTGACACGCTCAGTCAGTTAGCTAATGTGCAAAGTCAGGCGCTGCTCTAAGCCGCCTGTCACACACCATAATAGACACATAACAGCTATTCCCCTTTCGTGTCGCTGTTCCCGAGTCAGCGGAATACGTTCGCCGTCAGTCAGCACAACCTGGGATTGTCGGTGCACCTTTCA
>QODF01000055.1:899719-970905 GCA_024372805.1 Oostethus manadensis
GACATGTTTGATGCGTTATGAACCAATTTTTTAGATGCTTTTAGAACAGAATATAAGTGCTCATCTCTGATGTTCTGAGGGAGCGAGTTCCACCCTTGTGCAGCTGTACCTGAGAAGGCACCCTGACTGAAGACACTTCTCCTTAGAGGAACAATACAGTCTCCACGGGGAGACCCTCGTGTTACCCTCTGTGAGCTGGTTCTTATATTTACAGACTGACTGAGTGGAGGAGATGACAGACCGTTTATAATTTTACATATTAGACAGAGATTTGCGTACTGGATAACATTTTCCCAGCTTAACAATTTATGGTTCTGTAAAACGGTGCAATGATGAAGTCTTGAAGGTTTTTTATCTAGAATCTTGATTGTCTGTTTGTGTAGTGATCCAATGGGTTTTAGCGTTGTTTTGTTTGCCTGTGACCATGTTGGAGGACAGTATGTCATGTGGGAAAAGACCAGAGCATGCATGAACATTTTAGCGGCCTGCAGAGATAAATGTGACCTAATGAATCTGAAATTGGACAAGTTAAACTTTACACGGCTGCAAACTTTTTTGATGTGTGATTTAAATGTTAGTTTTGAATCAAGTACGACCCCAAGATATTTAAATTTTGTCGCAACTTTTATTTTTTCTCCTACCACAAAAACCTGATTACTAGTACTTGTAATGTTAGATTTAGAGAAAAACATGGCCACTGTTTTATTTACATTGAGCTTTAAAGAGGACTGATTTAACCATTGAGAGACATGGACCATAGATTGTGTAAGTTTGTCAGATACTTGACTAGTATTTTTACCATGTGCATAAATGACTGTATCATCTGCATACATCCGAATGAAGACATTGGAACAGACTAAAGGGAGCTCGTTTATGTACAGAGAAAAAAGCAGTGGCCCCAGAATGGAACCCTGCGGGACACCAGTAAACAAAGGGAGGGGAAGGGAGTTGTAATTATCCATTCTGACAGACTGTGATCGATTTGATAAATATAATACTATCCATTTTATTGCATGTGAGGAGAAGTTAAACTAGGTCAGTTTGGTCGATAATATTTTGTGGTTTACAGTGTCAAGAAACACAGCACCAACCACACCACCCTTATCCAGTAAATCTTTGAGATTTTCGATAAAAAAACAATTCGCCGTCTCTGTTGAGTGCTGAGCTCCAAAAAAAAACTGCATGGGACGGAGTGAAAATGATGTGGTGTTGAGATGTACAATAATCTGTTGGACAAGGAGTTTCTCTGCGACTTTGGACACCGCAGGTACAATACTGATGGGCCTGTAATTGGAAGGTAATAATGCATCTCCGTTTTTATAGATTGGGATTACAGCTGATGATTTCCATTTACTTGGAAATACTGCCTCAGAAGTTGATAAATTGAGAATGTTGGTTAATGGAGTTATTAAGTTGGAGCTGAGTTCTTTTAACATAAATGTATCTATGCCAAATATGTCTTTTGTTCGGGTACATTTGAGTGAACTTATTGTCAGTGAAACTTCTGATTCTGTAACACTGTTTATACTAAAAACGGGCTCGGATGTATTTATAGGCCAAACACTTAATGTATTAAATGAAAAACAATATTGAAAAGAGAATCAATGAAACAGTTATTGAAGGCGTCTGCAACTATCTGTGCATTATTTGTCATTTGCCCATTTATCTTCAATTGAGATGATGAGGTTTGATGTCGTTTGTCTGGTATTATTTTTAATTTATGTAGATTATATTCATAATATACCATTACGTCGCTCCAAGATTACAGCCATTACAATGATTTAGTTCCAGACTGTGAGAAGTGAATTTCCACGATGTAAGGCTTCTTATTTACACCTCAAATACTGTTGTTGTTGGAGCATAGAAAACCTGTTTACAACCTTTTTTAATACAATTTTTAACATTTTTAGAGCCCTCAAGATATGAAATAGCACCCATATAGTCACCTCTACACGCATATTGCCCTATATAATAGACCTAATAGGAGAAAATAATATATTTAAGGCATAAATAAGGCTCATGCTCATGTGCTGCCATTGTGTTCTACTGTTCTACTGTTAGCGGAGCTGAGTGAGGGGTGGGCAGGAAGTCACGTCTGAGGTTCAGAGTTGAGTTTTATCTTAACACAATAACATGTATAAGGGATTAGAGTGCCTGATAATTCAGACCTGCAATAAAAGCCTGTTGTTCCGGCTTCAAGTTTGGTGCTTGTGTGTCTCACCAAACACTGACACCTAATGACCAGTGTAGGAATGCTTTATATTCCTATTTTACTCCATGTAATTTTTTACTAATAATGGGCCATTTTCAACCATAAAGCAGCATGATTTGTTAATAATATATTTTTGAGAAACCCTGATAAAGTGAAACTGCAAAATTTGTAATGTCAAGTGGGGAGGGATTAACGTGCATTGAATTATAATTTTAATCTGATAATTACTTATATAAGTATATTATATTTTGTGACTAAATTGTTTTGTTGCAAGATTTAGAGCTGTCTTGGGCTGTCCATAAATATTTACTTAGTGAATTTGAAGTCAGTCACTTGGTTGTTGAGTAATCATGCAAGAGGCAAAATAGACGCACTACTTGGCTGCAACCAGCAGGGGCGCTGTTTACGTATGCAGCCTCAAATAGAACATCAACATGGTATACGTTTTCCCTGGTATACTACCATATTTTGTTCGTCTTTCCTGGAGCTCTCTTGTTTTGCCATGAAAAAAAACATTCTACCAGTAGCTCTGGTTTGACCTCATTTTTGCTGATTTTGTCTCCTTTTTTGTTATTTTCTGGAAACTCACAAATGCAAATGTGGATCTACACCCATTAAGAGCTTTGTTGGCATGGAAACAGAAGTTCAGAACACTCAGAGAGCAGTCCTCTCGGCCCATTAAAACCAATATGGTAAAGAATAACAGATAAATTGATTAAATGGTAGTTAATTTCCCGCATTTAGTAATATCACGCTTAATTGATTATTATTTGTCAGGTACTCTAATACTAATCTTTTTTTTGGATTGATTCTTTATTTCGACCCACGCAGAATAACAGAACAAAACACACGTATAGGCAGAAAACAGTTTGGCTCAAAAAGAAGTGGGAAGAAGAGAAGCTTATTTACACCCACCCCCTGTTCGTAACACTAACGGCACTTATAATAACAAAAAATGCAGCATCTTATACATTATACTATACATTTTAATTCATAGCACATGTGCAGTTTGCATTATTATTCATCCGTTATACATCTTATCAATACTAATGTAAAATATAAATCATGTAATATAACTAATTCTTGGACTTACTGTACAGTATATTACATTTTAATGCATACAAGAGAATTTTAATTAATAAATACAATGGTTATTTGTGTTGATGGCAATGAAAATTGGTCTGGATATTTACTGTATGAACCTCCTATGCTGTGCATCAAAAGAGACAAGATTTTGGACATGTGCTGCAAGGTGATGGAAACCGCCACTTGTCTGCCCTAATCTGACGATTTTATTCTATGAATGTCCTTAGCACTGCATTAAAAGAGACAAGATTTAGGAGGTCTGCTGCGAGAAGGTGAATTTCCTCCTACAACAGAACCTCCACAGGTCGGCCCAAATCCGTTGATGTTATTGTATGAGAAAACAATCCGAGGGATTGTTTTGTTCCAAAAATTGTTAATTGTAGATTATTCCGCTGTAATATGACGACACAAAATAGTTGAGTCGCATGCGAGCTACAGGACTCTTCTGTATGCACACATACACTCACACACTTCAATTAGTGAGATTTAAGTCATCTCAGGGAGTGACCTGTCAAGGTAAGGCAATCGGTTTCTGCAAGATTTTATTGTCCCTCTGAGTAGAGGACAGTTTTTACGCGCTCACAACGGACCTCTTATTTAATTACACATCCTTTAAAGAGCACACATAAGCACCTGCACGCCGACACAGACCATTATTTACAGGTCATTTATTATTGACAGCTGAGAGACCACGTCCGTCCGAGGCCGAAGAGTTCAATGACAGGTCGCCTGATGACATCACCCACCCGTGACTTCCGAGTGCATGACTACGCGTGTGTGTGAGGAAGGAAGACCGAGCCAAGAAAGTAGAGACTGATTTTATTTGACACTTTATATGAGGGGGGAAAAAAATGCAGGGATGCCTGCCAGTGAGAGCGAAAGGGCTGGCTCAAGTACGAATATCCTCTAATCGTAACAACCACACTTTTTTTAATCCCACAAACCCCGAGTCACAATGCCCAACTTCTAAGCCTCCTTTTCACCTCTTGACTCGGTGGTGAAATAGATTCAGCGAGAAGTCAGCGCTGAACGTGACATGTCCGCATTTCCGCCAATGTATGCTCGTCAAACGTGTTTCTGGACGAGGTGAGACCCACAGGGAAGGAAGTAGGAAAGGAGTAATAGATACGAATAAAGAGGACAAAAGATCTAGAGTATGCCCGGGAAGGGTTCCACTTTTTGTTTTTAACATAACACAATGTGAGCTGTATAACTCTCCTTTTTTAGTGAGACGAGACACTTTTTTCCAGGAATGGGGGAACAGTCAGATGATGCTGTCGTCTAATTAGCGACATTTGTGTGTGGACGGGTAAACCGGAGCATGTCATGAAAACTGTCCCGTGTGTTTAAACCGCATTTAACAACAGAACATGAGCAGTCCCGTTATAATGTGTTTGTGAGTGAGGGCGACCCAAATCCATACGCGGTGGTCCAAATTCGCCTCTTTATTTGTGGCGGTCTTCCAGAAATAAATGAATATCTGAGAAACACTGCCATATTTGTAAGGAACAGTTTGCACTATAGTCCGTTGGTTTCCCAGCAAAGAACTGTCCCGTTTTGCTTCATTTTGCCTTGTTTCCCTGTCTGGGTGCTTCGGCTTAAACCGCTGCAGGAACTGCAGCATGTTTGCTGTTGACATGGTGCGGAATGTACCGTATATTTTCATTTATTCAAGCAACGCAAGCCTACCATCACACATCGCAATGCGAACGGACAAGATGTCAACACCAACGGTCCGTAAATAATATCCGCCCCACCGGTGTTTGTAAATTCTTATTCGCTTTAATGCAAATGGTATTCTAACTTTGAGATAGCTTGCACCACATGGGGTGAGCAGATGTTCTACCCCTGCACGTCCCACAAAAATCAAAACAAAAGAACGCCTAACACCCTTGCGCACAAGGGAAGACCTCAGCTGGCACGTGTTCAAGCACTTATCTGTGACTTTACCACGGTTGGGGGCGTCATCCCCGTCACGCGGTTATTGTCACCTGCGATTGGCTGGGATGTCACATGTGGTTATTTCTTGGTCAAATGAGTCTGAGCATTTGAGCCTGACAGGTGGCACATGCCACACTTGCTCTTATCTCGTCGTCTCCTCTTTTTTTCTGCCTTTCTTACCTCCTCAGCGTGTCTCTTTGTCATCAGCTGAACGGCCGTGCAATGAGATGAGCGCTGCAACCGAAATGTTTGCCGTCACGGAGACATCCGTTCTCTAATTCCAAGCTAGTTAATGCTCTGTCTAATGACCTGGCAAGATTCAGTTGTTTGTGCATACAATAAACAGATACTATTACATTTCTTGAGGAAAGCAATGTTCACACCAGGGGTGCAGGTAACTCACTGTATGGTCCGGACTTTGGATTTTGGGCTTCCGCTTTGCTACGTTTTTTTTCTCCCCCAAATTCTCTCTTTATTATTTATTGTCATTAGTAAATTACTTTTAAAATGAAGCACGGAAATGAAATGGCAATCCACCGGCAGGTAAGTCTCAAATAAAAATACAAAGATGGTACAGCATACAGCAAAATAGAAGGCTGTGGGGGCCACTTTGTAACTTCTTCATCAAATCCAATCCAGTGTAGGTCAGTATATTGTCCAAAAAGCTACACAAGCTTTGTGTTACCGCTGACAAAGTAAAATGGATTTAGACTTAATCACACATAAAACACATATAAGAATAAGAATAAATAAATACGTAGCGTAGCTGAGGAGCTCTGCTGGGTGTGTCCTCTTGTACTCTCCAATAGAAAGGCTGTCCCTCATTTGAAATATTTACAGTGTGGGAAATCAGAAGCAGAATCAGAAAAACTTTATTGCCATTGTAAGGGAACAATTCACAAAAACAGGAACTTTCTTTGGCGACTCAGTGCGACATAGAATTCTAAGTAAACATAGAACTAACTAAACATAGAACCTGAGTAAAAAGGTGAAATCACTGATAAGTAAAGGCATGAGGGTGTTTTTAGTGCAGGTATTATAAGGTGCCAATAGTACTGGTTATAAAGTGTCCACGGTGCAAGTGTTATAAAGTGTTCATGAGTTCAACCTGGCTCAGGTTTCCCTTGTTAAAGTCACCCAGGATAAGTAAAGAGTCTAAGAAAGTCCGCTTTCCAACATCCAAAATCTGCTCCGCGAGCGCGCGTTGCGCTTCCAGCACGTCCGCACATGGCGGGATGTAAGCAGCAGACAGGATGAATGAAGCGAACATTACTTTGGGGAATTACTTTGCAGGGAGGGCAAAGCACCATTAGGGCGGATCATTGCATAGTTTCTACTTAACACTTCATCCAATTATTTCTAATGCAATATATTATAACCCTAATAATTATCCTAAAACCAAAAGCAGCCACTGCTTTTACAAACTTTCTGTTGATGTCCTGATTGAATCATGCTCTGCATTATTCTTGCGGCAAAGTGGCCCACCAAAACTGCTCCCCAGCGTACAGCGCTAGAGCTGAGTCATTGGGCGTCATGAAAATGTACATAAACGTCTGGGAATTCCCTACAGCGCCAGCTGTTTCACCTCTTGACGGAGGGCCGTTTAACAACAAACGAGCCCATTTAAACAATGCACCGCGTGCCCTCGAGTGATTTTAACGCCATCTGGCTCGACGTCTGTTGTTTGGCAGAATTAGTGACTGACGCACCAATTGGATTACAAGGCCTGCATCAGCAGCAGCATCCTTCTGTAGATGAGGTTACAGGAAAATTAATGGAAGGCTGCAGAAAAGATAATAGATGTTGGCGATGCGACGTATATGGAGGCATTTTATTGCACAACAAGCTTGCTGGCTTGGAGGGCACATACAGGACAGACCAGGGGTCGGCAACCCGCAGCCTCCTTGCTGCGGCTCACTACGCTAAGCGCGGTGATTTTTTTTAACACCAAAGTAGGGGAAAAGAATATGAAATATCTGACTGGCCATGAATGCAGCTAGACTGTCTTCTGCAAGCTGATTGGCTGGGCATGGGAGGGGCAGGTAGGATAGTGTAGCAGTGAGTCTTACTGCATCGGAGAGAAAAAAAAAGATGAAGGAGTTTTGACTTGAGCACAAAAACAAATTACTGCACAGTAAAATAAAACAATGTCATTAATGGGAGCATAGTAATATTAGTAATGTGTTGTGGTTTCCAAACTTTTTACTGGAAGAGGAAACAAAATGGCCCTTTCGATAGTAAAGGTTGCCGACCCCTGGTACAGACAGACCATCATTTACACACACATCAGTGGACAATTGTGTCATGTACTATGTCACTATGTACATGTATATGCAGGACTACAAAGACCACCGCACGGTGGATGAATGGGTAGCATGTTGGCCTCACAGTCAGGAGGTTCAGGGTTCGAATCTCCGTTGGGCATCTCTGTGTGGAGTTTGCATGTTCTCCCCGTGTGTGTGTGGGTTTTCTCCGGGTACTCCGGTTTCCTCCCACATTCCAAAAAACATGCATGTTAGGTTAATTGGCGACTCTAAATTGTCCATCAGTATGAATGTGAGTGTGACTGGTTGTTTGTCTATATGTGCCCTGCGATTGGCTGGCGACCAGTCCAGGGTGTACCCCGCCTCCCGCCCAAAGTCAGCTGGGATAGGCTCCAGCATACCTGCGACCCTAATGAGGATAAGCGTCATAGAAAATGAATGAATGAACAAAGACTGGATTATTTCAGTAACTGAGTGTAATAATGACGTGTGAGTACACAAAAAGCTCAAACAATAAACCCCATTACAGTAAAATACTGCAAGTGTTTTGTTACAGACGTTGAAACTAAGAATGTTTCTTTTGGTCCCTGATTGCATGGGTCGTCCTTGTTTAAAGCCCTCTAATCCTTTCTTTGTTGCTTCCTCACTGCGCTGTGCCGGGTCTTCTGACTTGTGGCATCTGAGAGGGCGTTGCTTTTGCAAACCGACTATCATATCCAATCTCGTCCTCATCTGATGGAGCTGAAACATCCTCCAAAGTTCAACGATTCAAAGCGGCCGGCAGTGGGTGAAGCATCTTTATTAAGTGCTCCTAAGTGCACCGCCAACCTCCAGCGTGCTCCTTACCGCCTACCTTGCTCACGGCGGCCTTTTGGGAGTTCTGTTTGATCTGGGAAATGACAGCAGCTGCACTGTGTAGCTTCACACAAGCCCATAAATCGACTGACAAGCACAATTTGCCTCGCCACGCACACACGCACACAAACATTGGTTAAAGAGCTCTTAGGAATGCACCACGTTGAGGGGTGGCCCTTTATCCAGTTGGCTGGTCTGGGTAAGTGAAGACAGTATAAATAACCCTTTAAGTGCATGAAAAGTCAAGGACAATTTCAGGCTGGCACCAGCTTAAAAACAGTGCTGTCTGCGAGATTTGTTACCAGGATTATTTCAACCTTGCCTACTTATGTCCACTGTGGCCCAGGTGGTCAGGATGGGGGCCCAATATAAAATTCTCCTTGAGCGAGCTTGAGAGACCGCGAACGGTTGAAGTGCTTGCGTGCCCTGAGGTTTAGATGCAGCATTAAACCATTTGCAAGTTTATTGTTTCATACCCTCTGATAAATGGAAAAGAGGAAACTCCCAGGGACATCCATCTGCAGCGCTAAATTGCTCTGGAGTATTCAATGCATCAGTGAAAAAATGTGTCAAGAAGAGGGATAAAACATATATATAAGTCGCAATTCAAGAAAGGCAGGCTGTTCGACGACGCAGTAGCACTCAGAACTACAGGCTGAATAAGTGTCTGTTATGTTAACGTAACACATTACTATTCCGCCAGACAATAGCATTAAGAACATACCTGGGAGGCTGAGTAAGCTACAGTAAATTTCCATGACCAGCCCGGGAGTCCAACTAGCAAGTTAGCGGTAAAGAAGTTCACCAAGTTCTCGATCTCATTTCACATCACCGAATCCGTTGAATTCTTCATCCTCGGTGTTCCCCGCCTCTTTTTCATCTTTTTTTCGTGGTGGACTTTGGTATTAACCGTCAAAGAATATTGACAGACAAGTGATAAGTAGCAGTCTACTTACTACGCGTTACTTTAATAAGACGTTACCTTAGATTACATTACCTTAACACTGCATGCCCCAAATTATCCTCCCATTCTGCGTCAAATTGGTTCGTTTTGTGGCATTCTTTCTTTTTCCATTTTCCTTGCTCTGTGTGAAACACTTTCTTAGGTTTAGACAGTGGCGGCTGCTGGTCATTCAAGGAGGGGAAGCTCATTTTTTCTGGCCTACATCATAAATGTGTTTGTTTATTTATTTGTTTTTAACAAAGACAAAGTCGCCGGATCCGGAAAAAAATCAGTTCAAAACAATGGAAAGAAAGGGCCGCACGGTGGCTGAGTGGTTAGCACATTGGCCACACAGTCAGGAGATCTGGAAGACCTGGGTTCCAATCTCCGTTGGGCATCTCTGTGTGGAGTTTGCATGTTCTCCCCGTGCGTGTGTGGGTTTTCTCCGGGTACTCCGGTTTCCTCCCACATTCCAAAAACATGCATGTTAGGTTAATTTGTGACTCTAAATTGTCCATCGGTATGAATGTGAGTGTGAATGGTTGTTTGTCTATATGTGCCCTACGATTGACTGGCGACCAGTCCAGGGTGTACCCCGCCTCTCGCCCAAAGTCTGCTGGGATAGGCTCCAGCATCCCCGTGACCCTAATGAGGATAAGCGGTATAGAAAATGGATGGATGGATGGAAAGAAAAACTTGGATGGATGTTCACGCTTTAAGATTGCTGTCAATTAAAAAGGGATTTCGCCTCAAACATATCATCCAATCATCATGCAGAAGCCGAGGATCCGGGCCAGCCCACTGCCCTATATACTCCCAGAGACGCTCAGTGTCTGATGGGCGTTTGTCCAGTATTCTAGCGCATATTTAGTCGGTGAAATGAACACACGGCAGTGCATATTTCAACCCTTTTTTTGAGACATTTTAGGGGAATCTGGTCTTCCCTTGCAGTTTTAGAGTAATCGCCACTGCATTTAGAGCAACTTAATTTGGAGGCCAGCTAGTTATCCCGCTTTGATCTCGTAGACTGCACATTAGTGTTGCCAGTAGTTGCCAAGATGACTGTAGGGGTATTATTTCATGTCTGCAAGGCTCTAATAATGGTAAAAAGCGTAGTTAGAAAGAAATAGGTTTTGTTGATGAAAATATTCTGTTTATTTACATTGAATCCTACTTATGACAATCGGGTCTGGAACAGTTAACCGTGATAACAAAGGGACGACTGTATTGATACTGTATATTGGTCATACCTGAGAAAAAAGTGCGACCAGAATGACAAAGTCAATCAAATCCCGCGGTGTGCTTGCTCTTGCTTAAGCCCAAACACAGCACCGCAGGATAATCAATGCATTCCTTCCTCCCCGGCCAGTTATCAGTGATATTCTCCACCTTGCATAGAAATAGAAATAACCAGAACAACTCAAAATGTGCTTGCTCGTGCACTAGCACAACCACATAATATAGCTGTATGTTCTAATCATTACAATTCTCCTCCCCTGCCAGTTGTTAACAATAAGCACCACTTTGCACATTAGAAATAACCAGAATAAAATAATCCATACATACTGAAAAGCGGGTGAGTGCAGCACAGTGTAACTGGATACACATTTAAACCTATGCAAATGTCAGTAAAATACAGTAGTTTTAACCTGCTCTTTGCAGGAATGCTGTGGGTTGATATGCATGCAGACCACAATCTTTCCACATTGGAGGAGGTCCGCGCGCCACTAAATGTCTTTGGACTTGAAGGGGTCACTAATATTCTTTTGCTGCTTAGTAAGTTTGCCGTTTTCGTCTAGATTGTGCAGGTGGTCCCACTAGGATGTGCATCTGCACCCGTGTTAGATGAGGAAGTATATACTGTATATGAAAGCTCAAGACAAAGTCAAAAACCCAGATTAGCGAGTTCATTCCATCTGTTCCTAGAAGCAGCTCTCTGATTGGTCGTATAGATTGGTTGGCGATTATTATTGGAGGTCGAGTAACCCAGCAGTGCTTCACTTACAACCTCTGCAGGTCAGCACTGCGTGGGCGTGTTAGTATGTGTATAAGTAAGCCCGTGCATGTTAGTACAAGTAAGCATGATGAGCATGTTGGTATTCTGTCATGGCTGTATGCAGATTACATCCCAGCGCTGTTTTGTAATCCCTCCTGGATGAACATACTGTATGTTTTAATCCCACACAAGTAAAAGGCTGCATGAGTCAAAAACATTCTGTCATGCTAAAAAAATAAAATAAAATAAGACTTTTTCTTTTCAAGATGGAGACTGAGAGAAAGGGATTAGGATATGGGAGATTAACAGTGATACTTTGGCTGTACGTGCATGCACTCTTACAGGTCAGGGGTGGATTATTATTAGTGAGCTGGCTCATTTGCAGGGGTATCAGATGAAATGGGCATTCACCGTGTGTCTGTCCGGAGACTTTTTAGTCCACTGCTCCGGTGAGTGCATGTGTCACTGTCTCATTAGTGAGAGGCTGTCAAGTGAGCAATGCCGCCACAAACCTTGTTAGGAATCTTCTCGCTTGCAGAATGCTCAAACCTGCGCATGTATCCTTGCCACGCTCAGTCTCAGACACTCAGATAATAGATGATAATAGCAATGTGGGAGGTTTTTTTTAATTTTGAGTACTACACACTCTGAACTAAAATATTGTAGTTGTCTTGCTCCACTTTTTGCCGTGTTGCCGGCAATGAGAGGCGACGGGCAGGGGTGGCAATTCTTGTTGCCCCCCGGCCCCAAGCCTGCACTTTGGAGTTTAACCCAGTAAATGAAAGGGTGGTTTCCCTACGCCTTTGTGTGGGGGGACGGGTCCTGACTGTTGTTTGTGCTTATGCACCAAACAGAAGTTCAGAATACCCGCCCTTTTTGGAGTCCTTAGAGGAAGTACTGGAGAATGGTCTCTCTGGGGATTCCCTTGTTCTGCTGGGTGACTTAAACGCTCATGTTGGCAGTGAGTGAGACCTGGAGGGGTGTGATTGGGAGGAATTTCCCCGCTGATCTTAACCCGAGCGGTGTCTTGTTGTTGGACTTCTGTGCTCGTCATGGATTGTCTATAACAAACACCATGTTCTAGCATAAGGGTGTCCACATGTACATCTCCCTTAGAGATAGGGTGAGAAGCACTGTCATCTTCGGATAAGCGGAAGAAAATGGATGGATGGATGGGTGTACGCCGGGTCCGTATACAAAACTCTGCGGAAGTGCTGGAATATGTGGATTAGTTTTGGCCATACAGTATTTTTCCCATAAAATATATAAATTGAAACAAAAAATACCATGCAGGGCGCACGGTGGCTGAGTGGTTAGCACATTGGCCACACAGTCAGGAGATCTGGAAGACCTGGGTTCAAATCTCCGTTGGGCATCTGTGTGTGGAGTTTGCATGTTCTCCCCGTGCGTGTGTGGGTTTTCTCCGGTTAATCCGGTTTCCTCCCACATTCCAAAAACATGCATGTTAGGTTAATTGGCCACTCTAAATTGTCCATAGGTATGAATGTGAGCGTTAATGGTTGTATGTCTTTGTTTGTCTATATGTGCCCTGCGATTGACTGGCGACCAGTCCAGTGTGTACCCCGCCTCTCGCCCAAAGTCTGCTGGGATAGGCTCCAGCATCCCCGCGACCCTAATGAGGATAAAGCGGTATAGAAAATGAATGAATGAATGAAATACCATGCATTAGTAACCCCATAAATATATCCCTTTACTAATAAATGCAATGCATAACTTTTTTTTCAATGGAATCCTACCAAATGTTCACTATGGCTGATCTGACACAAATTGAAATGTTAACATTTGTTTTTCAAAAATATATGATTTAATAAATCATGCTGTTTTGAGCCAAGCATGTCGAATAAGAAAACTAGGGAATTGTTGGACTGTGCATGTGGTCAGGTACGTCTGCTTGCTGGACTCAATGCTCTGTTTTGCAAATAAAGGCCGGACTGAATTACAGCCATCCTGACGTTGAATTTTTCAAAATTATTCAGCCGCCATCAATTTGTGGTGTGATTTTTTTTATTGATAGTTCATTGTAACTACTAGCGGTTGGAGCGGCACTTCCCGAGCGAGCTCCCGGCACCATGACAGAGGAGTCCGGGCACAGTGAGGAGAATCTACCGCTGTAACTACGGAGCCAAATATCCAGTGTCCAACGTGAAACTAACTTCACCATAGTATGCTGTGGACATGTCTGTATGATGGTGTGATATGTTCTTCCTCATTTGGGTGACGGGGGCCGAGTGGCAACCATCTTTGAGGTTCATTTACCGCACCTACCATGCTGGGGTGTGGCCCAGAGTTACGGCAACCGAATCGACCTGATCTCGGCGGAAGCCGTTCTTATTCGATCTTCAAAATACCGCGTATAGGCAACCGATCAGTTTGGGACATCGCTTGTTGTGATGATATGTGGTATTCAACACTGGTCACTGGGTGTTAGTAATATTACTGTAATGATCAGTGTGACACACAAGCACCAGACTTGATTGCCGGAACAACTGGCTTTTATTGCAGATTTGAATGATGACACAACAGGCATAATAATCCCTAGCGCGGGCTACCTTTGCTGCCGTAACCCTTGCCAAGATAAAACTCAACTCTTAATTCTTGACGTCACTTTGTGTCTGCCGCCCAACTCAGCTTCCCTTGCACCGACACACATACAACAATACACACAAGCACGAGTCTTATTATTTATGTGTGTACTATATTGGGTAATACGAGTGGAAATGTGACTCGAGGTAGTATTTATTTCATGTGGAGAGGACTCTAATAATGTTAAAACTGCGTTTCTAAGGTCATAAAATGATTTTTTATGCTCTAACTATGACAAAATTTTCGATTTATAGATACGGAAATCTACTTTGTGGCAATTCACTTATCATTGTCACGTCTAGAACTGTCTGGAACTGACAGTTGCAGGCGAAAAATGAGGGATTACTCCAGTATAATTTATGGTCATTGCTTTCAATTTATTATTTTATTTGTGGAAGCCTGAAACTAATACATTTTGGGCCGCCAGAAAATGCCCTCCGAAGCCCACGTGGTGGGCAAATGAATCACCGGAAGTATTTCTTCCAACATTCATTTACTTGGTACTCAAATACAAAAGGTACAAGAGGTATTCCCGATCTTGTCCATCCTAGTCACACCCAAAGCGAACCTCAGAGTCTTCTTCTCTGCTATTCCCAGCTCTGCATCCTGTCTTTTCCTCAGCGGCGTTGTCTTTGGGCCGAAAAACATTGCTGGTCTCACCACAGTTTTGTACACCTTTGCTTTCATTTTAGCTGAAACTCTTCTATCACACATCACACCCGACACTTTTCTCCACCCATTCTTCGCCCCTTTTCCACACTCTCCATTGCTCTGGACTGTATGAGTATAAGTAATATGTATAAGACTTTTTAAACCTGTTATAACAATAGTTGCTCATGCATTGCAACCAAATATGCAATGATGTCATGATGATGGACTGGATTTGCCCAGTATCCAGATTTTATACTTATGTTGATGAGATGGGATGAGACGTGTCACAAACCAGCTAATTCCTCTTTCAGTAAACCTTTGGGCAGACAGAAACCCATACACACACACACACACACACACAAACAGATACCTTGACTGGTAGTAGTGACTGATCCAGATGGTGGGAAGCAAGCGGGTATTAGAGGATAATGTGATGGCGTCGGTAACGGGTCGGGCCTGGGTGACCTGTGGAGGGGGCGAGTGGTTAATGCTCTTTGATTGGAATGCACAGCTGCACCACTACACACAACCCCATATGCACACACATGTTGTCACACACAGCTGAGTATGTGAAGACTGCACAGACGCTTTTTGGGAAGCTTGGGGAGGCTTCAAAGGGTTGCATGACTCAGCAGCGCATGGGCGCTTCATCATCTGATTGTTTTTATTTATCATTTATGTATCTGCCTAGCTCTCTGCCCCCCCCCATCTGCTTTATCGTCAGCCTTCATCAGCATGCAATAACACACTCAAATCTCAAAACGCATGAATGCTGTATGGACAAAGATTTTTTGAAAGTATTTTTTAACATTATTTATATTATACAAATTGAAGAATGTGGAGGGGACTTTGTTGTGTACATTAAAGATGCTAAAAGCATTCAAGGATGACTTTCTAATAATATATCTCTTCACAAAGAACGAGTGGTGTGCCGAAAATGGCCCCCTCTGGGACACACTTTGGACACTCCTGGTTTACAATGTTTCTCTTTAAAAAAGCGTAACAGTGAGAGAGTTTGAACACGGAGATCACCGCTTTTAATTGTATTAATTCCATTTATACTGCACGCTGCCCTCATCTCATGCACTCATCTTTTTTTGTTTACAGGGGTGATGTGTTCAAAGACAGTTGTGCCGCACCTTGACCTCAAGGTCAGGAGGCAGGAGGCCCGGTGGGCACGTAGCTGAGGAGATTCTCCTGGTCAGAAAGAGACAGGTGCGGCCTATACTTTCCAGTATGTACTCTGCAGGGCAGACAGTACACGCTTTTACTGAAAAGCACTCAAAGAGTTCTTCCCTTATTGTGATTTACACCAATATATTTATTTTAACTACATATGCACACTACATATGCATTTATTCACAAAAGTGGCATTTTCCATAATGGCGTTTTTCTTCTGGATCTAGCACCAAAGAATTTGAAGATACAACACATTCATTGGCACACTCCAGATTAGGTAGTGTCTTGGCTGTATGTAATGGTGTTTGTGGTGTGTTTATAGCTTCATTGGTTCTCTTCCTATGACGAAAATTCCAAAGATCCCCTATTTTTTATATCATCCGTTATCTGGATTAGTCTTTAATATTTGTTAAAGAATCCTCGATCCAGACAGTGATCCAGATCTTCCAGTTCTTCCATAAACCATTTCTGGCAATTCCTGAAAATGTCATCCAAATCCATTGGATGGATGAAATAAGGTGATAAACAGTTTAATCAATTATCAGAAATGACTAAACAAATTACATTTGAATTGTTTATTTATGTATGATTTTTATTATTTACAATTTTCTTACAATTTGAAAGAGATGAAGATGAATCCTGCTTTGATTGTACAAGGACCGAATGGCACGTAGTAGCGGGCCACCAATCCCGTACTCCCGGAGCCCCCCCCACAGGACTCCATGAGGGACACGGTCAAATGCCTTCTACAAAGTCTACAAAACACATGTAGACCGGTTGCGCAAACTCCCAAATACCTTCCAAAACCCTTGCAGGAGTGTAGAGCTGGTCCAGTGCCCCGCGAGCGGGACGAAAACCACATTGCAACTCCTGTAACCGAGGTTCGACTAACGGTCGTACCCTTCTCTCCAGCACCCTGGAGTAGACTTTCCCAGGGAGTCAGAGGAGTGTGATCCCCTATAGTTGGGACACACCCTTCGGTCCCCCTTTTTAAAAATGGGGACCACCACCCCGGTCTGCCAGTCCAGATGTACTGTTCCCGACTTCCATGCAATGTTGAAGAGGCGTGTCAACCAAGACAGTCCCCAAACATCCAGTGCCTTGAGAAATTTAGGGCAAAACTCGTTCACCCCAGGAGCAGGTCTTAACTACCCCAAATACCTCAGCCACGGTGACAGAACTGTCCACGTACGTATCCTCAGACTCTGCTTCCTCTACGGAAGGCATGTCAGTGGGATTGAGAAGGGCCTCAGAGTATTCCTTCCACCAACCGACTATATCCTTAGTCAAGACCAGGTCGCTCGGACACCGGCCCTCGACCATTGTCCAAATCGCATGGCACCGGACCCTTATGCTTGCCTCTGCAGGTGGTGGGTCTGCGGGGGGGATGTCCCGTGTTGCTCCTTCGGGCTGGGCCCGGCCGGGCCCCACGGGCAAAGGCTCGGCCACCAGGCACTCGCCCGCGAGCCCCTCCCCCAGGCCTGGCTCCAGGGTGAGCCCCGGTGTCCCACGTCTGGGTGAGGTGCGGTCACTCCTCTTGATTTTTTTCATGAAGTGTCTTCTGAATCACTCTTAGTCTGGCCAGTCACCTAAAACCTGTTGGCCTTGGGAGACCCTACCATGGGCATAAAGCCCCCGACAACATAGCTCCTAGGATTACTCGACAACAGACCTACAGTGCTGCTGTCACAATACAGCATATAAATAGTAAATCCATGTGCACTGTATATCACCTAACTATGCATTTACAGTATACTGAATTACAAAAGCTGAAAGCTATTTTAACTAGATGGCTAGTGCTCTTGATCTGTCATTCTGTGGACTGTGCTTATCATTGATGCTGCTATGACGTGTCATATTTTCACCAAATACATCAGCAGGTTTCTGTCGCCATGATATACTGAGTGTCAAATCAGATCTTTCTCCCCCACCATTTTTTGGTCTCAGCCTCCTTGTGTCACTATGACTGAACTGGTTTGAAGTCTGCCAGTGGGGGGGTTGGGCCGGGCGGGAGGTGGGCGTTTGCCATGTGGGGGATGGAGACCTGCACTCAGGTCTTTGTACTGAAAGTGAGTATGATGTTTTTCCAAGGTGGCCAGCAGGCTGACATCTCCTTTGTGCATATGCCTTTTTAATTTATGCACACGAAAGCTGCCTGGATGCAGACACAATGCAAGAAGAATATGCATGCCATTGATTGCATCCAAACAGACATTCCAACATGGTCACGATTCTGACATGGGAGTGGTAAAAATACCAATAATACCAAATTAAAAACATAGCCTTAACAATACAAGATTGTATTACATATATAACTATATTATATTTTTAAAATATCATCAGCCCTTGCAAAAAAAAAAAGGTTGGATAGTGCTGAGCTGTGAAATTTGTCAATTGTTATTCTTTGAGCTACCGCTCGCCATCTGGTGTTGCTTTTTAACACTGATAAGTAAGGTGGGCCTCTGGTTACAAACCTCCTTCCTAGAACATTTAAGTCACTCAAACATAAAATACAGTAATAAAAACTCAATAATTGAATGAAATAGTAATAAGGGAACAAAACCAACATAACGCTGGTTAGTTGCATTCATAGGATCAAATCCTTTAACATGCTCAAGGATACTGACGCAACCTGGCGGTTGTGTGTAGTGATAAAAAGTTTTGTGATTTTTGTGATTTGTGACAGACTGATTCCTGATAAGCTTAGCACTGCTTAGTTATTATTGTCGCTTTCATAGGAACATATCTTTTAACATGCTCAAGGATGCTGACGCAACCTGGCAGTTATGTGTAGCTTTTTGTGTTTACCGACCCGCCATGAATGAACGTGACAGGCTGACTCCTGATAAACACTACACTGCTCAATTATTACTGTCACTTTAATAGGAGCAGATCCATTAACATGCTCAAGGATACTGACGCAACCTGGCAGTTGTGTGTAAGAGTTTTGTGATTTCTGACTGGCCATGAATGTGACAGGCAGATTCCTGATAAACATAGCACCATTTAATTTTTATTGTCGTTTTCATATATATCCTTCATATATAGAAACATATCCTTGAACATGCTCAAGGATGCTGACTCAACCTGACAGTTATGTGGAGTGATAAAGCCTTTTTTGATTTCTTTCCAACAGGCTGTGGACATGACAAGCACACTACACTACTTGGTTATTATCGTAGCGTTCAAAGGAGCAGATCTTTTAACATGCTCAAGGATACTGGAGTGACTTGTCGGTCACGTGTAGTGATAAAGCATTTTGTGATTTTCAACCAGCCATGAATGAACGTGACAGTCAGAGGCCTGATAAACGCTTCACCGCTTAGTTTTTACTGTCGCTTTCATAGGAACAGATCCTTTAACATGCACAAGCATATGTGTAGTGATAAAGAGTTTAGTGATTTCCAACCAGCATTGAACGTGACAGACTGAGTCCTGCTTGTGTGGGTGTGTTTGCAGGACGAGGAGGATGGCTGCTTGCACAGAGGACAGTTGGGTTTGCTGATGTTCTTTTGGAGTGGTTGTGGCCGACGGTTGCCTGTTTTGTTTTTGCAGTGAAGAGAGCGTTGAACTTTAACTTTAATTGTGTTTGTGACATTTGCTTGTGAGCCTCACGTGGCGTATTCTTCTGCTCTAACTAGTTCTCTAGTGTGTTTACAGACCAAAATGAAGCCTCTTTAAGGACATTTTAATCTAAGTGTTGTCAGGGAGGTATTTACGGCTAAATAAAGACAGTAGACAGTCTCAATTAACCGTTCAAATATATTTCTTCTCTATAAGACAGACAATATAAAGGTAATTGGTTCCCAACGTGACTACAAGGTGACACATTGTGGTGTCGGGGGGAAAAAAAGTCTTCTAAATTATAATTCTGCCGCGCTAATCAAATTTTATTTAGTTCCCCGCTGACTTTCAATCAGCCACCAATTATATGTGTAGTATGACAATGAAACCTCTTAAATCCAGCTTAGAACAATCATAGGAACGCTATGCTACCAGCAGATGGAACTCATGAAAGGCTACTGCATTTCAAATCATACACCATTTCTGACGCCGCAAAGGTGAGCACACACGGCCAAGCAACATGCAAACTATGGCCAGCAGGTTGTCAAACAGACCACACACACATACTCTTGTGTGGCTTTAAATAAGCTGTCTTTTTACAAGCTATCCAATGTTTATAGGGTGACAAAGGATTGCAGATGAAAGCCTCATCAATGATATATATTTTTTTACTTTATACATGCAGTGTCTGTACATGCATACAGGTTGTTAACATGTGCCAAACTTGCACTCAATAGGATGAGAGATTGCCTTCCAAAGCTGTGCACGCTTGCTTGCGAGTGTGTGGGATTATGCAACGGCTTCCTCTGTTCCTGGTGTGTTTATGATTGCTAAGATATTTCCCCCCTCTCCATAATTAGAATGATTACATTGCTCTGTCGCGAGTCAAAAGGACGGGAAAGAAAGCAACCCCGCCTACTTTCTTCCACTCTTTCGCATCGGCATCTGTCTCCGTGTGCTTTTCATGACTGGCTCTCGATAATGGATTCGTCGTATGCATATTTCAGCGGCTCTGTGCATGCAAACGACAGATTTGTGCGGCAGCAGTGTGTATACTGTAAATGCCGGTGCTGCCGCTGCCACGGGAAAGCCCTCTGAGCCGAGGCGTGCAGCGTGCGCCCCCTCCTCACATATGTCAAGGGGCCTAAAGGGAAGTCTCAGGTCCCCAGAGGCAAGGATGTAGGAGGAAGGGAGGCGTTATTGAGTAAAAGATGGATATCCATCAAAATTAGATTCAAAATCAGAGATCAAGGTGGTGCATAGCGGAGGGATAAGGAAGCAAAAGCCATCTTTAACATCTCTGGAAATGACTAACAACCTTGCTTTTCTTTGTGTGTTACTGTCCACTCCCTTCCATCATTATGGGATATGTCCACTTGATTGCATGGATGCAAGACGTTGTTAAAACACCAAACCAGTTGAGGTCACATTGTGCTCCAATGTGGCACTATAAAAAGTGGTTTTGGTGTATTTATTTTTCCTTTTTTTATAGTAAAACTGTGTAAACCTTTTTGCAAGACTCCTTCTCGCTCCACTGCCCTCAGTAATCCCACTTAGTCGGCTCCCGTGATGGCCGCAGATGAGACATGGAGATGAGAAAAGCAGGAAGAAAGGCTGGATGATGAAAGCGTGGGAGTCAGAGAGGAAGGATACTGGATGATGGGATGCGGGGGGATTGGGGGAGGGATGTGGATGTGATCGGGACAGCCAGGCAGTGCAAGAGAGAAGGCTGACAGAGGAGTATTGATTATCTGTGGGATGCACATGGGCCAGTTGCACTTGATTTAGACGGGCGGCAATACGTACAAGGAGATATTTTCTGTTTCATGCTTTTTGTAGTCACTGAATGAATTGCACGTGTGGTACACGTTTAAGGCCACATGCACATCAACACTCAGCGACGTTTCAATGTACCTTTTCAATCATTTTGACTCAATAAAGCAGCAAACAGGAGAGACACCAAAAATACTCCACAAATTCCCACTAAAATGTGTGCAGTTGTGGCGCATGGACTGAGAAAGTATGCGTTACGTTTTGGTGAGTGTCTGGATAAAGGGGTTTAGTCACAATATGGTGGAACCCCATGTTTGGTGTCATGAACCATGAAGTAACAAAAATACACGCCACAATAATTCAGCACTAGAGAATGTTTGCCATCTACTAAGTGACATTCTAGTGATCAAAATTCTTAGACCAGTTGAAAAACTTTTGGATCTTAAGGAGTTTCTAGGTGCAAAATGCAAAAATAATGAATGGTACTGAGACAAAAAAAATCAGTAAGAAATGAATTCAAACAAGCATTGGCAAGTAAGTCGAATAAACTCTTCCATGTCTCACCAAAAGTTTAAGACCACGGCATATCAAAGTCAAAATCTTGGCCCAAAGATTCTCTGTCTGTCACGATCTCTTTGTGGGAAAGGCAAAAAAGTGGTAGTTAGATGCAGTGTCATTTGAAACTTCTTCCAAGATCCTGAGGGTTATGTAACACAAAAGTGAAGCGGCAGACCCAAAAAAATGCTACCAGCTTTAAGCAGAAGGATCCGACTGACACGGGGCGATCCTCAGCCCAAATGAAGGTTGTTACTGGTGCCAAGTGCAGTCCGATAACTATCAGACCCCAACAGCAAGAGAAGGCTTGTCAAAGACAAAAGCCTTGTCTCCTCCAGCGCCACAAAATTGCCCATTTGGAAGTTGCATGAGAGTACCAAACATTGGACATTGAAAGGTGGAAAAAGTTTTATTCCCTGATGAGAACAAATTTAACCGTGATGGTTCTGATGGCTTCCAATATTACTGGCATGACAAGGAAATCCCACCTGAGCTGTTTTCCACGCAGCACTGAGGAGGAGGCATCTTCATGGTCAGGCCTGCTTTTTTCTTCAATAAACAACTGAGCTTCAGGAATTGCGGGGCTGTCAAACAGAAGAGGCTATAAGTAGATATTGCAGGTGGCCCTGATTAATCAATCCCCTCGTCTGTGTGGTAATGACTGACTTTTTCAACACTGCAGTTCACGATGCCCTCCTGCCAATGGACTTCTTATAGAGGAATAACTTCACTCTTTTGGACCATTCTGCATGTTCCTCTGATCTAAATCCAACTGAGAACATTTGGAGATGGACGGCAAGGAAATTTTTCAAAGTGGGTATCAGTTCCAGACAGTGGATGCCCTCCGTGAAGCCACTCATAGCAACATTCACACTTTTATTTATTTGTACAATTACTTAGTTAACTTCATGTTATTTTCCATCAGTGCACACTTATGATTCCCATTTTTCTCGATTATTTATCTCATATTATTATTTATGTGTCTTTCTTATCCATTCATGTCTGAAAACATCTGATCGGACACATTTAGGAGTTTAGTGCCACCTGTTGCTTTGGCATGCACTTTATGTGGACCAGTGGCTCTCAACTTTTTTCTGTCATGCCCCCCCAGAAGTACAGATATGTTTTCACCCCCCCCCCCTACTTGAAATGCCATTCATCAGACTGAACAAGAAAATGAAACAAAAAAAGCAACAATATTGAGAACTAGGAAGAATGCAAGCATATATAAGAGTCAAATTGCATGTAGAGTACAATAAAAGTGTACATATTGGCAAGTCCGCAGTAACGTTAAATGCCTCCATGCCTCTCACGACCCCCCTTGATAGTTCCGCCGCACTATTTGAGAAACACTCAAATAATTTTGAAAGACACCTTTATACAGAAGCCAGCACAAAATATTTTTAAAAAGTTCTACATCCAGATCTAACACAATCTGATGTGGGTTTCTGGTTGTCAGACTTTGAGCCCATTTTTACTAGAGACAAAAACTGAAATCGCAGTAATTCATGCCAGAATCAAGCTGTCGCTATAGGCGATGTTTTAAGTAACACTGTAACAATATTTAAAGTAATTACGAGTGAGATAACCACTCAATTCAAATCTTGAATGGTGAAAACAATAAAACACCAAATCTCCACTTTGAATGCAGAATGTGAGGGTGAAGTTTGTGGATGTGCCTCACCCATCTAAGTCTTCTAAATATTTGTTCTTGCATGCACGGTGGATGAGTGGGTAGCCTGGTGGCCTCACAGTCAGGAGGTCTGGGTTTGAATCTCCGTAGGGCATCTCTGTGTGGAGTTTGCATGTTCTCCCCATGCATATGTGGGTTTTCTCCGGGTACTCCGGTTTCCTCCCACATTCCAAAAACATGCATGTCAGGTTAATTGGGGACTCACCGATACAGTGACACTATTCCCATATGATGGCGGTTCCAATTTCGTGCAACTTCAGATTTTGTGAATCATTTGTCAAATTGCAAATTCGGTGGTACTCAACTTCTACTGGTTCCGCTGGAGCCGACAAACTGATTGTGGCATTAACGAGAATAATCATACAATCGCGGCCATGTGCACATTTAAGACAAACAGGTGTGGGGCGTGAGACGGGTGTCGGAAGGGTGTGTGCATGAGGTGTCATCTGTCAGCACCCTGCTTGCCTGCGTGGGCTCACAGCTGAGAATGAGCGCTTGCGCCTCCACACAGAGCATTTCCCCTCTTAAAACTACTTTTGATTGATATGCCTCTGGAGCATCCACTCTAACACAGCAGCAAAAGGGTGACTCACTGGTGCTTCAGGCTCACCCTGAAATGTATTATAATCAATGACTGACACATTAACTAAAAATGAGTCTAATACCACATTGGGGAAAATGGTTGTGTGATCTGCTTCTCGCAGGTTCTCTATCCACCTATCCATTTTCTATACTGCTTATCCTCATTAGGGTCGCGGGTATGCTGGGGCCTATCCCAGCTGACTTTGGGCGAGAGGCGGGGTACACCCTGGACTGGTCGCCAGTCAATCGCAGGGCACATATAGACAAACATTCACACTCACATTCATACCGATGGACAATTTAGAGTCGCCAATTAACCTAACATGCATGTTTTTGGAATGTGGGAGGAAACCGGAGTACCCGGAGAAAACCCACGCACACACGGGGAGAACATGCAAACTCCACACAGAGATGCCCAACGGGGATTCGAACCCTGAACCTCCTGACTGTGAGGCCAATGTGCTCCCCACTCATCCAGCGTGCAGCAGGTTCAATGTTATTAAATGCAATTGTTTAATTGGCGTCACCATTTACTCCTTACTGGTGAGGCCATGACCTTTCTTGTAATCCTCCAGTTTTACACCAGCAGGATGGTCGGGGGGCCGCTGGCTGTTTTTTCACAGCTCAGTCACTTTGTGTTAGGGTTTTCATGCATCTATAGCATCTCTGGGATTCAGTAAAGAACCCCGTAGTTGAGCTTGAGATTGAACCTGAGATAATGGAAGAAAATATTGCATTTCTACAGGATTTTCAAGCACACCTGTAGGATGTTTGTTTTTTGTGAGGCCGTTTGTGAGGTCAGAAGGCACTGATGTGGGTGACATTTTTCAGGCCAAGGACCCTGAAACTAATGAGGGGCAGACACCCAATACTATATACTATACTATATGCTATATATGTTGTGTAAAATGGTGTTCTCAGGTTACCTTACAGGTTGTTGTCAGGTTATGAGGGAATTTCATTCTTACACTGTGATGTAAGGAAAGCTTTGGTGTAAATTGAAATTTAGACCTAAATTATACCTGAATTAACTCCTTAAACTCCTCACCCTGTACACAGAACACATGGGTGACATCTAAAGTACAGTAATAAAAACATTAAATACCGGAATGAAACAAAACTGTAAAAAAAAAATGGAATTGTATCCTTGTGGTTGTCCTACCTTCCTAAAAATTCCTAAAAATCCTAAAATATTTTTCCAGACTAGTCTGGAAGGATAAGCGCTCCTTCTTGTCTCCTTGTAAAAGTGCATTGAATCCATGACCCTTCGATCATGCATTATCATTCAATAATCTTTATTCTTAATGATGGTTGCAACAGTCGAGCAGTTCAGACCAACAGAGCTTTTCAAGCTTTATGTGATGGTTATTTTCACTTCCATGGCGATCGCTTTCCTTTTCTTTGTCGCACTGCCGCTTGCGCTACCCAAGTGCAAAAACTAAACCTATAAGCAATGTTATCCTTCCTTGGCAAATGCCGTATTCTTGCCCCTGTGTTTATGAAACGCAGAAATAAACGTGTGTCCACACTGGAATAAATAGTCAATAGTTGCATTCAGACGGGAATGACATCATCAGTTTCAGGAAGTAGGAGCGTGGTTGTCTATATGACAAGGACAAGCCGGCGTTTTCAGATTTTTTATTTTTGCTTTTATAGTTTTACAGTTATAGACTTATGTGCATAAAACAATTCTATATGCAAAACAATATGAATGAAAGGGAAAAATTTATCCTTAAGACTACTTTTACCTTCATCGAAGACGTGATTGTTGGCAAAGAGGACGATGTGGCAGCAAGAGCAACACTGACACCACCTTCTAGTTATTTCTTCAATTCATTGTTCAATTCATGTTTCTCACCTTCTTTATACAAATGCTGGCACTTGCAACTTTTTTTTGGTTACATTTTTGATTATTTTGCAGCCCATGATCAATAAGAAAAGCAGAGACCTGAGTGAGACGCACTACTGAATGCAGGAAATAATTCATGGCAAAACATGAAGATGGTGGTGCTGCCATATTATGTCACCAGTGTTGCCAAATCTTTGTTGCTAAATCTGGTGACATTCCAAACCCTCTTAGCGACATATTTTCCAAAAAGCAACTAGCGACAAATCTAGTGACTTTGTTGGAGAGTTTTCTGGTACAGTGGTACCTTGACATACAACTGTAATTTGTCCCCACAACTAGCTCGTAACTTCATTTACTCGTATGTCAGAACAATTTTCCCCATAAAAAATAACGTAAATGCAATTAATTGGTTCCAGTGCCCTCAAAAACCATACCAATTTTTATTGTTCATATGTTTTTAAATAAGAATGATGTGTCTCCACACTCAATAATGTATGAAAAACTTATATTAAATCATGATAAAAGAAAGTGTAAAGAAATTAACGTGTTTTCTTAAGTGTACTTTACCTTGAAGAGCAGATGGAGATGTTGGAGAGTGGCGGCGGAGGTTGGAGTGAGATTTGTTTCCGTGTTTGGAGTTTTAGCGCATGCGTGTCCGTGAAGGGGTAGAGCTATGACGCAAGCGTTTTCATAGAAGCTGGGGGGAGGCCGTAACTATCGAGCTATGGAGACGCTAACGCCGTCTTCAAATTTTTCCTCTCTTGGACCCGTTTTCAAAAGTGTTTGTTTACAGACCCGGAAAACGCCGGCTTCCTATGGATGATATGGATGAGTGAAGTAATTGTGCGTTTAGGCCTCGGATCGTCTGCGTCTGGATGGGGCCCTAATAGATTATTGTACGCTCGTAAGTCACATCAAAGCTCGTATACCAAAGCAAAATTGTATCCGCGTAACGGCTCGTATGTTGGAAAACTTGTAAGTTAATGCGCTCGTGAGTCAAGGTTCCACTGTATTTTGCGTTTTCTGGGGACGTTAATATGAATGCACGCTTGATCTGCAGTTTCTGTTCTCACTGAACAGCATCAGGTGCTGCTGTGAGGTCCGACCCTGCCCCAAAGCAGTCGCAACATGCACTGTTAGCTCTCGGGGCTCACTGGGAGCAGAGTGGAGCTCTACATATCCATTAATCACGCATTGGCGAGGCCCGGTGCTGCCGGGGTGGATTTCGCTGTTTGACAGAACTGATGTTTCTTAATCCGCATGACTACTCATTACACTCAAGACAAAAGGTGGAGGCTGGAGGCGAGTCCAGATGTAATTATCACACTAATTACACTTTGAGAAAATATTCAAAATATTTTATTTTTGATAAAGTGATGGTCAATGTGTATTTAACAAACCAAAAATCAAACTTGTTTGTAGTTGTAAACATAATAAAGCTGTTTTTCCTACAGCATCTCTTACAACATCATACGCAAATAATGTGCAATTAGCTGATGATGTCATCTCGCGACCGCCAATAGCTACTTTCCTTGCTGAGGAGTTGGCAACAGAAACAACCAAGTCTTCAAAGAAGGTAAAAGTAACCTTAAATGTACAATTATCTTTTTTAATCATCATTTATATGCACGTCTTATTATTTTCCGCAAGTAACATTTTTGGCTTTCTGGAACAGAATTGGATTTACATTATTACTTTTGAGCAACTAGGGATTTGGTTAGCGTACATTTCTGTTAGAGACCCTTCTGGAACGGATTAATGACTCTAACCAAGACTCCACCGTAGAACTCTGTTGATTTCTGAAGCACGTCTTGCAATTCCCACATTATTACACTCATTATGCTGTAAAACGGAACATTGTCTTTTCCCTAATGCTTGCATTTTGGCGTCTTGTCAGGTGGTTGCGCCAACTCTGTAACTTGTGTAAGATCGTTTATCACGGGTCAGATTTTACTGTAATGCAGTAGGCAGCTGTGGCGTCTGGCAGCTTCTTTATATAGTGTTGACTCAGGAGTGGCTTGCCAGACTGGCTTCTGACAGCAGGCCTGTTTAAGGACGCAAATGTCGAGCATCAACCTAACCCAACTGTTTCTGTCGTTTTCCTTCTGTTCTCCTTGCCTTTAGCACACTTAAACGGTCATTGAACATAGTCTATTTTTTGTCAGCATTTCTCTGTGTAGGATTGGATTGTGTTTTTTTTAAATTGCCCAGAAACGATTCTCATCACAGAAGCCTGGCTAAACAACAATGAAGTGAGACAAAGCGCCAAGCAAAATGCCATCATAATCACTTGTCAAATTGTAGTTACATATGCAGCCAGTTTCAGACATGATAGTACGGTGGCCCACGGGGGGGCGAACGTGCAGCGACGCTCCAAACACAGTAGTGACCTAAAACACACAAACACCACAAAACACATGCAGCTAGGAAATTTAAAAATGACGTAATCACATCATCGCTGCAGGATCAAAAACAGGCTGGACTGTAGAGAGGGAGGGCATCAGACCTGAGGGATACCTGATATGAGTTGTTAAACAGTTAATGAGGTATGTGCATTTGGAAGTGAGCCCTGATAGCAGTTTTGGATGGCTCTGCAGAACACCGAGTTCCACTGACGTCACAAAACCCAGACGTCCTTATATGGGCAATGCTGAGCAATGGCTCTCAGGAAATGTTTGTTTCCGTGTGAGGGAAAGCTGATTTTGTTTAGCAATTCGAAGCTGGACTGTTTGCCAAACTGTTGCTGAAGTGGAAAGACTTAACGTTATTTGGTTGTGTTGACCATTTGGGCGCAAAGCAGGAAACCCAAGGAAACACTGCAGGAAAAGTCGTAAAGTCTGCGGGTTATTGTGTGTAGCTGCTCTATAGGAGTCCAGAACTCAATACAAAGGCTCGAAAATGAGTATAATAGGTCCCCTTTAAAGATTGAATTTGTAGTATCTTATTTTACTAAACAAGGACATGAATGAATATGTACCTTGTTATTTATTTTGCCAACTTGAGCATCCTACTCGTATCTCTATATCTCTCAGGCCTGGTGCTCCCACGGTAACCTCGCTATCTTTGTTTTGTTCCGTGGCTTCTGTGTGTTTTGAAGCTTTGCGTGTGTGTTTTTTATTTTTCACATATGCACTGTAGTCGGACACCCAAGCAACCTGGATCTGTGGGTGTCTTTAGAACCAGAGTACTATTTATTCCTCTACTTCCTTTTTCGCCGGATTTTTTGTCCTCTCGCATTTCAAACCAATTCAAGCCAATCCAACCTGTTCAGCTCCTTCAGGACAAGTGAGCTATCCATCATGACTTTTCAAAAACTATCCACATTTACTGTCAGTTTCATATTTTCTGTGACAAATTACCCGGAATGGGCAATTTCTAAGGCACCCCTGCTTGTGCAAAATCATTCTTCATTTTTCTGCTTATTCCACAGGGTGGTATGGCTCAGGAGGTAGAATAGTTGTTTCCCAACCCGACCGTTGATCTAGCTGTCATCATTCAGTTTATTTAGACATTTTGACCTTCAGTCTGCCCAACATTTTAAATTATGCCATTGTTAGTCTGCTACAGAAAATTAACTTTAACCCCTACTGGTGGAAAATACATTTACATTTTCCATTAATGTAACATTCCAATTTTGCTACATGATGACATGGCTCTAGTGGTTGCTGGTTCTATACTCATGTAATTGCTCAGCATATCAACAATCATTCTCCATTTTTCCCATTTCAAATTATTACAGTTTTTGTCCATCAACTACTTCTGCTCATTAGACACATCTAGGCTGTCTGTCAGGACTTCTAAAAAGCTATCATTTTTTTCTGTGACATTTTTCCTATCAAAATTGAATGGATAATTTGGTGGAATTTAATTTTCCAACTTAACATTACATGTAACATTCAGCTTATCCTGTGCAAAATGGCGTTGCTTAGGTCGTAGAGTAGTCATCTCCCAACCTGACGATTGCTGGTTCAATCCTCAGCCGGTGAATAGATTTAAATGCATTTCTAGGACAGTTCTACAGTGCAGATACCATTCAGCATTCACACACAATTTCTTGTAATAGCAGTTTGGCAAAGTTTAGCTACTTATGACTGCTTTTGTGTATGCGCATATGAGGTGTGTAGGAGACAGTAGAGAGAGAAAGTCATGGATGGCAATCATTATAAGATTTTGACACTAGGAATTGTGACAAATATGTATTTATTTAATATTTTAAGCCACATAGTTTGAATCCAAAGAGGAATTTACTTCATGATTTTAGCAGGCTTGTGTGGTTTGGTGAGCAAACATGCCTGTCTGCAAAGCCTAAAATGCTTCATTTAATGTTATGAGTTTCCATCTGGGCAAGTTGTGGATGATGGTGATAATTTCCGTGAAAATGTCATGAAACTATGCGGTGGTTTAGGAGGGTTAGAGTGACCATGCCAGTACATGTGATTTGCTCTCAGCCTAATATATTTTTGATTCCAGAGCACAATTATGTGCTGACTGCATGCTGATGCACGAAACAGTGTTTGCTTTGCGCGCCCACGCTGCCGCCTCATGCTGGTGGTTGCTGTTGTTGTCGATTGTGCGTGCGTGTCTACATCTCCTACATCTCCATAGCCGGTCATCGCGTCACATGTCAGGGTTCCCGAGTCCCCCCCCTTCCCTCTCTCTCTCACCATTCCAGATCCTCCACGGCGCTTGAGCAGAGCAACCCACGCAGTCTGCGCGCGTCTCCGCTCCACGCTGCGCCAACACACCCAAGAGAGGATGGACGCACGGATGAAGGGATGCGCATAGATGTTCCACATGAAGACCGCTGCACTTTTTTGCTCCTTTTGCGATTTCTAAACAATGCGAGATGAGCTTCCATCTCCCAGCCGAACCAGAAGCAGGACATTAGTGGACCGAGAGGGCAGCGGAACCACACCGCCGGGTTGCTGGGGGAAGGCTGGGCGCGCAGGAAACAAGGAAAGTCGCGGATCATGCTTATGGGAACTTCCTATTCCGTCTCCTTAAGGTATATTTTTTAAATAATCAACTTTTAGAGTCCAGCCATGCGTACTTTTGGTGTATCTGATCTCGCGTTAATTCCATTTGTTTACTTTTAACCACAAATAAGACAAGAACATGCACGCGCCATTGTCCTTGTCACTTTTACTCATATTTACAATTTAGTGTTTTTTCCACACATATCACAGAATGAACATATAAACATTCATGTTTGATTCTAATATTAATCCGAGGATGTTGATAGAGTAGTCAATAGAAACAAAGCACACCAAAAGGTACACTTTGTGGCATTAATTGCAAGTGCATTTTATTTACAATAACAGTAATAATCGAGGTTGGACCAACAATTCTCCGTAGCTCTCCTTTTGCACGCTTTTCATGGCCACCGTTGCGTGGAGTGGGCTCAAAAAGCTCCACCAAACCAGAGACAGAGCAGTCCATCTGTTCATCACATAGCAACAGGAAGGGAGAGAGAGAAATCACACCATTCCCATGTCACATTGGGATCTGTGGCAGAGTTACCCTCAGTAGATTCCTAAATGAATGCATTTAATGACCTCCACGGACTTATTGTTAACATTTATTGTTGGCGTTTATTTCATGCAAGTCACATGATGGTGCATCGGCCTTAAGGCATAGGAAGCCTTTGTTGTCTTCTTCTCCATTTTTGCAGCGTCTTCCTCTCCCTTCTTTGCAACCCCTCCCACTTGCCACCTCTCCCTAACCTCTCTCTCCGTCTGACCTCTCCTCAGAGTGGCTCGGCCCGATGCTCTATCATGACTGATGGCGAGGGGAGAGTGCACTTTCAGTATGCAGATAGGCCGGCGGGGCAGGAGCAGGAAGAGGTCCTGGAGGAGGTGAGGCTGGCTATACTCAAGCCCTACCAGAACGACGCTCCGGGCCTCGATGTAGGCCCAGGAGGCCTCAGTGATGAGGAGCACATGGAGCGCATGGGTAGTACTAGAAGGAAGAAGAGGAATGGTAAAAGGGGGGAGGATGAAGTTCAGCAGGAGCAGGAAGTGCAGGAAGCCGAGCAGGAAGTGGATATCGGACCGACGCTGGGAGTTCGCATCGTGGCTCCCATACGTGATCCAGACTGTGTCTCTGAGGAGTCGGAGCAACAGCCGTACCCGGCCCTGGCCCCCATGGCCTTCTTCTGCTTAAAGCAAACCACACGGCCTCGCAACTGGTGTCTTCGTGTGGTTTGTAACCCATATCCTTTCCAAACATGGAACCTAAAGTGGGCTTGACACCTGGTAAGACCTGCTTTGTCCTTTTTGTGGATGTGAGAGAGATGAGCGTGGCATTGTTGCTTATACAGTTGGCTTTACGGGGTCTTCTCCTTCTGAACTCCTTGAGAAATTTGATAGATCATGAGACACACGGCAGCCTAGTGGTTAGCATGTTGGCTGCTCAGTCAGGAGATCTTGAATGTCTGGGCATCTCTGAGAGGAGTTTGCATGTTCTCCCCATGCGCGCATGAGTTTTCTTTGGGTACTCCGACTTCCTCCCACATTCCAAAACATGTTGGTTATTTGAGAAATAACTGAGTGAATTGTCTCTATGTGCACTTTGATTGACTGGCGACCAGAGTGTACATCGCCTCTCGCCCAATGTCAGCTGGGGTAGACTGCAGCGTACCCCCGCAACTCTAGAGACGATAGAAGATGGATAACGGAGTCTTCCGGTAAAGTGGAAGTGCCTAAAGTTGAAGGCCCCTGCGGTTGTACCATAGTGACCTGCATATAAGACGATCCTGAGTATGATGGGGTCTTCTTTTTAAAAGCTGTTATTGTTTTTTCAAAACTCCTCCTCTCTTTGACTTGTCATCTTAGGTTTGGTTGAAATGATGTTGTATGTGTTTGCACTGCTAGTGCGGTTTGTTTGGTCAACATAACCCTGGTCGGCACCAAGCAAGTGGATCAAGACCAACCGCTGTTGAACGCTACTGCGGTTCGGTTCAAGCTTGAACGTGAACGCTACACCAAACAGCACAACAGCCTGTTGGGTTGCGTGTGCAGTGGAACCTTGGCTAGCGTGCCAGGAGATCCGACCAAAAAGTATTATAACTACAGACTTACGCTTCTTGTTTCCAGGTTCATAGCAAGCTAATAGGCTGCTAATAAGAACGCTTTTTGATAAAAATACATGAGGAACACAGTCGGACTGACGCAGTGTATTAAGAACCGACAAGACATGGTATGGTATTTGGTATACAAACTGGAAAACTTACGTTAACTGAGGCAAAATTTTGGCTTAAATGTTTGACGTTAAATTGTGCCTTTCCTCTTTTCTGACCTATAAATGTTGTTGTATTCTCGTGTCAAACGATGCCAACATGTCAGATAATGAGGTTTGTGCATTTGGAAATGAGCCCAGAAAGCAATTTTGGATGGTTCCATTGACAGCACAAAACCCGAACTTCCTTATATGGGGAACGTTGAGCAATGCCTCCCAGGAACAGGAAATGTTGTTTCGGGTGTGAGGGAAAGCTAATTTTGTTTAGCAGTAAGACGCTAGACCATCCACCAAACTGTTGCTGAAGTCCGACGCTTTTCCAACGTTACTTGGTCGTGTTGAAGAGTCAGAAGACCAAGCTGTAAGTAACCATTTATCAGTGTCCTAACAGTGTTCATTTGGGGAAAAGTAATGGGTTGCGTGTGTAGCACTATAGTGCGCATATAGGCAGCGGAGCAGAGTTGCATACATGCATGCATGCAAATTACAAGCTCATCAATGTCTGGAGCTGCTAATAGCTACATTTTAAAAAGATAAGTTGCCGTTCACTATCAACTCCTGTACCGCCAGAACTAGGAAGTGAGGTTCGGCAGCTGTCCGAAGGCCTCCTAGCACTTGGGAGTGTGACCAATCACAGCGTAGTGTGCTCGGCGGGAGGCGTACCTGGAGGAGGGCCTGGGGTGGAGTACATTACACAGACCTTTTGGGTGCGAGGCAGGAAAACCCAAGGAAACAATGCAGGAACAGGAGCAAATTCTGGAAAATCTAGAAAGCTTTCTGTGCGGGTTATCGTGTTTCGCTGCTCTATAGGAGTCCGGAACTCAATGCAAAGGCCCGAAAAGTAATATTAAAAGGTCCCCATTAACTGGAAAGCACACCAACCAAGACATACACTAACCAAGCTTCCACTGTATAAACTTCAAGACCCCGAATATAAGACTCGACTAACTGGGTTATCCATGCATCTGGGTTTCTGAGAAGTAGCCAGCCTCCTGGGGAAAAAAAAATCTTCTGACCTGAAAATGTAACCCTTCATCTTGTGCTGAGCTTATTTCTCGTCCACCGCCCTGAATGTCGGTCATCCTCGAGTTAATTACAGCGCATTATTTTGGTACAAAATGCAACTAAATTCTCACGAGAACAAGCTGGAGTCAAGCATACTGTATGTAAGCAAAAACTAAAGTTAGACAGACGGGTCACTAGGGAACCCAAACACTGCCTGGCTTTCACATTATTGCAGCATAGACTTTTGAGGGGAAACATCCCCCTGCAAATTGTGCATTTCAGTTGTTGCTTTGGGTTTTTTTTGCATAGTTTGTTGTGTGCTTATTGTGCTTTGCTCCACATGATGTCAAAATAAGTCGAAGCGCGTGTTTTACAGCATGATTCTGTTTTAACTACAGGCGAAATGCACTCATCCCTCATGTATGTTTTATGGTGCCCCAGTGCAAAACTCTGTCAGGAAGCCATTTTGTGCTTAAAATTCACTCATTTTTTATATTTTGTTGCAATGCAAAATCAATTTTTAGCCACTCACGGCCAATTTAGTGTCTTTTATTAGCTTTTCAAGTGAACATCCCGCCTGCACAATTCTCATCCGGGGGTTGTTTTAGCGCACTGTAAGAGTGACAGAATAGAACATGATGTGCATCCAAATCCAAGCATCAGGAAAAGAACTTGAAGACAAATGACTGCAACATATATTTGTTCTTGATGCGCTTCGGTCGGTGGAGTAAAAACAGAATCGAGATGTGTTTCACACTTATTTGTACCAGGAACGTCTTTTAATGTGACAGATGTATTCCCATTTGACTCAGTCGTGTTGTGGGAGAGCTCTAGCAGCAGTTGATGATGGTAGCTTCCTACTTACTGGCTGCGTCCTCAGTTTGACTGCATGATTAATGCATGCTGTCTTGTGTAACCGTTTTGGTCCCTGTGTGGCCGGGCCTTTACGACCTGTGCTGGACCAGGTCTGACCACCGGTTGGAGGCCGGCTGGCCCTGGACGGGACACCATCCTGACATTTACATGACATTTCAACAACATGAAGCAAACAAGATAGAACGAGATGTATTTGGACATAAAGAAGAGGAACAGATGCATACTTGTTTTATGTGAGCAGGGCTGTCTTTTGTGGAAGAGGAAGGGTTGTATTTGTGTCATAGATGCAAAGTGGTGGATGGATATTGCATATGGGTTATCAGCAGGTTGAGCCACTGAGAGAAAAAATACAACAATCTCTCCTTTATTGTGGTTAATTGGTTCCAGACACATCCATCCATCCATCCATTTTGTATACCACTTATACTCATTTGGGTCGCGGGGGTTCCAGACCCGACTGTGAAAACTGAATAAGATTCCATACTTATAAATTGAATATTTTCCGTAGTAAAGCATAAAAAACCTGTTTACAACATTCTAAATGTGTTTTGTTAACCTAATTAGAGCCCTCTAGACATGAAATAACACCCCCACAGTCAGCTTTACACTCACTATTACTATTACCTATTACCCACTATCAGAAAAAATAAGACATTTAAGACACAAAGAAGACTTGTGCTAGTGTGTGTTGCTGTAAATGTGTTTTGAGATAGGGGATCTGAGTGGGGGGAAGAAAAGAAAAAAAAAAAAGGGATAAAAAATAAAAATTATTTTTAGCTTGGTGTGGGTTACATCTGCAAAAGCAGCCTGTTTTAGGGATTATTGTGCCTGTTTTTCTGGTAATCAAATCTGGTGCTTGTGTGTCTCACTGAACACTACACCAGTGGTTCCCAAACATTTTTTTGCAGCGCCCCCACGTTTTGAAGATAAAATGATATTCAGCGCCCCTCCTACCCACAAAATATGATAATAATGAAAAGTGTTTGTGGTAGCTCCCCGTCCCCCCGTCATAATGCCGGGCCCCCCCTAGGGGACACATCCCCCAGTTTGAAAACCACTGCACTACACTAACATTACTGACATCTAGTGACCAGTGTTGAATACTACAAATTATCAACATTATTGAATGCTTTATATTTGTATTTGGCTTCATTTAGCCTTTTTTATGCTTGAAAATTTAGGCAAAAGATATATAAAACATTTTAAAACGAATAATAGGCCGTATTTGAACCACAAAACAGCATGATTTTTAAAATTAATATGTTTCTGAAAAGCAGTAATAGAGTGAAACTGTGAAAAGTGAAGTGGCATGGGATTACTGTGTATTATTTATATTAAAATAACACTTTTCTTACCTCATTGCGACGACGACCCCTATATTAGATGTCTATAGCATTTTTTTAAGTGCGTGTGGTTTTTAGGTCTTCCTTAAAGCCCAGAAATTCTCATTTTGATCCTCTGTGTGGAGTGTGCTCGCTCGGGTGTCCCCAGGTACTCTCTGCATGTTAGGTTAATTACCCGTAAGTGTGAATGGTTTCTGTAGGATCTTTTTTTCCCTTTCGGCTTATCCCTGCTTATCCCATCAGGGGTCGCCACAGCAAATCAGTTTCTTCTGTTTGATTTGCATGTTTTGATTTGGCAAAAGTTTTACATCGGATGCCCTACCTGACACACCCTCTATATGAGGGAAATGATCTAATAGTGGTAATAAAAAAAAAGAGTGTGATAAAAACAGCTGGTCAAAAGTTTAAGTAGAAATGAATGAATTTTTGGACCAGCTGTAGTGTTAACTGCTCACTTTTGTTAGTGTTTAACACGTTCAGCAGGGCTGACAAAGTGGCCGGCCGCGGTCTGGAACTACTGGTGCGAATGTGAATCCATCCATCCATTTTCTATGCCGCTTATCCTCATTAGGGTCGTGGGTATGCTGGAGCCTATCCTAGCTGATTTTGGGCGGGAGGCGGGGTACACCCTGGACTGGTCGCCAGCCAATCGCAGGGCAGCAGCAAAGCCATGTTGTCTTATTCAGGCCAGACATTTATGGTCATTTTTATGCAGTTAAAATTCTAATTGGGAAAAATATAGACATTTTTGCACAACCTGTTTTTTTAAACCACAATTGGTTACATATACTAGCCAGATGGGGTGTTTTTATATTTTTGGGGTTAAAAAAACATAATTTGGAGCAATGTGCATACAGTCCCTTAAAGAAATTTTTGAATTGGGATTTATAAAATGTCGTTAACCTGCCTAATTAATATCGACTGAGTCAATGTTTTTGCAAATGACCATATGTAAACCTTCCAGTGCCTTCTTAGGGAACTGGAGTGTCACGTACACATCCCAATCCACTGCTATTTCACGCTGGCCAAAACCCCATTAAAATATTGTAGACAACATGAGAGCATTTGTAATCCAGTCGTGTCAGAAAGCAGAAAAGATGAAACTCTATTTTAATACTCCCCAGTCAGCTATACGGGTGTAATGGTTACTTCCCAGCTGTTCCGAAAAACATCAGGTCACAGCGCCTACATGATCAGGTGTCATCAGTGGGAGATTGCCAGAAGGGAAGACTGGAGACCTCCGGAGATGAATATTGTAGTTTCATATAGACTTTCCGTGCCAAATGACCTGATCGGTGGCCCAACAGTGTATTCTAAAACTGCTTCTTATTGTAAGTGGGGTAATTTGGCAGACCCACGAGGACATTTGGAGCTCATACTTAAGCGTACACTTACCATCTTATTGGCAGTTTCCCAAGTGCTTACACGTACCAGCATAGCGGCAGTTTCCCAAGTATATTTCTATAGGTCAGTTTTAAACACAATTCTGCTCTCGTGTGTGTTTATACTAAAGCAGGGATCACGGAGAAAGCCTATAAGTAATTCGATGTTATGGACACTCACCAGTGGTCATATAGTAGCTGCTGTGGTGCGTGCATCCAGACTACAAATTGGGTTTGCAGCAAATGTTTTTGTTGTTTAGAAGCGCTGAGGACTGTCTGTACTGACATCGAATGGGTAATTAATGAGATGCGCTGTCACACGCTTGACTTGCAAGACAACCACTTGTTTTGAACTGAAAGCAGGTTATATCACACAGTTGAACTCAATCAACATATGTCTCTCCGCATCCTCTTCTTTGTGGCAGCAGGTGTGAAGAATGTGGGTTTTGTCTGCCACATACAGTGTTTTGAAAAAGGGTTTGCACAGATCATTATTTCTGATCATGGAACAAATGTAAATATTAGTCACTGACAACATGATTAAACACAAATGCAGTGAAAAAGTGATTGCCCCCCTATGTTAAAACATAATTCTACTGAGATTAAGTGAGAGCTGTCAGTCTGACAAAGTTATAAAGCCATTTCTAAGGCGTTGGGACTCCAACCAACCACAGTGAGAGCCCTTGTACACAAATGGCAAAAACAAAAACAGTGGTCAACTTTCCTTGGAGTGTCCGACCTACCAAAATGACCTAAAAGGCACAGCAACGACTCATTCAAGAGGTCACAAAAGACCCTGCAACAAATTCCAAAGAACTACAGGCTTCACTTGCCTCATTTAAAGATAAGATAAGATATGTCTTTATTGGAAATTTCAGAAATTCAGTGTTCATGACTCCACCATAAGAAAGACAGTGGGCACGGCAGAGTTCCAAGACGAAAACAACTGTTGAACAAAAAGATCATTCAAGCTCATCTCAATTTTGCTAGAAAACATCTTAATGATCCCCCAGAACTTTGGGAAAATACTCTGTGGTTTGACAAGTAAAACGTACTGTAACAATAACAGTAAAATACGGTGGGGGAAGTGTGAGGGTCTGGGGCTGTTGCTGCTTCCGGACTGGGAAGACTTGCTGTGAAAGCTGGAACCATGAAACCATTTGCTGTTCTTTCTGCTAAGGATGGCCCAACCAGTTATCAGGGTTAGGAGACCATGTATGTTTGGATTTTTTTTCTACCTTAATAAGAAAAGAGTCATTTTGTGTTCATGCATTTTGTGTTAAGTTGTGTTGTCATTGCCTAATATGTACATTTGTTGGATGACCTGAATGTGAGACAAACATGCAAAAAAAAAAGAAATCAGGAAGGGGTCACACACTTTTTCACAACCCTGTACCGCATGCACATGCTTTTTTTAAAATACAAAGTACACCGTTTAGTGTTGCGAATGGTCGGTTTTGTATTGGAAAGCCATTGATCACGTGAGGCCAAACAGTTCAACAGTTGGACGCGGCATTAATAGATCCGAATTACAGCCTGGCGGCATCTCTCATTCATCATGTTTATGATGCTCAGCAGCATTGATGGAGGGCTGTTCTCTCCCACACAGCATTGGAGGTGATGCGGGTCCTAATTCAAGCAGCAATCACATCACTGGGCGGTTAAAGTTATTCATGTAATGGACTCTTGACCTGTGTCCAGTACATTGTGTCTGCATGCAGGAAGAAACACCACTTTGATCATGTTTTATTTTTTTATTCTTTCAACAAACCTCAAACAAAAGAGGCCAACTGTCACCTTAAAATATCTTCAAGTACATGCAGGAGAAAGTCTTACACAGAGAGCAGGTTGAGGGCTGTTGTTTATTTCATGTTTCTCCGCACTGAAACTGATTGCTTTCATTTCTCAATGATCGGAAAAACAACCTTATGAGACGTATTTGCATATTTATGCATTGGAATAACGGTTGTGTTGCTTACTTACTTGACAGAATCGTGCACAAACTGCATAAACCGACTTCAACTAGAGGAGTGGCGCACAAGCTAAGGAAGAAACTTCACTGCATATCAACCTAAAGCTGCAAAATCCCCTCCATCCATTTTCTATCATGTAAGCTGGAGCCTATCCCAGCTGACTTTGGGCGGGAGGTACACCCTGGACTGGTGGCCAGCCAAGTGCAGGGCACACACAGTTAAACACTCATACTCGAATGGCTGGAATACGGCAAGAAGCATTCTCTAGGGGGCGCTGCAGGGATGACAGGGAAAAAACAATTCATATTCATATTTAATATTGCCATTGCTTGTAGGATATGAATGTCAGATGGGCATTGTGTCTACAGATGGGATACCAACACCCCTATATTGCACTCACAAAGTCGATATAACACAGGGGTGTCCAAACCTTTTCCAGCGAGGGCCATATTCAGTAAACCGACACATCAAGATACGCTAAAAAGTTCAACATATTTCAAGAAAAATCTGCATTTCAAATTTGTACTATAAGTGATAAGGCGTGTTATTGATATAAAGTGGGGTTTTTTTTTCCTAACCTAATTTTCAAAACATTACAGCTTTATTTTGTTTTGGTTGTTTCTCTAATTATGAGTGAAAAAATAGCAATTTACCTCCACGCTAATGAAATTACGTTATTTCTCCTCATAAAATAAAAATAAAACAAAATGTATTCTTGTTTTCTAATGGTTACAATCTTGTAAAATTAAAGCCGCTTTTTCCATTTTTGCTGCTGTTTTTTGTTTTGTTTTATTTAACCTTCTTCTTGTAAATTTGTTGCTATTAATTATGACTTTATTCCCATGTTTTGACTTTTTTGTGGCAACAATATACGTTTTTACGCAACCTGATTTTGAAAAAATTACAATTTTATTAATTGTTTTTTGTTTTAAAAACATTATAATTAATAATTAATAATTGAATAATTAATAAACAATGAATACAATAAATATTATTAAATGTCTACTTTCTGCTAATAAAATTACATTATTTTTCCCCATAATATTACAATTATTCTTCTAAATTTATGACTTTTTCTTCTTAGATGACATCTTTTTCCTCTTTGTAATGTATTCTTGCACAATCACTGCTGATTTGTTCTGTTTCTGCTGCTGTGGTTTTTAAATGAAGTTGTGTTCATTAGCATTTCCACGACACGAGCACGCCCACGCAGAGAGATAGTCGTTTGAGTCGATGGGGGTACGGGAGTTCGTTGAAGGGCGGCGTCGCGCACAGGCAGCCATCAAAGTTAGAACCACCCCTGCATTTATGACCTCATTCAGGAGGTGAGATTATAGATTCTTAAAAAATGGGAGTTAAAATCAACCTCAACTGATTTTTGATCAGGTGTGTGTAGACTTTTGCTTGAATCAGGAAATGTGGGCACATTTAATCAGTGAACAATGTGCTCTGCCATATATACAGTATACAGTATACATATATATATATATATATTTTTTTTTTTTTTTTGCTCTGCCGTAATTTGATGGTTTACAAGCGCACAGTATTTCCAGATTCTTACCAGCAAATTTGCAGCCGGAGAAACGATTGAAAGTGAACCATAGGATGACTCGGGCTGATTAGATTTGAGGGGCCAGGCAATGCTAATCCATAACAGATGAGTGGATGCATTGAAGATTGATTATGTTTTCATGTGCCTCTGCACGAGACACACTCACGCCCGCCTGCTGTGTTTTGTCACCGTTTTTGTGCAATTTTGGGGCCGACTCAAAACCACATGGTGAGGGATAAAGTGAGTTGACCTTGAAGCCAGCAGGTTGACCTTCTCATTTGGGATGTGTTGGCACAGTTCCGTGCACCACTACTGGTTTTGCTGCATTTCAAGCATTTATCTCTGCCTACTGAGCTGTGTTTGCGTTTGATGACTCGTTATATTTGGCTAGTGCTTGTGCTAACAGCAGATTGGAGGTCATGAGGTGTGCATCACAGCGGAGACGGCGCGATCCTGCCTCGCTGACGTATTAAGTGCTGGCGCACTCTACACTTCTCTGGACCTGTGATTGTCTAACTCTGCAAACGCCGCGTTAGCTTTGTGGGAGAAAGTTTGATATCCCTTATTTTGTAGAGTTTGTGTCTTCTGTCTTTGTGCAGAAGCTGATTAGCTGTGGGGTTACGTTGCCAAGATGGAGTCTTGTAATGCTTGTAATGAGGTGTGCCTTTTCATGTAAAAGCTGTAATTATTTTGCTGTTGTGTCATCAGTGGATGTATTGTGGCTTGAGGAAATGAAATATTATACGTGCAGAGACCATGTGACCGCGTGTCAAGCAAAAGATAAAAGGAATTTTCTAATTAAAGCGTCAGTATGGGACAAATTACGTTCCTGCCCCACTACGCGAGCGGTGGTGCAGCGTGTGATGCATCGGGTTACATTTTCCATGAATAGCCACACACCTGATTAGCAACTGCAATCTAGCTGTGGTGGTGATTTGCGACTGAGCGACATGATGTCATGTGTTTAGTTAACAACAAAACATGAACTTTTGAAATTTTTGGTTTCATTTTGTGCATGTGTGTGCACAAGCGCTTCAAAAAGCACATGCTCCGCTCAATGTAAGTGTGCGCTGACTTTAAAGATCATCGTACGGGCTATCTGTTAAGAAGCAGAATTACAATCAATTTTATGGCGTTGTAACGACAAGCTACACAAAGAGCATCATTATGGTGAGGGCAAACAGGCGGCGCCAAATCTAGCAAAAAACAAAAAACAGACAAAAATAGGTTGTTCCAAATCTATCTGTGGCGGTCCTAATTGAATTGTGGCGGGCCACCACAAATAAATGAATGTATGGGAAATACGTTGAGTGCTGTTTAGCAACACTAAATACAACTACATTAAAGTAAAACCCCTCACCCTCTGAAGTAAGTTAAATGCCATGAAATAAAACATACACAAAAATTGTGTACTCTCATGTAACTTGAATGAAGGTACATATATGGGTGTACCTGGGAGGCCTGTCTCTTCTTATGCCAACACAAACACAAGCACATCCTGTTCTGTTTTGTATATTGATGCTATACTTATTGACAGTCTGGAAATAAAAAAAGGAAAAAAATATATACTTGTGGACTTGGCTGCAAATTCAGTCTAAAATTCCTATTTAACAACAGAACAAAAAAAAAATAATAAAGAAGCTGTAACAGCAAAAATTGAAAAATCAGCAGTACTTTTACAAGAATGAAGTTAAAATATTAAGAGAAATAAGTTGGAATCTTAAACATACTTTTACTATCATAGAGTTTAAATATTCAAGAGAAAGAAGACTTTTATAAGTAGTAATATTATGAGAAACTATGAATAATGCTGTATTTCTTGGAAAGTTAAGTTAAGAAAAAAGTCACAAGTTAATGTTACAAGAATGACGTTAAAATATTATGGAAATGAAGCCATAAATATGAGAAGAAATTTAACGGGAAAGAAGTTTAAATACTTTTTTAAAAAAAACAACAGAATTGGAAAAATTTGTAATCTTACATGATTCAAGTCAAAATCAAGTCAAGAAAAAAAGTTATTGGAATAAACTTGTAGTATTATAAGGAAAAATAATGCCATTTTAGTAGCACAGAGTTGAAATATTAAAGAAAAATATGTTTTTAAAAAAAAGTTGTAATTCTATGAGAAAGAAGCGAAACAAAATAATATTTTTGGAAAAATAGGCTTAGGGAATTAAGTCAAACAAAATGTAGAAAGTTAAGACTATTTAAAAAGAAAGTTGAAATATTTTGAAAATTAACAAAAAACAGCAAAAAAAAAGAGCAAAGGCTTTTCCAGCAGTATCACAAAGCTGAAATGCATTTTTTTCTTAAAATACATATATCTTCTTATTCCACCCACACGTGTCACTTTACAAAACAAAGTGGCCCTTGCATCCTTTATTTTTTGTATGTGGCCCTTGGTGGAAAAAGTTTGGACACCCCCGGTTCAGAGCTTCTGGTGCTTTAACTGTCCATTTTTACATGTCCCAACATTTTGGTTGAAATAATAAAAACATGGAGCTCTCGCTGCACATAACAACTTTATAAACAGCCCCTACCGTGGTGGAAATGTCTGTAAAGCATGCTGCTTGTGAGAAGGAATCCTGTTTACACCAACACAAAGGCTTTAAGATCTGTGAACGTGTTGGGGAGCTTGTGCGATTTAGGGAATAGAAAAGTGTGTGTTTACGGTGAAAAAGAATATTAACTTGCGTGTGTGTGTGTGTGTGTGTGTGTTGTGGTATTACCTTCAGTCCAGGGGATCTTTATTCGTTTACAAAAGTGATGTGGCTGTACGTGAGTATGCCTTAGTGTTGAAATGTTCGAGACCACGGCCTGCGAGGTTGACAAATGGCACCAAGCAGAAACACTGCGAGGTGAGGTTAGGTTGACGTGACTTATAGTCATCATCAACAGAGGAAGGCTATAAATTCTCCTGCGTGCGAGAGGAAAGCATACTGTCAGCGTGGTCCAAAGCCACTTAGCCCGGTTGTAGTTCATCAGAGGATGCATGAGTCAGTGATATCAGAGATTAGAGGCCAACATGGGAGGAGCTGCCATTCGGGGTCGGAGGGTTAATCAGCCGCTATCGAGTTCTCGGACCCTGCTTGTTCTGCCTAAAAGCACCCATCATTAAAATGCAACGGATACTATTTGTTCCTGGATGCAAATCGGCCTTTGGTTTAGTCAGAATTGAAATGAATATATTGTTTTCTTTACATAGCTAATCATGATGTACCCTAATGTACCAGAAAAAAAGTCCTATTTGTTGTTATTTATGATGAAGCTTTCATCAAAGCGTGTTTTTTTTTTAGAGTGTCATGTGCCGCTTCTAACAAAATTAAATTCAGAAAAAAGAAGAAGGGGGCAATGTTTACACTCACAAAGAGACAAAGTCAAACTACAAAATCTAAAATGAATATACAAATACAAAATAACCCGGCCGGATTTTAACACTAAAACTTTGTAATGACAAGTAAATTAAAACATTGCAAATTGCAAATTGCAAATTGCATGCATGTGTATTTACTTAGTAGCTTACGCAGCAACCAAGCCAGACATAATTAATGTCCTAATTAAACACTGCTGTCTAAAGTACTACATTGCTCTCTCTCTCAATCCGCGCAGGTATCATATAATTACTTTTGCACATTTTGGTAGATGCAGTGGTGTGAAAAAACATGTGCCCCTTCCTGATTTCTTATTTTTTGCATGTTTGTCACACTTACATGTTTCAAATCATCAAACAAAGTTAAATACATGGACAACGTGACCAGTCCAGGGTGTACCCCACCTCTTGCCCAAAGTCAGCTGGGATAAGCTCCAGCATACCCCAAGAACCTAGTGTGTATAAGCGGTGTAAAAAATGGATGGATGGATGGATCAATGACAACAGGACTGAACACGAAATGCGGTTTTAAAATGAAACTTTTTCTTAGCAGAGAAAACAAATCCAAACCTACATGGCCCTGTGTGAAAATGTGTTTGCCCCCTAAACTTACAAACTAGTCTGGGTCACCCTTAGCAGCAAAAACTGCAATCAAGTGTTTGTGATAACTTGCAATGAGTCTCTCACAGCGCTGTGGAGGAATTCGGACACACATCTTTGCAGTATTGCTGTAATTCAGGCACATTGGAGGCTTTTCCAGCATAAAACGCCTTTTTAAGGTCATGCCCCAGCATCCCAGTAGGATTCAGGTCAGACTCCAAAGTCTTTGTTTTGTTTTTCTTCAGCCATTCAGGGGTGAACCTTGCTGGTGTGTTGTGGATCATTTTCCTGCTGCAGAACCCAAGTTGGTTTCAGCGTGAGGTCACGAACAGATGGCCGGACATTCTCCTTCAGGATTTTTTGGTAGACAGCAGAATTTATGGTTCCATTTATCAGAGCAAGTCTTCCTGGTTCTGAAGCAGCAAAACAACCCTCAACCATCATACTCCCACCACCGAACTTTACTGTTGGTATGATGTGGCGTTACTTTTACGCCAGATGTAACTGTGACGCACATCTTCCAAAAAGTTCAGCTTCTGTCTCGTCAAACCACAGAGTATTTTCCTGAAGGTCTTGGGAGTCACCTGCCATGCAGGCCGTTTCTGCCCAGTGTCTTTCATACGGTGGAGTCATGACCTTGAACATTGGTGAACATTGACCTTAACTGAGGCAAGTTAGGCCTGCAGTTCTTTGGATGCTGTTGTGGGGTCTTTTGTGACATCTTGGGGTAGAAATGGTTTTATACTGTTTTCCAGACTGATAGATCCCAATTAATCTCAGTTAGGTTATGTTTGAATGGGGGAGGGTGTCTGTTTTTCACACAGGTCTATGTGGGTTTTGAGGTGCGATGATCCACTCTTTTGTCCTTTTGAGAAGACATCAACGAAAGATGCATTTTGCCTTCCCGTCTTGCTGTCCACCACCGCTGGGCTTGTCACTGATAAGATCAACGGCTGCTGTGAGGCACCCGTGCGACACGCTTGTCGCCAGCTGAACCGCCCGGCTGCTTTATGTCATCAGACCCGTCAAGTTCACCATTTTCACTGGTGAATTCAGACAATATTTCAAGAACAAATCAACCAAGACAAAGTCATTCATTCATTTTCTATACCGCTTATCCTCATTAGGGTCACGGGTATGCTGGAGCCTATCCCAGCTGGCTTTGGGCGAGAGGCGGGGTACACCCTGGACTGGTCGCCAGCCAATCGCAGGGCACATATAGACAAACAACCATTCACACTCACATTCATACCGATGGACAATTTAGTGTCGCCAATTAACCTAACATGCATGTTTTTGGAATGTGGGAGGAAAGCGGAGTACCCGGAGAAAACCCACACACGCACGGGGAGAACATGCAAACTCCACACAGAGATGCCCAACGGAGATTCGATCCCTGAACCTCCCGACTGTGAGGCCAACGTGCTACCCAGTCAGCCACCGTGCGGCCACCAAGACAAAGTAAAAAGTAAAAAAAACTTGCTGCCATAGAGCAGGGATGGGCAAACTGCAGCCCACGGGCCACATCAGGCCCGCCAAGTGTCTTAATCCGGCCCGTTGGGCATTTCCAAATTCCTTTTTTAAACATTAAAACTGTAACCGGCAACAGGACTTGCAGTGCTGTTGTGGCAGGCTTGAGTCATCGAAATAGTCCAATGCAATCTGAAGACTGTTCAAAAACGTGTCAACACACACACAACAAGTAACCTACCTACCTACCGCACCATGTGGGCATGCAAAGAAATATATAAACACAATACCCATTCCCATAATTATTATTATTATATATAGACAGCCCCTCTGCCAAATTGTTTTAACCCAGTGTGTCCCGGGAATCAAAATGTTTGCCCACCCCATTGCAGACGATGGTTGAGAAGTGAAAGAGTGTCAAGTTAGCGATGAACGCCCTTTTTCCGCTGCCTGCTTGAGCTGCGATTATTTTTGACAGTTTTTGCAGATGACTCTTGTATATAAATGGCGTTGACATTGGAAATGGTGATGAAGTGGCGCCGTCGTTATAATATTCCACCTTCAGAGCCGTAACGGGAGTAAAAGGGAACAGCGGGACGGAGGTTTGTAGTTTTACACCCGACACTCACTTTTCCCGCCCTCTTGTGTTGAGAGCAATGTCCCTGATATGTCACATTAGACGCGGCACTGACATCACACATCGTGTTATCTGACTGCAGAAAGCCGTATCGCTGTGTGAAAAGCAAATGTGGTTTATTGCGCGGCCTTCTGTCAAGGCTCAGGAACAACTGCAGGGTATCTGTGTCAGGTAAGCAAAGGATTGAGAAGGACTAGAGCAGGGGTGTGCAAAGTGCGGCCTGGGGGCCATTTATGGCACACAATTATTTTATTCTAAAATGCAATTAAAAAAGAAAAAAGTAACCGCAAAAATGGAAAAAAAGAGCAAAACACAAGAATAAAGATGAAATATTAGGATGGTGGTTTTCAAACTGGGGGGGGGGGGGCGACGTTATGACGGAGGGCTCGGGGCTACCACAAACACTTTTTATGTATCATATATAAAATATTATATATAATATAAACTTATGTGGTCCGCACGGTGGCTGAGTGGTTAGCACATTGGCCACACAGTCAGGAGATCTGGAAGACCTGGGTTCAAATCTCCGTTGGGCATCTCTGTGTGGAGTTTGCATGTTCTCCCCGTGCGTGCGTGTGTGGGTTTTCTCCGGGTAATCCGGTTTCCTCCCACATTCCAAAAACATGCATGTTAGGTTAATTGGCCACTCTAAAATTGTCCATAGGTATGAATGTGAGTGTGAATGTTTGTTTGTCTATATGTGCCCTGCGATTGACTGGCGACCAGTCCAGGGTGTACCCCGCCTCTCGCCCAAAGCCAGCTGGGATAGGCTCCAGCATCCCCGTGACCCTAATGAGGATAAGCGGTACAGAAAATGAAATGAAATGAAATGATAAACTTATGTATTATATATAATATTCATTCATTCATTCAATCCCTGCGATTGACTGGCGACCGGTCCAGGGTGTACCCCGCCTCTCGCCCAAAGCCAGCTGGGATAGGCTCCAGCATCCCCGTGACCCTAATGAGGATATATATAATATAACACATCTATTATATTATAACTGTATATGATTTTATCTCCAAAAGGGGGAGCGCTGCAAAAAAAGTTTGAGAACCACAGTATTTGGAGAATAAGGTCTTAATATTAAGAGGAAAAAATAGCATCAAGTTGAAATATTAAAGATCTTCAGACTTTTTTGGTATGTGGCCCTCGGTGGAAAATGTTTGGACACCCCTGCAACCCGAGAAGAGTGTATGGGAAGCTTACGGGAGATGCTGAAGAAAATGTAGATGATGGAGGTGATGGTGGTTGACAGTTGCACATGTTAAACACGTTTTACTAAATTATATATACATATATAACATATATTGTATACTGCTGAGGATAAGCGGTATAGAAAATGAATGAATGAATGTACACTGTTCATCAGTTAAGCAAAGAAACAGACATATCAAAATTCTGGATAAGCTGCGCATTATCACGAGTTTAAAAGTTATTACTGACTTTCGGTGAATGAGTTGAGTTTTATGTGGAAGAACTGCTCATTTTTGGAAGAAGAAAACAAAAATCCAAATGACTGTGAATGCTGAATAAGTAATAAGGCTGAGTTTTGGTTGGGCACTCAGAGAGGTATCATTTGAATCCATCCATTTTTTGCATTCTCACTAGGGGCCAGCGGGGGTGTGCTGGAGCCTATCCCAGCTGACTTAGGGCGAGAGACGGGGTACACCCTGGACTGGTCGCCAGCCAATTGCACATATGTACAACCATTCCCGCTCACATTCCTACCTGGGTGTAGTTAGTGTTGTGGTGGGTGGATGTACACAACAGCCCCTCACAAGCAGGAAGGATGGCAATGATGCTCCCCTTTGATCTCTTTGTTACCTGCTTCAGGAAAAGTATCCCTTCTCCCTGACGCCGCCCCGCCCCTCTCCCACCGCCCTCCCCCCAAAAGGCTGCAAGTGCATAACAGGCTTTTTTCTACTCCCATGTCTTTGTTCTTCACTGCGGCGTGAGTCTTGACTGCAAATGCAGCAAAGCACTTCTTTCTATTTCTATTCTTCTTTTCTATTTTAGTGTCTCCTCATAAGGGAGTGGATCGGTTATGCGTGTTTTTCTTCCCTCACTGTTAGAATATATGACTTTACACGCATCAGCACTCACCCACGTGCAGTACCGAGCACAGTCACTATGCTCATCTCCTCCGTTGGGCTCCCGACTTAAAAGCCATGTAAAAAGGATAGGACCGTAAAGGTTCATTAAAGAGGCCAATCAAAGCCACGGTCTGAGGTCATCAAGCACCTCCCGAAGAAGCTCCATCCTCCCGTCACCCCATCTTGATTTGGAGACGGTTGTTTAATATTCAGTTATGCTTTTAGGTCACGTTTCCTTGTCGTGTTTGCTGTCCTTAATGAGCTTTTTTGTGATGTGTGTGTGCATGCGAGAGTGTGTTCCTGATCTTCTTAGATGTTTCCCCGCAGTCATGAATAACACAACAGGCCCTCGCCATACTGCTGATCACATGACTGTCTGAAAGACTATGATAGAAGGCTATGATAGAACCACAATCAGAAAGTATGGATGAGTGGCGACTCAGTACTTTCTACACAGAACACATAGTAGTAGTAGTCATCAGCTCTGGACCAACATATTTACTGGTGTGAATGGTTGTTTGTCTATCTGTGCCCTGCGATTGACTGGTGACCAGTCCAGTGTGTAGCCCCTTTCTCGGCCAATGTCAGCTGGGATAGGCTCCAGCCTATCCCGCGACCCTACTGAGAATAAGCGGCATAGAATATGGATGGATGGATGATGTTATTTACTATTATTAGAGCCCTGTAGACTTGTCATAACAACCCCACAGTCACATTGACACTTCTATTGCCCAATATTACAGACAAAATAATATAAAATAAAGATAAGATGAGATATACTCGCATGCTAGCATTGACAGTGAACTTCCTGGTGGCTATTGCCTCATCAGTGTAACGTTACTGACACCTAGAGACCGATGTAGAACACACCTCTACTGCCGCTGCTTACGGTTAAGGAGGGACTCAAGGTGCTCTTTAATCGCTTTATTAACAAGCAGAGAACACATGCAGTGAACATTCACCCAGGAGCTGCTGTTGGCCACTCTCTACACTGCATACCTGCTGCTAGCACTCAGCTACAGTCAACTCTAACTAGCTGACATTACACACGTCGCTTCCCAGTCACAGATACTGTATCACACTTCCTATCAAGTTTTTTTTGAATGCCCTATATTGAGCATATGGAGACTGTATAGGCCACACCGGTCTATAAGCTGCAGGTGTCCATGTTGTAACATGGGATACTTCCCCAAAATGACACATTCTAACCCCTGCAGTCCTGCCTACACTTGGTGTTCCCAGCATGACTCATCAGCTCTGGTGATACGTGAGATGCTATTGGAGTTCAACAGTTGCAGCGGTCCAAGCGGTCCCAGCAGAAGCGGTAGTAAATCTACACCGGATCAAATTTACTTAGGATTTGTCAGATCAAAACACAATCGCTGCATTAGACTTGAAAACGTGATATTACCCTCTTTTGCAGAAATGCACTGCTTCCTGTTTTGGCGTTCTAAACATCATGGGAACTGTAGTTCTTTTAACATTAAATTATCCGCATTATTTAGGTTGCAGAGTTCAAAGTGTGTGAAATGGGTAGAGTTTTATAGTCCATAAATTACGGTAATTCAGGAAGTTCGGTTTAAAATTTACATTTTTTTAAAAGCTTACCCACACGGATCTTACAGGTTGAAAAGCATTAAAATTATAAAAATTGTAAACACATGACCAACAAAATATTTATTCAGTGCTGCTGCTACTTCTGTGTTTGTTTGTGTTGAGGTTTTCTTTGCAATGTTATGGAGGCAAAACATTGCACATGCGTGTCCTCAGTCGCACGTTATCTCCTGCAGAGCAACACTTTGCTCATTTCTTGTGTAGCGTCATCCCTGATGTTCAAACCAGCTTTGAAATGGGGCCACATGTGGAAGTGGATGCAAGGATGAACACATGTGTGAGGATCTGCGTGCCTGTGTGTGTGTGTGTGTGTGTGTGTTGGGTTGAAAATAAGTAATGCAGAGCTGGATGAATAAATAAAAGATCTGGGAAACCCATCAGCATCCAGCACTATGTTGTCATGGCAATGCAGACGGCAGCATAGTGCGTGTGTGTGTGTGTCTGTGTGTGGGTTTCAATCTGCAACGGTTCAACTTGTGTCTCCTACTTGAACCAGAATCATTTCAACAAAGAAAATCAATTTGTCTTCCAGTTATGGTTGAAAAATAAGTACATAATATCCAATTCTGGTGTTGCTCTCAGAAAATAAGAATTGTGCTTTCCGAGTTGTTTGGCGGTGAGTTTAAGGGTCGCCGTTGCACATTCTATCCTCCTTCAAGAATTGTTATTCTTATTAAAGGGGTTAATTGTATTTTAGCTGTACCCCACATCAGATGTTCGTATAAAAGCGTATGCAAGAGTGAAGTCTAAGAGAGGCTTTTACAATGCACCAATAATGCATATAGCTGAATACTTACCTGTATCTCCTGGGAGTCCTGAAAACTGCAGCTTCCCTGCAGCACGTGGCCCTGCTTTGTCTACAAAATGGGCCGACGTGCGCGGGAGTGAGTGTGTGCAGTGCATAGTATGTGTGCGTGTGTGTGTGTAGAAGAGATGCAGATTGTATTATGTCGCCTTGTGCAAAATCGAGCAACAGAGAACGACTTAGAGCAACCTAGTTTGACAGAAGAGTAGCTATAGATGGCGAAGAAGAGCGCCAGGTGCATTTTTAAAGTCCACAATTCATTGAAACTACTTCAAATGGTGTGTGTGTCCATGAGGGAGAAAAATGTGTGTGTGGGCAAAAGAGGAACGGAGAGAAGTCTAGGATGGTAGGTTTATCTTGGCGCTACTAGAAACTCTACCTTATTACTAGGCAACAGAATAGCACTGCCACACATTGTTGAAAAGTGGTGACCAGGCTTTACTTCACGTTAATAACTCACTTTTTTTTAAAAATAAGGCTTTTTGCATATGCATATATTCCTAAATTAAACCCTATGAAGCATAAACATTTCTGCACCGTTCGCTACACTGTCAGTAATGTTACTACTGTAATGTACGATGAGACACACAAGCACCAGACTCAATTGCCGGAACAACAGGTTTTAATTGCAGATTTAAATTATCTCACACCAGACACAATAATCCCTAAACTACTACTGTTGCAGCCGTGACCCGCACGCAGCTAAAACTCAACTCTGAACCCCTGGCATCACTTCCTGTTTGCCCCCCACTCAGCTCCACTAGCACCGGAACATGAACACATAAACATGCGTCTTATTTATGACATAAAAGGCTTATTTCTGTCACTATATTGGATGTTACAAGTGTAAAGGTTTATAAAGGTAAGGGTTCTAATAATGTCACAACTTTTTTAGAAGGTTGTTAACAAGTTTTATATTATTTAATAAAAATATTTCACTTATAAATAAGGTATCCTTCTTTGCGGAAATTCACTTATCACCAAATTAAGTGTGATTAATAATAATAATAATAATAGATTAGATTTGATATAGCAACATTATTCATTCACTCCTCAGTCACACACTGGTGGTGGAAATGTACATCTGGTAGACTAGGTAGTCCCTCCAACCACCAAACATTCATTCACATTTATACAGAGGTGCGGGCCGCGCTGGAGGCAAAGCGGGTGAAGTGTCTTGCCCGTGGACACAACAACAGTGACGAAGCGGAAGGAGCCATGATTGAAGGGTGAACCTTCCGATTTCTGGACAACCCTTGAGCTCCACCCGTTGAGCAACGTCTGCTACTGTATGTACGTAAAACAGATTTAATACACAGAGATCCAAATCACGGCATGCAGCAGTTACATTTTCAAACGTCATAATTCTCAGTTTTGATTGACACAATCAGAGAGTTAATACATAAACCCCAAAGGTCAATAAATTGTGTTTGGTGTGATTTGTTTGTGGCAATAATACTTCTTGCTGGTAAATGTCATAGAATTGGAACGCCTGTTGAGTTTCCTATGAAATGATCCAGAGAAAGGTCCAGACGCTGCCTGTGGCTGTTGGACGTGTCAGAGTGGGGGAAATACGGGAAGATCTGCAGCGATACAGTAACACCTTTTGTTGGGGCCAGCGTGATGGTGTCGTGATGTTGCATTGCTCCCTGGATTGAATTGAGTATTATTTGTTTCAGACAGGGCGTCAGTGTGGACTGATTCTTTGTCTTGTCACACTATTGATGAACATTTGTTTAGTTTAAGCCGGGGTAATTACCTCCTATTTGCGGTATTATGTTCACGTGTGTTATGTGTGTGTGTATCCAACTGCTGTTAAATGTCAATTAGGTTTTAATGAAAAAACGCTGCTCTCAGTGGACCCCCGTCTGTTTTCTAATGGACCTCTATTATCACAGTTAAACACACGCATGCACACACACACCAATACGCACTTGAGTGAGATTAAAGAGTGTCCTGAAGCAGCTGACCCAGCTGGAGTGTGTTGGGTGCAGGGTGTGTTTAAAAAGCCTGACTTTAGCTGAAGTGGATGAGTATTGCCATTTGTTATGTGTTTTGTGTTTTTGTGTGTGTGCGTGTGTGTGCGTGTGCAGCAGGTCAGGTCCACATCACAGAATAAAAACACTGTCTAAACAAATATGGAACCAGCAAGCAGCCAAATCCGCAGGAACGGTGCTGAAAATTTAGCATTTCATCAGCATTCCCACATATACAGGGCCTTAACTTTGACTTTTCCCCAAATTCCGTGTTATTTATTTCCAAATGGAGGATTTTCCCTTGTAATTATTGTTTTTTTGACCTCTTACGCTCATTTGTGTGTACTTTCTGACAGCAAGTAATTATTATAGTCGTAGTTCTTGTCATGGTAAATAAATTATATAGCAACCATAATGATTAAAAATAGAGAGAACACAACGTAGATGGATTGTGGATGAGTACAGACAATGTCCTCACTACTGGTGGAAAATTATTTAACATTGGTCGGGGGTGTGTGTGTGTTTTTTTCCCAGCCTGGTGATTGTTGATCAAATCCTTGAACCCACGGTAATTATTTCACTTATTTATTAATTTCAACATTAAGTCTACATTTTTACTTTCCAACATTTCAAATTCCAGAATTTTAAAAATTTTTCATCATCTTATGCGGGACTTGTAGGCTGTCTATAAGGATTTTAAACAAATTATCAAATTTTTCGTAATCCAGTATTTTCTATTTTTGAAAATTAATAAACAATTTCAACATTGCCCCTCATTGGTGAAAACTAAATTTTACATTACATGCAACGTGCATATTCCGTGCATGGTGGAACAATAAACATATCGCACCATGAGAATTGTTGGTGGACTGCGCACGGAGCTCAGGAGAACAAGAGTGATAACCACCCGCCATGGCCAATCAGGGCGCGCTTTAGTCGGACATGGCACTCTCTAGGCCAGTCAATAATAGACAAAATACAATTGTGGAGTAGCAAATGATGGAATATATAATAAACCATGAGTGACGTTACAGTAAATTAGTTCCAAACCCGACTGTAGAATATCCGCAAAGTTGGAATATTTTTGTAGTTGGAGCATAAAAAAAACTTTTAACTACCTTCTAAATACAGTTTTTAACATTATTAGACCACTCTTGACATGAAATACCACCCCTATAGTCACCTTTACACTCATTTTACCTAATATAGTAGACATAATAACAGAAAAAATACATATCACATCATCAGAGAAGATCATGTCGCTCATACAGAGGGTTGTGTCAGAAAGAGTATCTGACGTAAAACTTTTCCCCCAAAAAGGGGTAGGATGAAGTATAAGGGGTGGAAGTGGGATTCAGTCTCACTGCTCCCACTACTTGGATTTATTCCCTACTTGGAGAGTTTATGTAAGACGTACTGCGCCATAACAACAATAGCAGTGTAATCACCTTATTATTCACCGCTGCTTCACTCTTTTGTGATAAATGAGCGTGGTCAGTAGTCGGTGGCACCAAAAATTGCAACGCCGTCAGCAATAAAGCACAGTTGGAAACCGGTGGGAAATTAAGCTGTCAAACACCGGCAGAACCTGCATGTTGCTGCGTTTTAAGTTCTTTGTCATGCAATGTTCTCATTCTGTTGCCACTGTGTTTATTTTAAAACGCAAGCAAGTTCCAAGAAATCATAAGAGATTTTGGTTCCTGTGCATAAAAAGTAACATTCAGCTTCTCATTTTCGTCATATTTTATTAGCTGATACTGGTGCCTAAGCGGTACTTTTGAAACGGTGTCGGTGCTTAATTAAACGGTGTCCGAACTGGGACTTAAAAATGGAAAACTTACACAATTTGTCCAAAAAAACCCTTTTATTTTTAATGGAATTTTGTGACATGCACTGGTGGATAATGAGTAAGTGCTGTGTTGCTGGTGTGGAGAGCGCAGAGACCAGGGTGAGCGCTGCTGTTGGTGTGTTAAGGTCGGCAATAAAGTTTAAAAAGAGCATACCTACACACCGCTTGCCAAACGTGCCGCACTTTAGACATGAAGTGGGCACAAGCACTATAAAATTGAGCTAGTATGATTACGCCCTAGTGATATACGTGTGTGTCATAGCTTCTCTCCAAGCAGGGGACTGCTAACATAAGTGTGAGTGACAGAACCTCCCCCGCACGGAGCTCTGATCTAGTTTGCTCCGGTTCACAGCCGTGCGTTTAAGTTGATGTTGCACAGGCCTCCTTTAGACGACTTGCAGTCTAATGGGATTCTCCTCCAGAAACAGATCAGGACATTCTGGACTGTTCATTTTTGGAGTCAAAGCTGCAGGATGTGTGCTCGTATTTGCACCGTGTCATGTGTCACACGGTGGGTGATATGTCAAGTAAAAGCTCAGGACAGTAAAAGTGGGGACTCTCATCTTCGAACATTGATTTAATAGCAAGTCATCTTGCTGTGGGAAACTTAGTGATACACCCACCAGCGGGTGACGGAACCAAGTTGGGGAAGTCAGTGCCTGCAGCCCCAGAGATGATGCAACGCATGCATGGAAAAGTTATCAAAAGATATGATTTTTCACACTGATAGTTCAAAGTGAGCTCTCAGTTTCAGAACATCACCCTGCAGCTGAGAGAGCAAATTCAGGTTTCTGGTTTCATGGTAAATTGGCGCACTTGACCAAGTTTCCTCATCTTTTTTGCCAGACTTTACAATAGCAGTGTTCTGGTTTCATTAGCTTAAGTCAAAGATGTTTTTATACGGAAACAGGACGAAGCACCGACCACTTCAAACATATCAGAAAACGCAAAGAATAGTAGTGAGTGGGTTTTGGCGGTTCAGAGTTGAGTTTTAGCTTGGCCTGGTTCCACTGCAATGCCTTTTTGCACTGACATTTCACCATGATGCCGTTTTGGTCTTTGGTACCATTGAAATGTAGCCTTCCGTTCTGAAACACAAATGAAACGTGATGTGCCTTGAGATGCCCGACCCTTCTCCAGACGGATTCTAGTTGGAGCGGAGATATTGATGTACAGTATTTGTATTCTTCCGTGCATTCCTGCACAGCACAAAGACATTTTCCCTTCACAAATGGAGCAATGCATCCAATTGTCTAAATATTTCAACTGTCCTGCAAGCTCTGAGCTTCTGTATGTGCTTCTGAAGTGTGGGTGCGTGGGGGTGATTCTTCCGACTTGATGTTTGGGAACCCTTGCATATTATTTCCTAATTTGGTAACTGAGCTATGCGCCGTCTGTGTTCCGCGCTCATGCGTGAAAGAGTTTGCTTTACGGTATCTTGTCGTTTTCTGAATGATTCATATGAGGTGGAATGAATGTGTTTGCGCCCAGGAATGTCAAAACGCTGTTGCTTGGGCGCAGCCTTGTTTCCTGTGTCACAGCAGAGAGAAGGAGATGTGACAGTGGCATAGAATGCAAGCCATAAAGAAATGAGCCTGGAAGCCATGCAAGTCACACAATATTATGATTTTGTTTTGAGTGTTTGAAAACAGGCTTTTCAGATAGGGACACCATGTGGGACTTTTTTTTTTTTTTACTGATGGCACTTAGCCAGTTTTGGATTAGATGGCTTGACTAGACACCCTTCAATGCTTGCTTGGCAGCATGAGAAAAATTATGAACGACATAATTTCAAACCTGCTAGGCTAAGGTTAGTTATGTTTAAAGACAACGTGAATTCCACCAGGAAGTATGCTCCAGAAAATATATTTTTTTGGAGGTGGTGAGGGTTCTACACCTTTGAAGACCCCTTCCTCAAAAAACTATTTTTATTATTTGTATTTATTATTATTATTATATAATTACTAATATAATATTACATTTTCTATAGTTATCATTGTATTATATTATATATTTATATCACTCTTACCACTCTACTACCAATTTACAAACATTTATTAATTTATTAATCATGTTTTATGGTTGAATCCAGGCATATTTGTACAAAAATATGCACATTTAAGCAAAATGTGGGGTATTTTTATGGTTGAAAATGGATTATTATTGTACGAATAAAGTATTAAATATATATTATATCAAATTATCTTACAAGAGGCCCAATAATCCCAAACATGATCCAACCGTAACTCAGGCCAGGCTAGAAATTAACTCTGAACCCTCAACCTCACTTCCTGTCCGCCCGGCCACTCAGCTCCCCTAGCACTAGTCTTTTTTATGTTTAAAATGCCTTATTTTCTCGGTTTATGTCTACTATATTGGTAAAACAAGTCTACAAGTGAATATAGGGGTGTTATTTTTTTTCGAGAGGGCTCTAATAATGTGAAAATTGCAGGTACAAGGTTGTAAACAGGTTTTCTATGGTAGAAGTACAAAAATATTCCGGAAATGCACTTGTAACGATTCGTTCAGGAATCAACTGACAGGCGATTATGTATTTTATATAATGCTGTTTGGTAATAAACAGTTTTTAAAAGGAAAATGTTCCAAAAAATATCAACGTTCCACAAAATAGAGTGTAGGTTTTGTACAAACGTATACTAAATTCTGTTGGCAGCTAGTGTTGTGGGATAAAGATCCTTTTTGGGTTTTATTTTACACTGGAGATTTGGAACATGTAGAGCAAAACAAAAAAAAGAAGATGTTAATAAAAACTTCCACTTTGTGCTATAAAGAGCAGTGAGAGTGAAGTCAGGTTAATTACATTAGGAGCTACAAGGATGAACCAGAGTGTGGAGATTAGAGAGAAATGGGCCTGGAAGCTTGAATGCACCATCAGTACCAATCTAGAAGACCTTATCTTTTTATAACCACATAATATACAGTATGCCTGGGGTACACATTTGTGCCCATACACGCTCACATAAAAACACAGCCAGTGCACTAAAATCAGTGAACATTATTTGTATCCATCCTATTATCAATAGATAGACAGATAGAAAGATGCAGGAAATGGAGCATAGTTAATCATAAACATACTATAGTCGTACTAGAGGATTGAAAAACTGGTCTCATTTAGAACACTAGCACCAACACAAACCAAAGTAAGTCAAGTAACCAAAAAACCCAACATATCAGTCAAAAAGAAGAGTTTTCCTCTTGCTAGCCTGCCTTGCTCAGTTTCAATGACCTTCCCGATGCACGTACACACTTTATGAGGTAGGCCGTACAGTACAGTATATTATGGAGCCACTTACCAGCAAAGCAAAGTGTTCATTCATCACTAGCAGCCTGTGCGTGGGTTTGCATAAAAATGTGTACTCGATGATATGATGGAAGCTGATGTATCTCCAAGGTTGAGGAGGGTTTGACCTTAAATGTACCCGCAGAGCCAAATGCAGTGTCGAGGTTGGGAACCTGCTTGAGAAACTGCCAAGATCTCGGTTGTGCATGCAAACTACTGCAAAGAAATAGATTTTTTGGCGCAATATTGCGAGAAAAAATATATTGCATGCGAATGTCCTTTTGTAGTGGATTAGCTGGAATGCTGAAGCAAGCGCTGCATTTCAAGTGCATTTAAGTGAGTGCATACTACACAACAGCTGGTTGGTTTATTAGGCACCTTGCCACAGTGCTTCTGGCAAACAGGATCAGGCAATAAGCACCGCTCAATATGGAGGCTATGTAGAGACATATAGTGGCGGCTTTGCCTTGATATGATTCATTCAATCACTGCGATTCCTCTTCAGGTACAGCGGCATGTCTAATTATTGCGATGTAGTATATGACTACCATATTGGTGAGCAACAAAGCATTGGGACATAAAATGCAAGAGCCCCGCTAGCTTTGGAAATAACTCAGACGTCGTGCAAGAACAACCTGTACTCTTGACAGAATTTAGCTGGAAACTGACACTTTATATGTGAAACTATTTTCCACCAGTGCCACTGTACATGCACGTGCCAAGGAATAAACCCACCACAGTCGTAAAGGCTTTTTGAGGTAATCCTATTCCATTTTCTGTGATCATAGTCTGCTCAACCCACAATACGTTTGAAAGTGGTAACTTCTTATCCGTGTGTGGCTCACATATACGGTCATCCCTCGCCACATCGTGTTTCTAAGGTTGTGGTTTCACTCTATCACATTAAAAAATAAATACATATTTTTTTTAAAAACAAATATATATCTCTCTATATACATAAATTAATAAATTATGCTGTTGTGTGGTCGAATATTGTCCATTACTGGTAAAAAATGTGCAAATGTAATCAAATGTTATATTTTGGCTAAATTAAGCATTTTCAAGCATAAAATCGGCTAAATGAACTGAAATACAAGAAATACAAGGAATTCAGAAGGGTCGTTCAAAGACATTGTTAATGTCACTCGGGGTCAGTAATGTTCCTGTAATGTTTGCTGAGGCACCCGAGAATCACACTAGATTGACGGAAAAAAAAGGATTTTATTGGGCAAGCACAATAGGAATCATCTTCATCATAATGATATACTGGCACAGGCTTCAAGCTAAAACTCACTTCCTGTCCTCCACACATTTATTGCAACACACACAAACACCCTGTCTTATTTATGTCTCACTTATTTTCTTTGATTATGTTTGCTGTATTTGGTAATATAAATGTGACTATAGGGGTGTTGTTTCATTCTAGAGGGCTCTAATAAGTTATGAAGCGTATTTAAAGGATCGTGAACGGGTCTCCAATGCTTTTACTATGAAAATATTTTCTGTATAAATAAGAAATACTACTTTGCAGAAATTCACTCCTCACATTTCCGGTCTGAAACCAATTAACCGCAATAAACGAGGGATTATTGTAATCGGTGTACAGTACACGACACAAATAATCTCCCGCGTTTTAACATAAGCACAGCAGGAGGCTATCAAGTCGGGTTGTAGTCTTTTGTTGGGTTTCCTCATGCGTGTGACACCCACTAGACAAGCAGAGGGAGATAAAGATGAAGAGGTGATGAGGACGCCAACAGCAAGGCGATAGGGATGGAAAGACAGTGCTGGTGTGGGAGGTTGGATGTCTGAGAGCAAAATGAAAGCGATCAGAGCCAGGAAAAAAACAAAACTGACGGCTCAGGAGATGTGCCGGATAATAGTTACAGGCCATTGACAGTGAAGGCACACTGACCTGGAACCAAAACAACGTTCATATTTTCCCGTTCAGTCCAACAGCAAGTGGTTGCTGCAGGACGATCATCTTTTGCACATCGGATACTGCCCTCACGAGCCATTTGATGAGTTAAATGTATGATACAGCACTTGCGTTGGATCTAATTAGGGTTCTTGCAGGTTCTTGGACAGTGCTTCAGACTCAGTAGATTGCTTGGAGTTATCTACATGAGAGCTGCCCATGGGTGTGAATGTGAGTGTGAATGGTTGCTTGTCTATATGTGCCCTGTTATTGACTGGTGACTGGATTCTGCCCCTCACCCCAAGTTGGCTTGGATGGGCTCAGCTGAATACGGGAAAATGGTAGAAAACGGAAGAATACAGTATGTAGTACCATAGTGTACAAATATAGCTGTATAAAACATTTAACACAAACAGCATTGAGAAGCAATGAAATACAGGGAGTAGATAATATGCTATTCAAATATTTTTACTTTCACATTATTCAATAACCCTTGTTTACCGTGATTAATTGGTGATTTTTGTGCAAAGTACGTATAATTCTTTATTTATATTTATTATCAAATGTTTTCACAGTTAGAGCATAGAACACCTGTTTACAACTTTCGAAATTCTTATTTTAGCATTGTTAGTAGAAATGTCCCTTATTGGCTTTTTTAAAATAATATCCGATATTGGCCAACTCTAAATTTCAGATTCCGATATCAACCAATATCGATACCAATCATCAACATCATCTGTTGTTGTGAAGCTAATGGATACATCAGCAATTAGCTTCTGGACATGGCTGTAAACAACATTGTACAGCACGGCTAAGCGAACATTTGAGAAATATTTGCGGTTGGTCATGGCAAAGCGTGGCTCGAGGAACTCCACAAGGTTGTCTAGAAAAGGCCCGTTTATTCAGTGCCATACAGCCAAGGATTTTTCCATTGATGGCTTTTGCCCTGAGAATCGAAAGTATTAAAGGAAGAAGTCCTGGTTCCGCCTCGCCGGCATCCCTAATCATTAGAGCTGTCAAGGCATTAAATAACACCCCTATGGTCACCTTTACACTCATATTACCCAACGCAGTAACCATAATAAGAGAAAACAAGATAGTAAGATTTACACATGCAAGCATTGGATAAGTTCCTTGTTGTTTTTCCTTTTTTACTTCATGTTCTGTACAGTACTTCCTGTGGTGGCTACACATCAATGTAACATTACTGACATCTAGTGACCAGTGTAGCTTACTACATATCATCACATCACAGCGTCTTTGAATGTGCCTTATTAATAGAAATGCTTGCTTACTGAAAAATATGTAGAATGCGGCAAAGGACTTCCATCCATCCACTTTCTATACCGCTTATCCTTGTATTGAAAATTTAAATTGAATTATCATCATGATATCGAGTGAGGAAAAAATAAGCATCCACTAAGTATGTCACAACGTGCGGTCAACACAACCTCAGTCATGGAGAGCTTTTATGGTCAGTTAGCTTCCCTGAGTGCTAAACTGCATCTCGGTCTGCATAAATCTCCATGGCAACGCCTGTGTAAAAGCCCTCATGGTGGATGTTTGGTATGATTTCTTCTCAACATTGGAGATGAATGCGAGTACTATACACTTGTTTACTGCAAAATATGCCATACATGAAGAAAATACGCTTGATATTTTATTCTGGCTGATGCCTCTCAGCAGAAGTGACTTTTACTTCATTGGGTGAATTTACAGGTTAAAGGACGTCTGCTGCCGTTCATTCATGCGGTCACGGACAGCAACTCTTTATGGTTATGGCTTTAGGCTCCATGGGAGTGCAGGAAATATGCATTATATTAGGACACTGATTCAATCGGTGAACATTTTGGGTTCTGTATTCTGTCACAAGGTCAGACGTAGAGAGCAAATGTAGACCTAGTACAAGGTAGTGGTTATGGCAACCCTTACAGAGTGTCCTAACCTATTGAGTGTGGCGCATACAGAATACACATATACAGTAATCTCTTTTTTATCAGGGTTAATTGGTTCTGAATTTCCGTCAAGTAAGATTCTTTATTCATAAATTGGAGTTAGATCATAGAAAACCTTCTTATGACCTTTTATGGAAGGATTATAACATTATTATAGTCGTAATACCGTAATATATAGCACACAATCACCCAAAAGAGGCCATTTAAGACATACCTGTGCTCCTGTGTGTTGCTATAAATGTATTCTATAACGACGTACAAGAACGGCGGACCGGAAGTGATGTCCGGGGTGCAGAGTTGAGATTCTGGGAGAATGAGGATGATGGGACGTAATTGACATAACTAATGGGAGGGCAGCTTCTTATCTTCTTCAGTTTTACGGTGGTCGGCATCCATTATTTTGGGGCATCTTGTATGGCGGTGCAGTACATTCAAAAATCTGGGTGGCACTTTCAATTTTGATTTTCGTATTTTGAATATTTTTTCATTAAATGAGGCGAAAATGTCTTCGAATTTGTATTATAATTTTATCTTATAATGAGGTTTTCGTAATTGCAGGGTAATTGTGTCTTACCTATACTCATGGCAATGGTAGCATCTAGGTGGTAGGTGGTGGTGGTAGGGCTGGGGTTGCATGAGTGCTCCCAGCCCAGTGGGAGCTGTTGGAACATTCATAACAATGTATACAGTGACATTCTGAAGTAGTTATTTAACCTCATAACATAGGTACTGTTGATAGATCAATAGATAGATAAATACGTAGACAGAGACTTTGTCTCCAAGAGAAATCCCGACTTGAGCCCACATGTCCTTATTGTGTCAATATTTGGTGTGATCACCATTGTTTTTGTTAGCACTGCCTTAATCCTCTTGGGCGTGGAATTGACCAAAGCTGCACTGTGTTACAGAAATCCACTTTAGAATGCCCCACAGGTGCTTCAAGTCTGTCCACACCATCACCTTCAGCTTCCTCAGCAAAGCACTTGTCGTCCGGGTGTGTGTTTGGGCTTGTTATCATGTTGGAAAACTGCCATCTGGCAAGGTTTCCCAAAGGAGGGGATTGTGCCGTGCTCCAGAATGTCCCGGTACATGATGGAATCCATGTTTCCCTCAATGAACTGCAGTTCCCCGGTGCAATGCAATTACCTTGGTACTCGTGTGTTGCCAGTAATTTAGACAATGGCTGAGTATTGATTCATTTTCAATTGTATAGTAGGAGTATACCAACAGCATTGTGCCGTGAGACCCTATACTGGAAGTGAAGCACATTGAATAGTAAACCATAAAGTACAAAGCAACACTCAGATGTGTTGAGTTCCACTGTGCATTCATCTACACGACTATCCAGCATGCACCTTGAAATATATCTCGAAGTAAGATGCCTTACCTGTCCCACGACTTACTGCGTGAACAGGATTCTTGCAATCTTCTGTGCTTCTGTGATGACATGGTGTCACTACAGATGACTATCTGACTGCCAGTCTGGTGCGTCAGCTTGCAGCATGTAGAGCCGGATCTGAGATTGTCTGGTACTGACAACGGCGGAGTGGCTACAGAATCTGTTTCTATGGAAACCGTAACTTGAGACACATCTTTTGACGACTCAGGGTTTCTGTAAAGATACAGTACACAAAACATGTAGGCATGGATAGATGCTTTATTATTCCCGTGAGGGAAATGAAGGAACTGGGTGTCCGTTTTGTGTATTAATGTAATTTGGGGTTGTAATCTGTCATGTTTTATCTCACCGGTCCTTCTGCCAGGTTGACTAGCCCCATCCAGCCTGTTAGCCGCTTCTGTCAGCAGCTTGGATATGGACGTTCACGCAAGTGTGTGCATGTTAGCATGATAGTGATGTTACTTCCTGTCCGTCAACCCTCTTCCGGTCACCGAGCTACATTTAAATATAGCTACCTCATAGCCACGGCAAGCAGGAATCGTGTGTTTGGGTATTGACTAGTCACCCTGGCAGAAGGACCCGCCCACCGCCTTTGCAGTGGATGAATTGACATTGCTTTTTCCATTTAGCCTCGGTCACCTGGTAAATCCAAGGAGGAAAAGAAAATGGAAAAGACAAAGACAAAAGAGGAAAATCAGCAATAAAATGGAAAAAACAAAGGCAATACAGAAAAGCAAAGACAATATGGAAAAATAATATGACTACATTTTTATATTTTTGTATTATTGATTCTCTTTATATTTCCATATGAATTTCCTTTCTTTTTGGCACTCCTTTGATTCTATATGTCAGTATATCTGGGACAGAATACTGTCTTCTATGGCTATATAAACATGGACCATACCAACAGAAAGATTAGACTTTCATCAGAAAAAAAACTGTCTCTACATGTTTTTGTTCTTTAGTAATCAGGAGTAAAAAAAACGTTGGTAAGTTTCAGGACAATAAAAAAAAGGGAGAAAAACAGATTTTTGTGAACAGATACATTTCAAGCATACATTTATTTATTTATTTATTTTTGAATATCTATACAACAACATGCATTTCCTTCTATTTCCCTACAATGTGTACTCTTCTGCATGCTACACTCCTCCACGCTCTTCCACTTCATAGCCGCCATCCACATTCACATTTCCCATTCACGTGCCGAGCTGTTATCAAATACAGTTTTTATGAAAATTTAAATCTGCTCTAAAAGTGACATCCATTAGTGTGCAAATGCGTCATCACCTCTTCCATCCATCCATTTCCCGTGCCGCTTATCCACAGTAGGGTCGCGGGGTATGCTGGAGCCTATCCCAGGCATATAAATTGGTTTTTGGGATCGTCCATTCGGGTTTGTAAAAACATATATACTCGTCTAGGGTTTTGAATGAGTTAATCATGATTAATCACCTTTTGCAACTATATGTGAAAAATGGCCATTTTTATTATTCATTCATTCATTCATTTTCTATACTGCTTATCATCATTAGGGTCGCGGGGGTATGCTGGAGCCTATCCCAGGCATATAAATTGGTTTTTGGGATCGTCCGTTCGGGTTTGTAAAAACATATATACTCGTCTGTGGCGTTGAATGAGTTAATAATCATTAATCACCTTTTGCAACTATGTGTGAAATATGCCCATTTTTATTATTATTATTATTATTTGTAAGAACAAAAAGACAAATTAACGTTTAAATCAAGCGATTTAAATTGTCTGAAAGCCCACACATGCACGGGGAGAACATGGACAGGAAAATGCAAGCAAAAAAAATAAATGAGTGGACGGGAGATAGTTTGCAGTAGCCCAGTCCGGCACAACGTAGAGAATCTTCTCAAAAATATCCCAAAAATTGAATCTTGCTGCAAAAGAATGCATGTTTCTGTGAATGTGTGGCTTTAAATGAGATTTAATGCAAGAGAAAACGAATAATTCCCTGTGCATCTTGGGAAAACATTTACTTTGCAGCTACCAAAACACTGCGAAACAACAACTTTCTCACTGTTAGCAGAACCAAATTACATGCAATGGGAGACATTCTCCCAAACGCTGCAGTACCGATGTGCAGCATTTTATTTACCGGTCCATGCGCGCGTGTGTGTGTGTGTTAGAAAGAGAAGCATGTTTTCATTCATCTGTGATTGAATGTTCAATTTCAATCCTTTGTGTCCTCTTTGAACCAGCAAGCACAACACAATGCGAACCTCATTGCAGGCTGAGAGATGGAGTGTGTGCACGTGTGCGTGTGTCCAACAGTCTAAGGCGAGCGGCCATAAGTAATGAATGTATTGTCACTTCCTATTTGCCGTCCTTAAAGCCTCGCCTCGGTCCGCTCCCGTGGGAGGAAACCTAACGTACCTCGTGTAAGCTTAAGGAAAGAGAGAATAGCGGACACGACAAAAGAATATATCATACTGTACATGTCACAATAATTCAATAAAAACACATGGTTAAATATGAATTAATAGTTCACCAATATTTCATACACTTTAGTAATCAGGATTGGTTCCATGCAAGACAGTGTGTCCTATTCTAGGACTAGTGTACTGTATGTACAGATTGATGTACAAAGCTTTGTGATGTTAGGATCCAGAGTGTCTCCTTAGTCCAATTTAGAGCAGTCACCAGGCAGTCAAGGCAGTAACGGTGTGCCCTTAACTTTTGTCCTTCCTGTGCAGTGTACCTTTGTTTACTGAACGCTATGGATAAGTGAGCAATGAGAGAGAGTTGCGATGTGCAGGTCACGCGTCTTAACAACCAGGCGTAAGTAGGCAGTCACTGTCCCGCTAATCCAGGGGCGTCAAAAGTGCAGCCCCGGGGCCACTTTGCAGCCCGTGTCACCAAGCGTATTATGAAAATTGACTTTAAGAAAACAAAAAAAAAGAAGAAAAAAAATCATGAAAAATTGATTATTATAAGTATAATGTTGTAATATCATGAGAAAAAAAACTTCCTTTTAGTAGCATGAAGTAGAAATAATACAAAAAAATATATTTTTAAAAGCTTTAATATTATGAGAAACAAGACAATGACTAAAGTTGTATTTTTTGGAAATTTAGGCTGCAGGAAAAATTATAATTTTACAAGAATAAAGTCAAAATATGGCAATAAAGTCACAATTATGATAGGAAAAGAAGACAATTGAATAGTTAAAAAGGTGAATAACTAATCAAATTGGTAAATAATCATAATAATAAATAAATAACAGCAGAAATTGATTTTGTAAAAATTTAATTTAATATAGTAAAGTAAAAATATTAAAAAAGAAAACTTAATTTCAAATGAGAAAAAAAATGTTGCAATTTTAAGAGAGCACAGAGTTGCAATAATACAGGGGAAAAAAAGTTTTAAGTTGTAACATTATGAGAAAAACAACAAGTAGTAATTTTTGAACATTAGTCAAGACAAAAATTATAATAATTGTGGAAATAAAGTAAAAACATTATGAGAATGCAGTCACAATAACACAAAAAGAAAATGTACAAAGATTGTTTAAGAAGAAAGTTGAAATATTTGGAAAATGTAAACAAACAAAAAAGTGCCAAGGGCAAAGCTGATACCAAAAAGGCTTTTCACTAATATCACAAACCTGAGATGCAGTTTTTTCTAACTATATATAACTTCTTAGCATATCTATGTGTTACTTGACAAAATATCAAAGTGGCCCTGGCATCATTTAGCTAATTCAAAATCCTTGCTAATGTTCTTTTATATGCTCTTCCAAATGTACAGTAGAAACCGGGATGACAGAGCCGCACGACCTTCAACCTTTGCATCACTTCAGTCAAATTGACATGTAGCTGGTCCTACAATGTGCAAAGCTCTGTCAAAACATATCAGACTATCATTACATTGTGTGCTTTAGCAATAATTATATAATGATGCTATCTCTTCATTAGAATACAATCCAAATCATCACTTTTATATGTCGCATACATATTATCCACAGAGCCAGTATGCTCTTTACGTAATTGAGATAATTCCATGTAATTAATAACAATTACAGCGCCGGCTGCAGTTCCCTCTCGGGCTGCAGATTGTAATCAACACCTGCTGGTTTGGGGATGAAACCAAAGACTCAGCAGGAGGAAAAAAAGAGGCTCTAGTGTGCTCTGCAAGCATGTGGTTTCTATGGTAACGCAACCTGAAAATATGTAAAATTCAATTATCCCCTTTTCCCCATATCTGCTTTGCTCCGTCCCGTATTTGAAATTGTCTGCCTCATGCTTGCAGTGCGGGGCTCAGCGGTGTCGCTGTGATTTGGAGCAGGAAGTTGTCTCGGGAGCACACACTGAAGCTTCCAATGAAAGCCAGCTCTGGAACAACGTTTTCACAAATCTTGCACATGTCAGATTTTGGCTGTGTGTGTGTGTGTGTGTGCGTGCGCGCGTGCATGTGGAGGAGGTGGAAATAAGTGGCGAGTTTTGCAGAGAAAGGTGTTTGTGGGAGTGAACGTTTCAACAGCCTGTAAGCAAGAAACACAGTAGTGTCTCATACGGCTCTTATTTATTCCTGCAGTTTCCTTCAACTGACCGGAGTCTTCCCTTTTGTAGGTCATCTTATTTTTCGTTGTCCATTCACCTTTCATCTGTTATTGACGCCATGATTTAATTATGGTCATTAAACCCGAGGACTTAGTCATATTAAAGGATAAGGGAGGGCGTAAACATACACTCCCATCACACATACTGGAGATAGGATCAGCATTTATTGTTTTAGTGGTGCGCTGTATTCCCTTTAATGGCAGTGAAGAAAAGCACACTGCCTTTTTTCCTCGTCGCAGTTCTAAAAATGTGTGTGTGTGTGTGTTTTCAGCCTACCTGGCAGTTTTCCACCTTGTGAGGTAGTTTGTTGAATTTGCCTATTTATGTGTCTGTTAGGTTTGGTCACATAAGGTTGCTGTTGTTGCCGGGCGTGGCTGGTGGTCAGCCTCCCTGCATGACAACAGGTCGTTCGCCTGTCTGGTGGCGAAACGGCTCATTGGCGGGCATTCTTCCAATGGAATGAGGCAATCTTTGGGGGAGAGGTGTCAGGGCATTGTTGTAAGCGGACGATAAGTGACGGCGCCAACTAGAAGTAAACCGACTGCAATATGGCTGACTTTGCAGAAATAGATAAGATCAGTAGATATGATCGGTTTCATATTTAAGGCTCGGCCAACAGCCAGTCCCTCAAAATTCAGGAAATCGGCCAACCGATCGATGTGTACATGTTTAGCATGGAGTGCCTCCTCTGTTTCTTGTTTGATGTAAATGGCTTCTTTTACACTTTTTTCAAACCAGCGGTCCTCCCTATCCAGAATTTGGTCCTCAACCAGACCTACCATACCTTTGTGTAACGGTTATTTGGTCTTTCCAAGGTAGGGGTCATTGCACTCCACATCGTACTGCATAAACAACAATGCAGAGTTTGTGTCTCCGGATTTTGCCTCTGAGATGACCCAGCTGTTGCTGGTTTTGAAATGCACCGGTTTGCTACGCCCAAAGAAAATTCTTCTCTGACAAGCCAGGCACCTGAGGGACCACCTATTCCACCTCCCGATCGGGTGTAGGGGACTTTCTTCTCCGGGTGGATTTGTTTGGCACTTGACACACAAATTAAATGACCTGTTGTGTGCAAACCTAAACCTCAAATTGCGGGATGTGGTGTTGTGTGAAAGTGGCAGTACACCTTTTTACTGGGGTTCTGTGTAAAAGGCAAAGACGGATCAGTGCTGTTGTACGTACTTCCTTGGAAGTCCATATTGTAGTGTTCCATTCTGGCAATCTTTATTCCAGTTTATAAATGTTCAGGTTAATTTTTGCTTTTACAGCCTCCACGTAATAAAACAAGCGGCTGTTGCAATATTATACTGTGGATTTGTCGTCTAGCCAACATCGTGGAAACTGAGCATTAAGAGGCACTGAGAACTTCAATAACATGAGCAATAAATGTCTCGCGATGGTAGTATACCAATGTGTGATTATCTTTCAAGTAATGATGGCAAAATGATTGCATTTATTGGCATCATTTTACAGACTCACTTGGCCACCTTAAGAGCTTTTTGTAATAAACAATGGAGCTCGGGAATGTTCAGAACAGATTCAGTCTTGGCATGTGAGTCTATCGTTCTAATGTGTCAATCAATGGCTTGCAGAAGTATTCAAACTGTACATGCCTGACATACTTTTACAAAAACAAATATTGTGAGCCCAAAGGGACAGTGAGGAGGCAGCACCTTTTAATTTGGTTATCAGGGGAAGTTTGCTGCCAAGTTCCCCTGTTCACACATGCATGCACACACACACACACTTAAAGCCACATGGCGATTCATATGGAAGCTTTGCACGGATGGACATCAGCATATAGCACCATCCTGGCAGACAGCAACCTGGGACCTGGATAAAAAGATATTTCCTGGTCTATGTGTTTTATTGTAGCATTCGTGGCATTTGTCAAGAGTATGTCGCCGGGTCTCGGTCCAAATGTCCATATGGTGCCAGGCAGTGCAGGGCATGTGAGCATATGGCAGTCGCACCGAAAGACAACCGATGGACGTTGACCTTCTGCATGCGCTGTATGACAACAATATCCATATTTGTAGTTTACATTCAAACCGGGTGAGGAGAAACAGTTCAAAGCCTTAGCATTGGGACTGATGCGTAATGGGAGACATGTGGGATTAAATTATATACGATTGTGCGACATCTAGATGGAAAATATAATAAAAGCCAGGACGCAGACGTCAGATTAAAAGCTGAGGTCAGCTTTTTTCCACCACCGTACGGGAAATATCCACGGAGATGAAAAGCCCTTTGCTGCCTTATGTGGCGTTTCTTCAAATCTAGTCTATTGATTATTGGTCTCTTTATGTATAATAGGTGCCTATAGTTCATTGTGTCGATAGGAAGGGTTTGATTTCCTTTTCACTCCGCTAGGAAAGGCAAGGCAGCATTTTTTGTAACCATAGAAAAAGAAAACATGAATTTGAATTGAATATATATATACATATATATATATATATATATATATATATATATATATGTATGTATATATG
>QODF01000055.1:970948-1108448 GCA_024372805.1 Oostethus manadensis
CCTCAAACCTCATGAGTCATTTCTTATATTGGGTGTGTCACATTATTATGTATGTATGGATTTACTATAGTCAGGCACATTTGTGGGCTACTTGAAACGTCTTTTGTGACTTTACTGTTGATAAATTCTGTAACAGTTATACACCCTATTTTCCAGACTGTAAGTCGCATCGGCCAAAAAAGGCAATATAAAGAGGTCGCGGGCACCCTGTTGGTGACCCTTCCACTGGACTAATGGTTGCATTTACCAGTATTTATGATTGAGCTACCATCACGGCAGGCTTTTTTAAAGAATGTCATGGCCCCGCTCCTAACAACACTAAATCCACAAGAGAAGAAGATGAGGGGGCGATGTTTACACCAACAAGGAAACATACTAAAGCTACAGAAACTGTCCTTTTTTTAGGTGTAAGGATACAATAAAAACATACCTGTTTAATAAATATCAAAATGTTCTAGGACAAGAAACTCTTAACAGGTCACATGACCTGCCTGAACACATCCTTGTGTGTAGCAATGTATCACACAGCCGTATTTCAACACCCAAACCATCATTTTTGGATGAATGTGTATTTAGTTAGTCGGTGGCTGACGCAGCAGCTACAATCTGCGAGCCAGACATAATTAGTGTCGTAATAAACAACACTGCTGTCTAAAATAGCATTTTTCTCAATCCGTGCATAATTATAGTTGCACATTACTTACAGACACAGAGTCTAGAAAGTATTTGGTTAAAAAAATGCTGTGTCATTCAATTTGGGTACCTAATTCAGTGGTTGACATAAAAATTAGAAAGCTAGGTTAGATAGATAGACAGTCTGGTTATTTTTCTGCGCTGTACAGACTGAACTCAATACTGCAAAATGCAACAAAATGGAGAGCAGTGAAGCGTTCAAGGTCTGAAAGTCCTCCCCGCCTCTTACACCCCCCAGTGACAGTTCACGTCGCGTCTCCAGCGGTGCTCGCCACGCTATTTGAGAAACACCGGCCTAATTGCATCACAAGATCACCTCAATAAATGATCGTGGCCACTAGGTGTTGCCAAAAACAACCACCCCCGCTTTGACTTACAGGCAGCATGTTAGTCGCAGAACCAGCCCAAGTGTGAAAAACGATCCAGAACCTTCACCTCTTTGCAGTGATGGAAGAATATTCTGTTTTACTGCAACATACGATTAAGTAGGCTTCGTTTATCATTTCCTTCTAAGTTCCTGTGGGACAACACTGCACTGTCCCACAATAAACACTTAAAATCAAATTCTATTTTCTTTCTTTCTGCACTAACGATTACTTCAGTGAGCCAGGCTTGGTAATTGCTGGTGTAACACACTGAAGTGGTAAAAAAAACAATGCTTGGGGGTCAAGGACTGTACTGTGCCCTGGAGAGCAGTGAGGCTCCGGAACAATGTTTGGAATGAAATCAATACACCCGAGCATTGAAACAACATGGGTTCACTTTTAAAACAGCTACACCTAGAAGAACATGGACCCACATGGAAAATGATACTTGGATAGGATTAATCAAATATTAGACACCGTTCTGTATGCACGCCGTGGGGAGAATATAAATCAAATGTAATGGATTATAAAGGATGTATGGTGCTCATGTAGCTCATACACAATGGGAGGGAGAGGGAAGGGCAGGAGACAAATAGATGGGAAAAGGGAGGAAGCAAATCTTTTTTCGCCCTCTCCCTTGACAATATTGGGTGAGAAAATTGTTGGAATGGAAATGGAGGAGGAAAAGGGGAGGAACAGTAAGGCAAGAGAATAAAATACAGTGTAACAGGAAAATACAAACACAGTAGGATGGAAAAAAATGCCGCAAAACACTTCAAAAACTCCCAGCCTTCCTGTCCTCAACTCCCCCCCCCCTCTGTCTCTCTCTTTCCCTCTCTCACTGCGCTTGGACATTTTGGACTGCGGCTGGTTTCTTAGCAACCGCAATCCTGTCGAAAGTGTGTCAGACGGAGAGAGAACACAACACAATCAAAGTGGCCCTCCTAATCGCTGTAATCAGTCACCATGTTTACGTCTGACAGTCTCCCTCGGTAGCCTTGTTGTCACCATGACGATACGTCCTCATTTACAGGCGTGCGCGGTAAATACTCGGCTGCATCGCGTGCTCTATCAGTCTTTGACTAAGTCATGAGTGCTCGTCTCACGTCTGGGGTGCCCAAACCTTCTCCACTGAAGGCCACACAGAGAAAAATGAAAGTGAAATGAAAAAAAATCAATAAGGCCTCTTCACCAGGTTATTATTTGTAGATGTAAGTATGACAATCAATTATAAAATTGGTGAAAATGTGTTATTTTTTCCCATTTTTGATTTTTTAATATTTTCTTAAATAATCTTTAAGTTTCCTTGTGTAATATTTTGACTTTATTCTGTAAAGTCTATTATTATATTTTATATATTAAATATGTATTATATATTATTATATTATTTATTATGTATACATTATATATATTCTATTATTATAGTGTAGTGTTATAACCTAATTTTCCAAAATTACAGCTTTATTTTGTTTATTTGTCATAACATTTTGACTTGTATATTTCAACTCTGTGCAACTGAAAGTACTTAATTTTTCCACATCTTTATTTTTAAAAATAAATACAAAATATTGTAAAATATATTGGAAAATATTGGAAATAAATCATTTTTTTTTCTTAGAATATGACAATTTCTTTGACTTTATTCTCATAAAATTACACCTGTTTTTTCCATTCCTGATGTACTATTTCAACCTCATCCTTGTAATTTTTCATAATTATCTTAACGTAATATTTAGAATTTGGACTCGTAACATGACTTTTCCTGCAGTCTGATTTTCCAAAAATTACAATTTTATGTGTTGTTTTGTTTGTCTCTCATAATATTTAAAAATATATAGTTGTTGTCTTTAACATTTCAACTTATTTTATATCACAATCTTGCAAAGTTATCATCATAAAATAAACATTTTCTTTACCTTTTTTTTTCTTCCTACTGCTGATTTGTAGTTTTCTTGTAAAATTATATTTTTAGAGTCTGCTGCGGCCTATCAAAAAACAGCCTGGTGTTTGGTCTCGAAATGGTCTCGGGGCCGCACCCCCGTCATACTTGTATTGCACAAAATGTAACTTCTGCATCAAAACCATACTGAAAACAGTAAGTCCACACCAGTGCTGACAAAGATACGATTTGCCACTCAACGCTACCCTAAAACCCCGTGAGGCTTTTATTCAGTTGTGCATGTGGTGATCACGTCGAACAAAAAGAAGCAGTATTTATTCTTGTACAGACAAGAGCAAAGAAAAAAAGAAAAGGATTTGACCCACTAATGACACCGGATTACTCCCCGACATCGAGGGAGCATGATCGCCAATCAATACGTAGCTTATTCTTTGTATTTCCCCCATGTGCTATAATTAGGACAGATGGTGTACTTGTTTGTAAACTTCAAATTGCGAATAGGGTTTGACTCAAGGTAAAGAACTGCCAACTTGTGGGCAGATACAGCACTTCAATAATGTCAGCAATCGAAGGCGTGCATTTTCTGTGTCGCCTGTGTTTGTGTCTGTCAGCCATTAGCGATGGCTGTTCAATTGTACTGCCTTAAAATTCCACTTTACTTACTGCCTTTATGTCTCTGGCTGGACGTACTATGAAATTGTGCTATCAATCAAAACTTCACGCGTCATAATGAAAACGATAACCTAAAACAAATATTAATATGTGTCCATTGTACTGTATTCTGAATGTATTTTCTCTATGCCAATCGCTTTTAGCATTTTCATAGGTAAAAATCGCTGAATATGCACTTTTCCTGATGAAGTGAAGCTGCCTCGAGCATGCCCGTCACACTGCATAGCGAGTTGGATCACGGCGCCGGCCAGTTTGTCGGCCTATTGCCTATAGTACAATGTTGCAGAAACATTATTTGATATAATTATTCATACTAATGGGACAATACAATACATTAAAATATAATACGGGAGGAACTTGCAGTACCGCTGCTTCCTGAAGGGATCAAGCATGCGTGAGCTAAAAGGTGCTTGTCACTGCCGTTCTTCCATAGAGGAAAAACCAGCTAGCAGGAAGTCAAATGCAGGAAGTCAGATTTTATGCCCCGCTGAATGAATGAATAAATATCACTGCCAAAATGGAGGATTATATACCTAAGCTCACCAGGGAGTGATCAGACTTTTACAACAAAGTACCAGAACTTCTCCAGGAGAAGAAAAGGCTGTATGTATTTTATATAAATATCAAGGGTAAGAAGATGCAGTATATGTTTTCCAGGTAATAACAAAGTAAATCAGTGAACTGCTGAATCCAGGTGTAGCATGTGCAAAATAGCTTGTAGACTTTTGAGGTTCTGTGTTGCTTTGTGGCGAGCTCAAGCTCAAGGTCGTGTAGAGCAGTTGCTCAGGTATGTTCGTCAATGTGTGTGTGTGCGTGTGTGTGTGTATGTGCATGGGATTGACAGTTCAAGTTTAAGGCCAGGCCCCACCAGATGCAGCGGCTCTATTTCGGGCTTCCTCACTCTTTCTGTCCTCCCTTTTATCCTCTTTGACACCTGCGACACACATCTACACACACATATGCACACGCCTGCGCACACTGAGTGCATGTGATGGGACATTTGCCACAGTACACTGGATCTCACCTTGGGATGTCTTTTTCAGGTGTTTTGTAGCGTTGTAGCGTTTCATCTTCTGCCCAGCAACAGCAGAAAGCATTTTTTGGATGAAACACTGCACAGCGTTTCTCACTTTTATGTGAGAATACGGGAAAAAATAGACACTTCTGGTTGTTAGTGTTCAACAGAATGCGGAGATATTTCCATAAATGATTACAGAAACGGAAACAAACGCTCGCAAGAGGAAGGAGTTTGCAGCGGAGAGAGAGGAGAGAAAGAAAGGGAATCCTGGTGTAAGTGCGTCACGCCTTCCTCGGCCTCCTGTGGGGGTGTTGGCAGCGGGGGTTGGGAGGCACGGGGAGGGCGAGATGAAAAGAGCGAGGGAGGTGACGAGGGAGAGAGGAGCGAGTTCAGGGACGAGCTGATTTATGAGGTTCTGTTTCTTGCCATCTTTGGAGACTTCTTCTACTCTGAGATGAGCCGATCTGGAGCGCACGCATTCCGACACACACACACACACACACACATGATGCACAAGACTCATGTGGCAATGCATCCTGGCTTTCTGGGGGTGAAATCCTTAAAGCAGGTAGAATCTCTCTGTTTTTGTGTTGAAGTCTGCTCTACGGCAGATGGTGGATGTAAACGAACCACGAGCCAAATCACACACACACACACACACACGCACACAGTGGACTGGAAACACTCCAGTGCTTCATGGACAGCGTGAGACATCACCAAGCAGAGAAGGAGCGTAGAGGACCTTGTTGTTGATGTGACAAAGAAAGAGCGGGGACGGATGATTCCCGACGCAGAAAGGGAAGTAAGGGCAGCCGAGAGAGAACATCCGTAGCTCATTAGCGCCAGAAGGAGGACAAGCAACCTCACACGGTCCGATGCCAGCTGCTGCGTGTCGGATGAATCACCAATATATTCCTCTGAGATTGATCTCGTCAAAAAAGCTCTGTTTTCAAACACTTCCAGCCTAATTTATTTTACAAAGCTAATTTATTTCAGTAGTCCAGTCCAAAAAGTGAAAGTATCCAGTGCTACCGCCGTTTTTAGGGCGTTTGTTTACCAATAGTAGTTTGCAAAGTATCATCCTCGGAGGTGTTTATAGTATGGTGGCCTTTTTCATCCATTCATTCATTTTCTATACCGCTTATCCTCATTAGGGTCGCGGGTATGCTGGAGCCTATCCCAGCTGGCATTGGGCAGGAGGCGGGGTACACCCTGGACTGGTCGCCAGCCAATCGCAGGGCACATATAGACAAACAAACATTCACACTCACATTCATACCGATGGACAATTTAGAGTCACCGGTTATCCTAACATGCAAGTTTTTGGAGTGTGGCAGGAAACCGGAGTACCCGGAGAAAACCCACACACGCACGGGGAGAACATGCAAACTCCAGATGCCCAACGGAGATTCGAACCCTAAACCTCCTGACTGTGAGGCCAATGTGGTACCCGCTCGACCACCATGCGGCCCCATGGTGGCCTTTTTGCGTAGCTAAATGATCCAAATATTAGACACGGCTCTCAGTATGATGCACTCCAGAGGTTAAACAGCTGCCCTGCAAAGTGATTGATCTGAGTGCATCTAGGCTAGTACATCTAATGCAATTGGGTTTTCTCTCCGCTGATAAAAGGGGGATGGACCGGATCACCGTCCGTGTGGGGGTGCATGGAAATAGATTGCAAAGCGGGTTGAACGGAGGCAAGAAGTGAAAAGCCGGGATCAAAAGTAGAGGTTGGTAGCGGAGCGAGCGAGGAAGGTTGAAGGTGGAAGTCGAGTAAAGGAGAGAGGAGGGCGAATCTATTTAACCTTGTTTTCAGAAGTAGAACAAGATCACATTCCAGTGCACACTTCCAATCAGCATCAAAGGGTTAGGGTTTTATTTACAGCACATATGACTACAGTCGTCACTTCACGGCTTCAGTCTATCGCGGTTATTAATAAATCAAGCTGTTTTGTGGTTGAAAATGGCCTATTAATAATTTTAAAAAATGCATATGGAAGCAAATTGCACATATTTCTTGCCTGATTGAAGCTTTTCTTAAGCAGAAAAATAGCTAAATGGTCGAGTGGTTAGCATGTTGGCCACACAGTCGGGAAATCTGGGTTTGGATCTCCACTTGGCATCTCTGTGTAGAGTTTGCATGTTCTCTCTGTTCTTGAGTGGGTTTCCTCCATGTACTCCGATTTCCTCCCACATTCCAAAAACATGCATGTTAGGTTGACTGGTGGCTCTACGATGTTCATATATATGGACGAGAGTGTGAATGGTTGTTTGTCTGCCCTGCAAATGACTGGCGACCAGTCCGGGGTGTACCATGCCTCTGTCCCAAAGTCTTCTGTGATAGGCTCAGGCATACCCCCGCGACCCTAATGAGGAAAAACAGCATAGAAAATGGATGGATCGAAAATGGCTAGAAGAACCTAAATGCAAACATAAGGCATTCAGAAGACACATTGAAAGATGCTGCGATGAAATGTAATATTCTGCACTGGTCACTAGGTGTCACTAATGTTACTGCAGTGTATGGTGAGACAAGGCCTGCCACAATAATCGTTTAATTGACTAATCAAACAAAAAGAAAAAACAAAGTCGATAAATTCACATGTGCATGCATGTTTGTTTTCCTCTCTCTCCTCTCCCGTTATCGCACTGGCTGGATGACAAGCGGCTTCACTCATCACATTGGTGAAGTTAGTTTCATGTTGCCATTTGGGTATTTGCTCTGTAGCAACAATGCCAACCCCCCCCTTACTGTGCCTCGACTGCTCTCTCATGGTGAGGACACCGCTCATTTACAGTGGCGGGTCCTCACAAACACTAACCAGCCCTTTCCTAAACTAAACATGTCGAGTTTAAACATGGTACTCAAAATTATTATGCCGTATAATTATATATATAAACGATAAATATAATACATTTTTAAAAAGATCTAAAAAAACGTTGTCAATAATATTGATTATCGACAATAATTTGTAGGGCAATTATCGTCCAGCAAAATGAGTTATCATGACGGGCTGAAAACCCATCCCAACTAAAACTCAACTCTAAACTCCACTTCACTCACAAATGTTACTTCCTGTACGTTTACCAGAACACATGGTGTCCAAAACACACGCCCATCCCTAGCAAGATGCATGGAGTCTGTTTGCTTTTACTTCTCATCATCTGATGTTATTTTTGCTATACAGCTCCATAAACAGGTGACTTTGTCGACCCATTGCTGTGGTGTGAAACGCAACACTGTATCCCCCAAAGGTGGGCATTACTTTACTCCTTGTTCAGGCAAAAGAGTCGTGTCTCAGTGGTCCTTTAATGTTGACTGCAGCCTCAGCTCCGCTCTCTGTGCTCTTCCGTGCACCACAACTGACCTGACAGCTCAGCTGGAGCAGTCTCAGCAGAGTTTGTGTGTGCTGGAAGATCATTTTAGTGTGTTCCTGTTTTTGTGCATCAATGTATGCTTAAGAGGGTGAGTCAGGGAATCTTTGCCGTTGCCTCGCATCAGCAGCCAATTGCATGAAAAAATGCATGTGATTGTTATTCCATGTTTGGTGAGGACCTGGACCTATAGTAACCAAATTATGTAAGTATTTTAGGTTTGGAGGTAAGATAAAGGGGAAGAAGATAGAAAGGAGTGGTAGACGCTGACAGAAGAGGACAGCTGGACAAACCTAAATTAGCCTGAGGTAGGTTATTTAAATTTTAGTTGAATATCCCAGACTCATGCCCTGTCCACACGTAAAAAACAAAGTTATTTTTGCACAATTTAGCCCGTCATCCACACGAGCCCGCAGATATATTGCACTAAAAACGAAGGTTTTCAAAACCTACGGCCAAAGTGTAGATGTGGAGAAAACTGCAGTTACATGTTTGTGCATGGTCGCAAATAACTGGAGTTCTAAGTTTCCAAACGTCACTGTCTGCAACAAAGAATGTTGTGACGACACACACGCGACCTGTATTTACATCAGAAACAACATGGACGCCCTAAGAACGGTGCGGGTTGCAGCGATTGTTCAAGCACGTTTTGCTGGCTTGTGTTTGCAAGCCCAAATACTGCTTCACGGCGAAAAGCAGAGGCAAAGAAGCACTTTGAGGTCAGCCTGGCGCCAGGTTTTATGTTTTGCGGAAGTGATGGGCTGATAGAGGATGATTCTGAGAGGATATAATTGTAGTAACTATTGCAGGCTGCAGGTTTGACATGTTAACGACTGTGGTTCCCAATGCATTCATGCCGTGACGTGAGTATGCATCTTTTTTCAATACAAAGTTGTGTGGACACCATTTTTTTTTCCATAAACATAGATGGAGAAATATGCGGTTTTACAGATACTATTGTTTGAGTATCAATTATGGGATTTCATTGGATTCTGCAGATATATTTAACATTTTCAGTGGGTGTATGAATATTCACTACTTTGAATGTACAAGTGTTATTGCAGTTGCCAAAGGTGGGAGCCTTCGGTCTGATGGATGTAAGCCAGTTCGGCAGTGCGGTTGTATGTTGATAAAATCTCACTCCCCTTCCTGAACCTTCAGAGCCGCGCTGGGTGTCGCGTTGACAGAGCGGGTTTCAGCTCGAGGCCTAGCGCTCTCATTCCAAAGGACCTTGGTTCTAGCCCACGGCGGTGCGCGGAGCTGGCTGAACCAGGCAGGTCACATGTGCATGCTTAAGGTTGCATTGTGATGTTTGTTTTGTTACATAATTGCACATCACTGGGAATTGGGAAGCAGGAGTCATGGTTATTATTATTCATTTTCATTCCATTTTTCACATGTTATAACTTTATTGCTAGGTGTGTCTCAGCCCACGAGACAAAACGAGACAGGAGACTGGGTCCATGAGAACAGGACAAGAAGCACAATGAAAAAATATGACTGGACAAACGAACATGCAAGTGCCTTTTGAAAAGATTATCAAAAATATAATTTAGTGTCACTACATAAGTGACACTAAAGGTCAGTTTGGCATTCCATACGTGTTGATGGGCTCCGTGGGTCTTTAGTTTGAAGTTGGAATATTCCCGAACGGGGCATGGGGTATTTGGGTTTGCAATCATCTTTTTCCCTCCTAATTTGTACTACATTACCTTGCACTACTTTCTGCACTTTGTATGTAGTGCGTGGTAGCGGCCCCGCCTCTTACCAAAGGGACAAAGCGACTGTATGACTGGCAAGGGGTCTCGCTTCATTTATGGAATGCCATTGTTCTATAAAACGTGTGTCGTGTTAAAGTGCTAAACCAAAGCACAGAGTGAACTCTCTTCCTGGCTGTTAGGAGGAGAGACAATAAAAACAGACAGGAATGCAAACAGCAAAATATAGAGACCCACAAAATGTTCATTTTCATTTATCGTGTGATTACGATCATTGAATTATTTATTATTTTTTATATATTATTTTTTTCCCAACAGGAAATTATGTCAGGTTTTAATCTCGCCAGATTTGAATCTTCTGACACGCCTATTCATTGCTCCGGACATGAGAAAAAGTCAGATGTTACTGCAAAGTCCCACATGCAAACTTCTTTACACCAACTGAGTGCTTAGTGTACACGCAATGCTTGGAATCTGGAATCCCTTCGCTGCTTTCACAGTAACATGGCTGTGCCTTCCAGCTTGTGTATTCGTATGTTTGTGTGCAGTACTTGATGAAGAAAATTCTGACTGAAATCGGGATAATAAGCAGTTAGCTTTACAGTGTCAGTTCAGTTTGACGTTGAGGACCTGCGCAGTAATGCTTGCGCGTGTGTGTGTGTGTGTGCGTGCGTGCGCGAGAGTAGATGGGAGAGCTGAAGACGGAAGGGAGCTTAGAAGGTGTTGACAGCAAAGATTAAGGAGGAATTAGAGGAAGCAGAGCAAAAGGCGACCACCGGGAAGTTTCTGTAAATATTCGAATCCGGCATTTTAATTCATCTACCTTGCTGACCATGAGTGTGTGTGTGTGTGTTAAATGTTATTGATGACATTTTTCCAACTTGTTTCAATCCGCATTATGCTGTCAACAGCGTTGCATCAATACTCTCCATGTAAGTGAAGTCTTATGTTGATGTAACAACTCAATATGCATCAACACATTCATTGGCAGATGTGAAGTGTGCAACTTAAGCAACCAGCACTGCTGGGCTGCTGTTACTTCAACAGAATTAAGTGTCAATGACATTTCAGGTTTCCCCTGAGCAGTGAACTTTCACTTGAGGACGTTTTTGCCTTAACCTCCAGCAGATACAGTATATACTTTTGGGATACCGTTGAGGGTTCGATTGAGAACCTTATCTTTCTTTTTATCCAATGATATGGGACTGCATGTCTGGTCTCGGATATTAGGATTCTTTGTGTCCATACAGTATATACTGTATGTGAATGGAGCTCATTTGTTATCTCGGAGGCTAGTTCCACAGGTTGTCATCCTTTTTATATTTTTACTGCTTGTATGTCCTTTCTCACTGTTCTAATGATCTGTCGTGCACATCTCTGTATTTTTAACACCGTAAAAAAGTGTCACCCTGAGTGTTCTGTGATACAAAGAGTATGCAATGTTGTTCAGTAGATTCCTTTGAGGTTATTCTATAATTATATTTCAAATAAATAACAGGTCCTTCTGATCGCTTACAGTTGAGTAAATTATTGCAGGTCCTTACCGAAGCAACAAACCATAAGAGGGGAAGCGGCTATAAAGTAGAGGGTTCAGAATTGTGTGCAATATCAATCGGTTCTTTTATTGTGCGTCACCTGGATGTAGTGGAGCCTCCTTTATGTAATTTAGTATTTTAACAATATAAAAACACACAAAAAGACAGCTCCTTACTGCACATGTGCGACATACTTATTCCGCCTATGAAGTCATCTGAAAAAGTCTCCATTTCCAAATAATGTGAATTATTGCATAGTAACCACGCTACAGCAACATTGGTATTAGGAATTATGGACGTTGTTAGGCCAATCTAACTACATTACGAGTGGATTGACACAGACAGACGCGCCAGAACACTTCTGCTAGCACCCATCTTCACCACATAGTAGCCCGTAGCGCTTAAGCGTCATGCTCACAAGGCCTCAGACACTACCAAAAGTGAGTCCACGTATTCGAGATGCCACCATTGCTGTTGTGTTTTTATTTTTGAAAAGTCCAGGGTGTATCTCGACTCTGTCTCAAAGGTCAGCTGGGATAGGCTCCTGCTTACCTGTGAACGTGGTTAGACTCAGTGGTAGACAATTATTCATATGTAATGAAATTTTCCCATATGTGACAATTTCTGAAGACATTCCATAAGTTTGAAACTTAACTGCTTCCTGTACGTGGTTCGAGCATGTGTCCATGCTGGTGATCCTCCTCAACTGCGTCACCCTGGGGATGTTCCAGCCATGTGAGGACGTCAACTGCCTGTCGGAGTGGTGTCGCATACTCCAGGTTAGTGGATCTCCATCACCACTATGATTAGAGCAGATCCATACCATTGCTCATGTCACACTACAGTATATGATCAAACGTATTAATCCACAATGTCGGAAGCATAGAAAACTCTAACCCTTGAAAACCCTTGAATTCATTGAAACACCGATGAAACTACATCGTAGCCAAAATTCATATGAATTATAATAAATTGTTCTGTCTTTTTTCTCGTCAGGTCTTGGATGACTGTATATTTGCTTTCTTTGCGGTGGAAATGATCATCAAGATGGTGGCCCTGGGGATTTTTGGCAGCAACTGTTACCTTGGCGACAAGTGGAACCAGCTGGACTTTGTCATCGTCATGGCGGGGTTTGTGTCCCACAATGCTTCTCTCATTTCAAACTCTCCACTGTAAATATCTAATATTGTGACGTCTCCATGCTGGGCTAAATTTGCACGGATTCGAGGAAAGCCTGTAAGCGATTACATGTTGTAGAAGTATTTAGACGCTACGCTACGACGTCAATTATCATGACAGGGCAAGTGTCCAAAGTGCAGCAGTCATTTTACAAGAATAAAGTGGAAATATAAGAAAGAAATGTTAAGCTAACAAGAAAAAATAATGTTGTTGGGTTTTTTTTTAATTATACTGTAACAAGAAAAAAATCATAATTTCAATTACTGCAAAGAATTTGGACACCCCTGCTCTGAGGAATACATACGCAGCCCCATCATCAACCAACAAACACAGGGTGATTGCACATTCTCCCCACAGCCTGCAAGAAGATAACTACAGTTTCACTCAGAAGCAGAAGGATAGTTTCTTTCCAAGTAGAAAATAATTATTTGGTGCCCTGGTATACAAACAGAGTGAGATAAGGACATTGCATGAAGTACCGCAAGTGAATACACAAGCACCGTGTGCCTGAGGCACCTGGAGACGTGCAGTTCTTGTCAGAGGAAGATCAAAACAAGCAAATGAACACAGACGTGTTAAGAATGACATAATTATGTTCATACCAATGAACTACTCGTAGATAAAAGGATTATCATCTCGGTAAGAGCACCTCTCATTAAATCTCATTAGAACGTGAAGATGTACCGTGTGGCAAGTTTGTCTATTAAAAAATATATCTGTGCATCCGCAGGGTGTTGGAGTACTCTCTGGATGGACAGAATGCCAGTTTCTCAGCCATACGTACTGTCAGAGTACTCAGGCCTCTGCGGGCCATCAACAGAGTACCAAGTAAGCACATGAAGCTTGCATGGCTTCATTTGCATGCATGCACACGTATCCCGATCGTAGATATATACATATATTGTACATGTCTACAGTCTGCCGCATACAAATGTAGGAGAACTGTAATTGTTATTCAATCCCTGTTGGAATTTTTCAGTGGTACCTTGGTTAGCATATCAATCTGTTCCAGATGATCCGACTCTAACCAATCCTATTTTCTCATAAGAAATCATGTAAATCTTATTAATCTGTTCCAGAAAGACAAACATGTGTTTTCAAAAAGTTCTACATGCTGAAAACAATTTGAAATGCATATACCGCAATCCCTTATGTATCACGGTGAATTGGTTACAGACTCAACAGCGATAAGTGAATTTCAGCAAAGTAGGATTTGATAATAATAAATGAAACATTTTCATAGCTAGGGCATAAGAACCTATTTATTTTGTAAATACATTTTTTGTTATTGGCGCCCTGAAGACATGAACATCTTTGTTCACATCGCATTGCTCAATTGTAATGCACAGGCTACAGGATCAATTCAATTTCATTGTATTTGTATCGCGCCAAATCACAACAGCAGTCGTCTCATGGCACTTTACACATGAAGGTCACAGACAGCCAACTAAAACCCCACAAAAACTCCCTCTGGGGAAGAAACCTTGGCCAGAACCCAGGCTCTGTGGGACGGCTGTCTGCAGGGACACAAGAGACGGACATGTTTTTAACTAACTAGTTAGCCTCCAATTTATTTACTGTATTTTAAACTTAAGAAAGGTATTAAAATCTTACCACTTCCACACGGAATGGAAGGAGAACTTCTTTTTACTCTATCATGTCAAACATGCCGTGTTACAGTAATCTAGTGTCATGGCTCAATAATCTAACATTACTCACGCTTAGTGACCAGAATACTATGTATAACTTGTCTTTCAATATTTTTTTATCAATAATACGCCTTAGTCAACTACGTAAGAGCAATCCTTTATTAATGATTTTTTTTTAAACCTCGATGGAGTGATTTAGTTTTAAATGCTAAAACAATTATAAATGCAAAAAAATGAACATATAAGGTTACTTTTACCTTCATTGAAGATTGTGCCAAAGACACAATTTGGTTTCTCGTTTCATGTCTCTACTACATGTCCTTCTTTAATCATGGCTGCAAAATAAGTTACCCAAAATTAAGCCAAAAAAGCTGCAAGTGCCAGGATTGGATAAAGAAGGTGAGAAAAAATATTGAATTCAAGAAATATCTGTGTTTTTGTGTCTTTGGCACAATCTTCAATATAAAGGTAAAAGTAACCTTAAATGTTCTTTTATAATATGACTTTAACATTTATTTGCAATTGTAATTGTTTTATGCATTTACAACAATAGTAATCAAGCTATAAAAAAACATGTTTGTGTTACCTTTTGAGACATGTGACGTAACTGTGTTAGTTAGTTAAGAATTACGTACAGAGTCAACCACTGATGACATCATAGACTGGCAACTGACTTTTGCTTTCTGCATGTATTAGCAAGCTGATAAAAATACATTAAGAACGCAGTTGTACTCACGCAGTGTATTAATAACATGCCATGCTAACCGGAGCGTATTCTAACCAAAGTTCCCCTGCACATAAATTATCCAATTATATGCAAACTTGTAGTAGATGGATAGTGACTGTAATATTAAATGTGTGGAGGTATTTTTTCTTGAGTTAATTTTGAGAGCAAACATAAATGATAGTGTGGTTGTATTGTCTGTATACGCGTGTACTTTGTAGAAAAGCCCTTTGACGCATGCAGATAACCCAAACCCCACCATCAAGCTCAGGGGACGGCGTGTTTCTTTGTAGCTATCAGTAACGTCTATCAGTCTCATGCACGTGGGCAAACAGGCACACTGTAGGTACAGAACGTTTTAGCTGCAGCCTTATCACTAAGCCAACATTTCCCTCAGGGGCCATCTTTACAGCAGGCATGGACAATGTGAAGTCAAATGGATATTATTACTGTGGCTCCTTAAAAGGAGTTCTTAGGGCTAGGACGGGGGAACGTACGGAAGCTGATGATCTTTACTTGGGGCGGCATAGTCAAGGTCAGGTCAGGCCCACGCTGAAGACCCAAAGGCTCGTTTACTTCGTGGTGCATGCAAGCAGAGACACCCTGCAGATGTTCCTCACCTCGATGTGTGTGTTTCACAGCCCGTCTCATTTTCCCTCCTACAGATGTCATCAAAAGATCAAGTATTTCCACCTCCCACCGTCACCACTCCTGCACCCGCACTCACGCACACTTAGCGTCTCTGTTTGTCACTAAGCATTTTGCTCCCACTCTGTCTCTGTTTGCCTTTCTGCCTAAGTGGATGCGAACTCTCTATTGTTAGACAGATGCTAATGTGTTTTCCGTCTCTAGCGTAGTTACAGCGAGCAGTGCACGGTGTGTTCGTCATGTTTATCAGGCTTCTGCCGATGCCCTACCTGGCATGCACCCTGAATATACATGCACATACACATGCACATGTTCCTGTCCTTGATAAACGTTACGTATTCTTACTGGCCAAGCTTCCTGCTTTACAGAAATAATTATTCACCACTGTTTTTGTGATGTATACACTAGTATTTTGGTTTTATCAACCTTCTATATATACAGTCGTCCTTCGTGTATTGCTGTTAATTGGTTCCAGACCCGAGTACATTTCTGCCAAGTAGGATTCAATGTTAGTAAAAGGATTTATTTGTAGTTAGAGCATAGAAAACCTGTTTATGGCTTCCTAAATACGGCTTTTGCTATTATTAGAGCACTGTAGACATAAAATAACACCCCTATAGTTACCTTTTCACTCCTACTATGCGTTGCACAACACTAGAGTGCAGTGACATAAAATAGCATGGCATATAGCAAGCTACCGAGCAATCTAGTTATAATATAGTTATATATATGACTTTTCACATCATTTCTGACAAACTGCACTAGAACGAGGGAGCGATGTTCAAACCTTGATGTACCAAGTATAGCATAGTATAGTATAATATAGTAGCATAATCAACTACCCTTTGCAATTAAATTGTAAGTAAACAAGCAATTCCTTAATTGGAAGATTATGTTACATTAGATATGGTTATGAATTATACCCTGTTGTCTTAATTTGGTCTTAAGTTGATAAACGTATTTTTATTACCAACTGACTTTAAAGGTGTTGTGCAAGAATGACTTTTTTAACGGTTTTACTAGATTAATTTAAACACAAAGAAAGTATTTAGTCTCCATCGCTTATTTGCTTTATTTGAGAGGCTCTCAGATGGTCTGTTTTGAAGTTGCAGTTTAGGTCAGAGCAAGCTCTTTGTCCGAGTGTCCGAAAAAGAAGACAAAGCCAAGGAGGGCGGCAATGTTTACACCAACAAGGAGACAAACTAAAGCTATTTTGTATGTACAAGGGTACAATAAAAACCTGCTTAATAGAAGTTAAAATGTTTTTGAGGAATCCACTTTTAGTACGCCTGTTGTATTCTAACACCAAGACATCGTTGTAGTATTTCAATAAATTAAAAATGGACATCACACATGTGTATTTAGACTGAGTGTTATTGTTAATGCTATCTAAAATATGAAATTTCTCAGTCCACAGTTCACACAAGCATATAATTATAGTTGCACATTACTTACAGACACAGTCACGAAGCGTATTGCAAAGGATTTTGTCACAAAACGCGTGTATCATTCAATTTGTGAGCCTAACTGTGTCACAAGCTCACCCCACTCATTTATTGTGACTGCTAGGTGTCACCAAAAAGTCACCCACCACCCCGCTTTCACTTAAAGGCAGCACATGCTAAATATGGCTTATATTTTGATATATAGGTTGCACCGGTCTGTAAGTTTCAGGACCAGCCCAGCAATGAACAAACTGCGTGACTTAAGAAAGTGGATAAAGTGCCCAACAGCGCTTCTTGGACACACACACACTGTTGGATAGTGCTGTGACGTTCACAAACGAACGGGTTCTCGTTAACATGAACGACGGGAACCGAGGCGCAACTGGGAACGTTCTTTCCCTCTCAAAATAGCGACGACAAATCCAGATCAGACACATATCAAATAAAGTTATGGTCAATGTTTCCAAATAATCCAAACTCATAGTGGTAGGACACCTAAATTGAGTGATTATTTCCAAGATAAAACGAACTCCTAAAACGTAATAAATATAAAAATGGCTATGTGAGCCTGTTTTTTGAACGGCTCTTTGAAAGGAACGGCTCTCCAAGAAGTGGAGACAAACATTAAAACCCCCTCAAAATTCCAACATCAACACTTTCAAATTGTTGAGACCTTTAACCTTCTGACCACAGCCAGCACCAGGATGGTTGTCACCCACCAATTTCCCTCACGTGTGCTTGAGTGCAAATGATGCCTCTATGTGTGAGATACCTGATTGACAGGTCATCTGTCCAGGGTGATCCACCACTGGCACTGTGTCAGTCTGGACAGTCTTTCCCGTCAATGCAGACAACGGAAGGATGGGAAGATTTTGAAGTGTCCGATTTGCCTTTTCCAAGATTAGGAGGTTTGGTGGGAGTTATTGTCATAAACGACTCTGTGCATACTGTACTTGTTATGCAGTCTTTGTGACAAGGTTATGAGTATGCATGAAAGAGGACTGCTTATATTGTGAGGACATCCCAACTGTGATGATGTTAAGCGCGTGTGACAAGTAGAGATGGATGTTGAGCACATGCGGTTAGATAATACCAGCCTCGGGAAACATGTGAGTACAGAACCCCGAGGACAGAATAATGTCAAACTGTCACTTCCAGGATTGTCACTGTCATTATTTTCAGCTGACAGTACAAAGCGGTGGGTCAAGCTCGCTCGATCGATACATGTTGTAAAGTTGTGCACGTTGGACCACGTAAGCCGCAGTCGGTCGTACACGTGGCGTGTTCGGTTGTGGGATTGACGTTTTGTTTTTCAAAATTTAGGCATGAGAATTTTGGTGACACTCCTACTGGACACCCTTCCGATGCTGGGGAACGTCCTCCTCCTCTGCTTCTTCGTCTTTTTCATCTTTGGGATTGTGGGAGTCCAGCTGTGGGCGGGGCTACTGAGAAATCGTTGCTTTCTAGGAGAGGACATCAGAAAGTAAGTCCTAAACTCTTTTGACACAAAATGAAAAGAATTTGATCTCTTTAGATGGGGTGTGGGGTCATCAAGTGGTCATCACCAAACGCTTTTTATCTCTGTTTTTGAACCTCCAGTTATAGTTTTGTAGGAAAATTTGGCCACCCGGTCGCCGCACGGTTGCAAAAGTGGCATAACTTGGCGGACCTCGCGGACGCGTCAAGCATAGACCAAGCTTTAGGCTGAATCTCCAATCTGCCCCTTAGGACTTACCCCTTAAAACCTAGGACCAGCATATCTCACCATGGGAATTTGTTCTGCATTTTCTATTCCGTTTCCAGTCCGGATATCTGGGAACGCCAGCCGCACGCTATTCTCAAAGACATGCATGTTGGGTTCACTCAGTTATTTTCTAGCGTATTGTATCCAGGTATCCTGAGCTTTTGCATCGTGTTATTTCGTATTCAGGGTTTTAACTGTATGTATTTTCTTGTCCAGAATATACAACGTGTCCATCAGCCCTTACTACATGTCGGAGGACGGGGAAGACAGTCCGTTCATCTGCTCGGCAGCCCGTGAGAACGGGATGTTGCGATGTCATGACGTTCCGGCCTACACTGAGGCCAAGGCCGAGTGCTTGTTGCCAGCACCTCAGAAAATTTCAGCTCTCCCTGGAGCCTCCCCTGCGCTGGGAGGGGCCGGAGTAAATGGATGTGTTAATTGGAACCAGTATTACAACGAGTGTCGCCCCGGGGAGCTCAACCCTCACAAAGGAGCTGTCAACTTTGACAACATTGGATATGCTTGGATTGCTATTTTCCAGGTAAGATCAAAGAATGTGTCAGTATATAACTGGCAAGTTCATTTTGCTTCCATGTCAGCTTCATTGCAGTAAACCCAGTAAACAGAAGATTGTTGTTCAGTATTTCTGGTCGCGGTATGTCACTGACATGGAGCCAGACTGAAGAGAGAGGCAGCAGAGTTCTGCAGAAAGCTAAATGTCAAATGAAATGCCTGTTAGACCCGTTCCCTACTTTATTCAGTCAGAATCAGTATGAACATGAATAAAATATTCCAACTCAGCTTAGAAAATATTTTTGCTTGTGGCTCCAAAGTACATTATTCTACATCTGTCTTGGGACGCCATGTCAAACATTTTGGGTAGTCAAATATATGAAATTGAGACATCTCCTATAAGGCTGCATTTTACTGTAAAACCGTTAGGTCCGGCTTCCACGGGACAGTCTGCGTTCATGGGCCGTGGTTTTTCATTCCATTGTGTGCTAGGGCATTGAATGTAATATATATGTTGTTATTATTTAAAATAATTATTATTATACCCTTTTCCACCAAGGGCCACATACTGGATGCAAGGATGCAAAAAAAATTGTAAAAAAATTGATATTTTGTAAGAATATTTCAAGCATTATTTTTTGTTTCACATTTTTTGTATTGTTTATTTGAGGGGGGGGGTGACTTTTTGTCCACGCTGGAGGAAAGACCTTCCCATGACGTAATGTCCCATTTTCCTCACTGTAAAATTTGCTGGGCACCTGTTTAACAAGTAGACAATTTGGAGGAGGAAAACGTTCTTTTTATGCAATTTTTGGTTTGGTTTATTTTTGGTTCAAAAATGAACCAAAATCGGACCAAAACCGTAGCCCAAATTCGGAGGTATGGACTATACCATGGGTTTACCTGTACCACTGCACCCCTAGTCTGTAATGGATCAGAGATCTTCATGCTGGGCTCAGCAGCCAATGGTAAATGACTCAAATCCATACTCTATGCACCACATCCACATGAATTATTGCACATAATGCATTGCTACGACCAAAGGCAGATGTTGTCAAGGTCAGTGCCTCTGCCCCCTCTTAAATAACCCATGTCAGCTTGCAATTTGTTTTCTTCATGTACATATATCACATCGCATACTGTACCACTGACAATTCCAACATGACATGACAACAAGATTTACACCCACTAGTAGATGGTCCCAGATGAAATGTCCTTTAAGGACTATGTTATTTGACGCAGGTGTAGCAAAAATATTACTTCTTTGCCCAGCTGTGTACTAGTTTTGTGTTGTTCTGGTGGATCTCCCCCATTTTAAATGTATTTTAATTGGATTGAATTTCAAATTGCTTAAAAATGGTCATCTCTGATGGGACACAATCGAAATTTTACAATTGACTGTCAGTATAAGACATTTAATTGTTATAATGTAGCGAATGTATGAGAGAAAATGTGTTTTGTTTCTGCTGATTTGTTCTTTTTCTCGAACGACAGATGGCCATACGAGACCTCAAATGAGTCAAATCTCATCCTAAACGATGGAATTTTGCATTACATTTGCTTTTTAATGCATCTTTATAGGCAGTCCATTTTTCATAGCCCAGTGTGAAGTCCTTCTTTGTACAGTATGCACTATTTTTCTGCAATTATTGGCCTTAAGGTGTGTGTCACCACCAATGTGTGTATTATAAGCAACCTTGGGCTTGCTTGCAAATTCCCACATAAAGCCAATAGGGGCTTGGGTTTGTTTTCAGAGAGCTTGTCGCTTGTTTCTCTCCCCATACCTGTCTAGGTTGCAAATGTGCATGAGAAGGAATTATTCTATGTCTTTGTTGAAGTGATTACCCTTACCTGCCAAACACAACTATTGCCCTCTATTCAATTTTTGACAAGCATGGATGGCTAGAATTCTGCTCAGAAGTGAACTTTTTACATTACAAAGTACGACCGTTTGGCATCCTACATTTATATGTACTATACTTTATGTCTCTCTAAGAATAGTTGACTGTTTTTCTCCAAATTTATGGGCTACCCCTAAACAACATCGATTGTAGCCAAAGTTTCATCCACCGAACATTGACACACATTAACTTGAACATTTAGCAATTTTTACACAATCATGTCCCACTTGGCCACTATTTCCTCTGGGTTACATCCTGGGTTACACCAGCTTCACTCCAGTACCACGAACATACAAGAGAAACAAGTTTCCAATCATATAATCTAGGTAGTATGTCACACTTACTCAAAATCAAATTAAAGTATAATTAATTAAGTCAATGTAAAATTTAAGTAACAGGTAATCAAATGAATGACTATTTCATAGGTTGCGCCATTATTTTTACAGTGAAATGTGCCAAGTTGTTATTGCCATTATTTTTTGAAATTCGATTCTTACCTTAACACTCCAACAGCAGCACTCACTTCCAACACTGTACGTCTCCAACTTTCACATTGCCTCTCCTTCCACATGAACAAAACTAGTTCTTCATTCTCCACCAATCACAAGCAAGGTGCATTTCCAGACATCATCAACACAAACCACAAGCAGGTCATTCCATTATGCACTTTTACGGTAAGCGCCAAAGGGCACACATTTATGAAGGAGTAATTCCGTTACTAATTCAATGACGTTTTCGTTAATGTAACAAGTTACTATAACTGATTATGATTTTTAAAGTAATTAGATCAACACTGGACACAGAAGTTGAACAAATCCATTTGTGCTGTTTAGTATTTTTAATATAGAATAGAATATGTGGATATTATTGTGCATGTTTGCATGAATGAAAATGATGTATACACCCATTTAGCAGCGTTTTTGGTGGTGTTACTGTGTGGCTCGGGCAGTTTTTGCCGTCATGTGTGATGCAAGCAGAGGTGTAAATGTTGAGGTGTGAGTTTATTATCTTCGCTGGACAGAACCGCTGATTTCAGGTGACAGCATCCCAAGTACTCATTAGTAGACCGAGCTGTGTCAGTCCTTTGGCACACACACGCTGACCCACACACAAAGATAGAGTTATTTGTTGCCCTGGTGCCAGAAACATTGGAGTGAAAACATGCTTTTAGGGGGTCAGTGTGCAGTTTTGTATTTTCATTCTAATGAATAACACCCCCCTCCCGTCTCCCTCTTTGTCTCACCCAGGTCATCACACTGGAAGGATGGGTGGATATCATGTACTATGTCATGGATGCTCATTCGTTCTACAATTTTATATATTTTATACTGCTCATAATTGTAAGTAACTGTCTGTATCTGCTTTCAACTTGCCTTCAAACCTCATCAGTCAGAAAAAAATAATGACTTGACTCCTAGGCTGATTTTTTGGAGCAGTTCTGAAAATAATATGTTTAAAGGTAATCATATCTGGGGCATCCAACCCCCATGGTTCGTGACATAGACCTTGTCTTTTTGATTTTGAACAACCGAGCCTACAGATGTGAAATCACATGACATTTGACTTGAATAAAACATAAACAAACATTACCTCAACACTTACAGAAGCACGCATGCATTTCATGCATTGAGCTCCGCTGTGTTGGAGTTTGAATTCTCAAGCAATTTGTACATATTTAACATGTTGCTCCGAGAAGATATGCCTGTGTGCTTGCACTGCAGTTCTGTCTAAAACCCCAAATAACCTTTCTAAACTGCGCTTCGAGCATAGCTGCCTTCTGCTGTACCGTGGCGGCTTCTATCGTGTATCATTTTGCCCTTATCATGCTTTTGTGTAGGTTTTCAAAGATCCCAGCTTAAGCTATACTTTGCAGTGCTCCATGAGCTGCCTGCCTGTCGTTTGATGTAAGAGTGTTTATTATGCATTTGGAGAAGAGAGGGACAGAAATTGGTGGAGAGAAATGCGGCTGTTTTGAGGACAGTGATGATGAATTAGAGGCAAAAATAACAGAGAAAAACATTTAAACATTTAATTATTAACCCATGGTCATGACATGTCAAATTAGCATTTTGATTGATGGTTCAACAGCCCCGTGTTATAATTGAAGACTCTATCATGCCAGTATGATAATAGATGTCTGTTTTATTATTATCATGATCTAGCGAAAACAGCTTGTATATTAATTTAACAGGGGCTATTGCAACACTTTTTATGACAGCTTTTATAAATTGCTTTTTTGTAACCTTGGAGAGGGTTGATAATGACGTGGTGTCGTTCACATCATCCTAACAACGAGGTGACTGATGTCGTTCAGCCCGTAGGAACCATCTACATTAGGTCAGGGGGTTTCAAAGTGTGAGGTGGGCCTACGTTGGGTGGCCCCTGAAAGTTTCAAGAGAGGTCCAGCAACTTGACAAAGTACAGAAAAACTTTTTAACTAAAGACAATATTTTTATCTTACCTCAAATGTGTTAGATGTTCAAATTAATTGTTTCCTAATTGTAATAATAATATATAATACATAATAAATGAGTACAATAATATGTTGATAGTAATTTTATATAATTATGTAACAGTAAATATGTGGTAATATAATAATAATAATCATCATCTTTTTTATTATTATCATTATTGTTCATAAAAATATGTATATACTGTATAATATATAATCATTGTTATATATTTTTAATTATATATTATATTTAGATATATTCTATATTATAATAATTATATATAATAATAATAGTAATTATTAATTAATAATAAGTATTGTAATACTTATTACAGTAATGTAATACTGTTGTAATACATTAATATTAATTTATAAAATTTTTAATACATTTTTTGCAGAATCGTGTAGTTTGAGTTTGCTATGAGCAAAAAAACATCACATATCAGAACCGTTTTTCATGTTCTGACTGTGTCACCTTTTTAAACCCTGCTTGTTTACCAAGGTGCTTCCTTATCTTTACGTCCCCAACCAGGTGGGCTCTTTCTTCATGATCAACTTGTGCCTGGTGGTCATCGCCACCCAGTTCTCAGAGACGAAGCAGCGTGAGAATGCTCTAATGAGGGAGCAGCGTGCCCGCTACATGTCCAACGATTCCACGCTTGCCAGTTACAGTGAACCGGGCTCGTGCTATGAGGAGATGCTGCGCTACATCAGCCACCTTTACCGCAAGTTCACGCGCAGGCTGCACAGGATATACTCCGGATGGCACAGGTCAGATATGAAGTTTTGGAAATATCTGTGAAGTGCCAAATTTTACAAAGAAATCGCAATTTTTCCCTCCAATCGTGTCCCGCAACCAATAATAATAATCTCTTGACTTTAAACGCAGTCAGATTGTTAAGATACGTAAGTGACATTGCTGCTGAGGTTGGACGCAGTTACGCAATCATTTTAAACTTCTTAAAAGATCCTCAGGGTTAAGGAAAAAGAAAGTCAAATGGTAGACCCAAAAAAATGTCACCGGCCCTGAGCTGGAGGACACTGTCAGTCAAGACTCTGAACCATCCTCGGGCCACATGAATGTTGTTAATGTAGTGCAGTCCAATAACCATCAGATGGGATCTGCAAGAGAAGGGTTTTAGGAAGAAAAAACATCTTCAAAGGCCTCGTGTTCATCAGTGCCACAAAATTCCCCGTTTGGAATTTGCGTGAGAGCACCAAACATGGGACATTGAAAGGTAGAAGGGAGGTTTATTCTCAGATGAGAATATAATGAACTTTCCTGATGGCTTCCAACTTTACTGGCTTGACAAGGAGATCTCTGTATTTTTTTGACTACTTTTTCCTTCAGTGGAACAATGGTTTCCATGTTGTGCAGGGGCGTCAAACGGCAGCTGGCTATGTAGGAGATTTTCCAGGGGGCATCCCTCATGACTGAAGGCCCTCCTCTTTGTGGTAATGGCTGACTTCTTCAACAGCACAATGCTGCAGATCACAATGCCAGTCTGACAAACTTGCAATAACAACGTCACTCTTTTGGACCATCTAGCGTGTTCCCCTAATTTAAATCCAGTTGAGAACATTTAGGGATGTATGGCAGGGCAAGTTTACAAAAATGGACATCAGTTCCAGACAGTGGAACCATCTTCACCACATGGAGCAATGTTCCCTCTAGTCTCCTGCATACATTGATAGTAGTAACAAGAACGGTGCAACTATGCATTACTGAGCTCCCTTTTGAACTTTCTATTTGTATTTTGGGGGTGTGTGTGGTTTTTTTAGGTCTGGATCTTCATTTTTTGATCTGCTGATAAACAGCCCATTTCAGATTAATGCTTGTTTGCAATAGATTGCTTACTCATAAACTGTTTTGTCCCACTCTGTTTATTTTTCTTTAAATTCCAAAGCTCTACTTAGAACCTCAGTGCAAAACCAACAGTGCAAAATGTAAATTCTTAAAACTGGTCTTAAAATTTTAATCAGGAGTATTTACCATACAGTATATTTGTTGTTTGGAAATGCAAAGTTGTTACATTACTCACGCTGATTCTGCATAAAACAATGCTTTCAGTAAAATGGATCCAAGCCATTTTTAACATTCTCCGTGTCATTCTCTCACTAGTAAACGTCGTAAAAAGGTGAATCCTAACGGCAGTGGTGCAGGCAGTAACGGTGGAGGTAACGGACATGGCCATGGCTCTAACAGAGGCCCAAGTAGCGCTTTGTGGTTGAGACCAATCCACAACCTCTTACAACATCATCAGCATCACCACTGCGTACTCACCAATGGGGGCCAGCACACGATCAACGTGACAAGCACCGAGCACTTGGATGGAGACAGAGGTGTCGGCGGAGGGGTGGAACTGGAGATGAAGTCGCTTCCTGTCGGTAAAAGAAGTACGAACGGGAATAGCGGCAGTCAGACAGTTGTTACCCAAGGCATGGGGGCCTTGCTGAGGAGACTGAATGGAGGGATGAACTACCCGACCATCCTGCCGTCATTTGTGTGCAGCTACAGCAGTAAGACGCCGCCGCCTCACTCTCAGCAGGGTAGGAACAGTCCAGATCTGCATCCGCCAAACCACCCTACGTCAGAACACACGGACAAATTGAACAAGCTGTACCGGCTCGTAGGACAACACCGTAAGAAAACGCAATTTGCATGCATTCAAAGAGCCGAGTTCTGTTCCTTGTTATGCATATAGTATGTTTTGTATTTCTATTACATTTGGTCTTTCTCTGAGGCAGACATCTTTTCATTCAGTTGTTGCTTGTTCATGGTTCACTGTTTCCTTTTACTGCAATCTCTTGGCATCTAGGAAAGTACCTGCAACTCAGAGCATAAAGCATAGAACAGATTTTGGCCCGTCGGAAAAGCAAGCAGGCGGGCATCCTATCCTTTGATGGTGCATGATGGTTCATTATCTTACCCACCCAATGCTGGAGCAAATTGGACAGATCAGGTTGAGCAACCAGGGATTGGGCTAGATCACTTGTTTTGCATGGCCTTACTAAGATACTTGGGGCAATTTTATGCCACAGCTTTATGACAACAGCTCATTTCTGCTCCCTGTGAGAGGCAAAGGCTCCTTGAGGAAGGCTCTTTGGCGTGGTAGCCAGATCACATTCACATTCTGCCACAGCCCTCACCCTTAAAATCCCTGTCAGCTCTTCACCAATACCTCTCACACAAATAAAATACAGCTATAAAAAGACAAAATACAGGAATTAGATGTAGTGCTTCAAAGGCACTAACTGTTCCCATGGGGATGAGGGAGCTCCTTATCTTTCACGAGCACTTTGTGCCCTTCAAACACCCTTGTCATCAACATAAAGAGGTTCCATTGTTGCTATAAAGTCCTACATCTACCCAGTGTAGTGGTTCCTTTTACAGAGATACAAAAAAACCCTACAGAGGTAAAAAAAAACAAAACAACAACAACACTACACTGCTTAATGTATTACTGTTATTACTGATTTCATAGGACTAGATCCTTTAACATGATCAAGGATACTCAAGCGACCTGGCAGTTGTGTTTAGTGTTAAGTTAGAGTTTGGGGATTTGCAACTGTCTGTGACAGACTGTGTGTGTGGGTGTGTGCAGAGAGGCCAGTTGAGTTTGCTGACATTGTTTTGGCACGGTAGCATGTTTTGTCTTTACAGTAAAGAGGCTGTAGATCAACCGCCACCTTGTCACCCGTTACAATACAATCTTTGTCTTAAATCATTTTGGCGTCAGTTGGGAGTAGTGTAGCTGCTCATGAGCCGGGCATTATGTATTCTTCCACTGTAACAATAACAATAATAATTATTATTATCTGATATTGGCTTTTTTGCAGATATCTGATATTGTCCAACTCCAATTTCCAATTCTGACATCAACCGCTACCAATATGTGCAACATCACATATCTTCTGTCGTGGAATTAACTCATACTGGATCTGTTGTGAAGCTAATGGATACAGCATCACCGATAGCTTCTTGACGTAGTTGTAAACAACATTGTGAATTGGGCATGGCAGAGTGTGGCTCGAGGAACTCAACAAGTTGGTGAATCCGGCTGCTCCCGTCTACCCAGTCGCTCAATTCGCCCTGGCAATTGGAAGTATTTTAGGAAGAAGTCTTAGTTCCGCGTCGCATAACCAATCCTTTGCAGGCATTACAAATTGCAAGGTTAATATCCGATTAAACCCCCCCGACATAACATAACGCTAGTCTTTAGCGAGGAAGCACCCGCGAAAATGAATAGATGGAAGCTTGCTTGCTTTTTGACACCCACGAATGTTTACATGCATGAGACGCGGTTTGTTGAGGTCATCATGTGCAAAATACCAGAGCCCTGCAGAATTTTTTATTATCCGTTTTCATATTAGGAAAAACAATAGATACCGATTTTGACCAATATAACAGTTTTATGCCAATATCAGAACGATGTTATTGGACGTCCCTAATAATAACGGATTGGATTTATACAGTGCCTTTTTACAAGATACCCAAAGCACTTCATAGTGAAACCCATCATTCAATTCAAGCCTCTGCAAGCACAAACAAACAATCATTCACACTTATACCCAACTGGGTAGCGGCGGCAGCACGGTGGGTGAAGTGTCAACCTGCTGACAACCAACCTCTACTGATTTATAATTCATGATTTATGATGGGTGGACAATGTGAGAAGTGTAGGTGTGTCTTTCCATTACTTTCATTACATTACATTACACCCGGTCCTGCCACCAGATTAGACATAATCTGGCAAGGTCTGTCGCAAGTGTCTTCAACAGAGTTTAAGAGAGAGGAAATCCATGCTTTAAGCCATCCTTGCAGAGCGGAGCAAAGTGGCACAATCAACGTTAAAAAAAAGGTGTTACAAGGAAGGAAAGTAGGCAGTGAAAGAAAACACATGAAACCCAAGGCAAAACCGAGATTACTGTATATGATATGATAAAATCAGACATTCCTTCAAGTTTGGGGCATAGTGGCTCGTGATTGCGTGCCAACTGAAATTGGAACCGCAGCAGCAGTTTCCAAAATGGAAACAGCTTATTGCAGGTTACGGCTCCTTGCTGTTGCTCTGTGTAAGCGACTAGTACCTTGATTAAAGGACCCTTCTCCCAAAAAACCACACCAGACAGCTAATAACACACTTCTACCTCCCCCTAAGTGATTACGCTCATTCCGCGGTAGACGCAGCTCATCCATTTCAAAATTACATTTTAGAATAAAGGAACAAAGTGCAAACACCTTTTGCGTGGTCAATTATTCCCTGAACTGATAAAGACAGTTTAAAAAGTAAAACAACTAATCATACGACATCATTATCTGCCGATGTGAGACTGTGGTCTGCAGCTCCAGACAGCAATTTCCTTTTCCAAAGGGGTCGTGCGATCGTTGTCATGCTCCAGCTGTCTGGAAGTGCATTTATTCATCGCCACATATTCTCGTTAATCTTACACTTTTGCACTTTTGACTGCTGCACATATATTAACCAAAAATGCTAGGAATTGTGGGGGGAAGACAGATAAAACTACACAGTTGTAAACCACTATAGTTGCTGAAAATACAGCTTAAATCAAACGTACCACGATATGGAAAGGAACATTAATATGGTTAACATAACCCAGCCAAGAGATAATTAGACAATTCCAATTGATTGAAAGAAGAAGCCCAGTAGAGAACTGTTCAAAGTACATGAGGGTCAATAGGGGCAGCTCTTATACAACATCTGACCCTTTCCCATCATGCCCCTGGCAGGTCACCAGAGTGTGCTGTACCAGCTGGCAGGCGTGGTGCCCAGTCCTCTGCTCCTGGAACTGCTAAGCTGCCCTCTCTGTGCCCGCAGCCTGGATACCTTGGAGCTGGAGTTTGGAGATCTGGAGGGTGGCAAGGGAGAGGCAGATGGACTCCATGACTTCCCCCAGGTCACTGTGGACACAAACATTAGTAGTGGGTCACAGAGGGAATGAATGTGACTTTGACACATTTTGGCACATTTACGAAGGAAAATACTGAAATATGACTTTAGAGATATGATTTTAAGTAGCCATATTACCGGATTGACCCAAGTACCCTCGAAAACAAAACTGGTCGTCTTGTAGATCCTAGAGATGCATGCAAACCAGCAGGTTCTGAAGAAATGCAGCCACAAAACAGAGTCCGGCATGAAAATGCGCCATAAATGGCATAGAAAATGGATGGATCAAATAATTTCATTTGTTATAAAATGTATACGAATACAACTGATTATTTTATGTTGCCAAAAAGAACAGCTGCAGTCATCCATGATCACCAACAAGAAATTAGTAAGCTTTTGTGAAGCCATTCTGGAACCTTCAGCACCACTTACAAAAAAAATTATCTGAATATACTGTATGTACAGTATACATTTGGAGTTTGAAGTTTATGCCTCAAGCCCTGCGATTGACTGGCGACCAGTCCAAGGAATACCTTGCCTCCCGCCAAAAGTCTGCTGGGACTATCTGGAGCCTATCCAGCATACCTGCGACCCTAATGAAGATAAGCGGTATAGAAAATGGATGGATGGATGGATGGATGAACAAGAATACATTTTTAATAATATGAGGAAAAAATGTGTTTTAGTACCACAGGGTTAAAATATGAAAAAAATATATGTTATTGTTTACAAGTTGTAATATTATGAAAAACAACAAACTAAAATTAGATTAGGGAAAGTTATAATATTGTAAAAATAAAGTCAAAATATTGTGATATATAATCTACATAATAATATATAATATGTGAAAAGGTCAAGGCATTTGAAGAAGAAACAATACAAATATTGTTTAAGAATAAAGTTGAAATATTTGTAAATTAAAAAAATATATATCAAAAATTAGGAAAAAAGAGTAAAGTCCAAAGTTCATACTAATAATGCACTTTTTTTACTCACAAAGCGGAGATGCATTTTTTTTCCAGATATTACAAAATATCAAATTGACCCTTCATTTATTCAGTATGTGACTTTCATGGAAAAAGGTGGAAAACACCCCTTACAAGTATTTTCCTAAAAATGGTTCTTAATAAAGACCAGTTCTCATATATTCATTCTCGGTTCCTAAATGTGGGTCAATACGGTAATATAAGCAGAACATGTATTCCTTGTCAGTGATGGTGCCCTCATATGCCGATTTCATTTTTAGGGGGTAGACCTGAGATGCGGGAGAGGTCGTGGCAGACGGCGAGGGGCTGTGGAGTATAAGAACGGGGCACTTCAGGCATGGATGAACTTTAGGGAAAAACTGAAGAGGATTGTGGAGAGTAAATACTTCAACAGAGGGATCATGATCGCCATCCTCGTCAACACTCTCAGCATGGGGATAGAGTACCATGAGCAGGTAAGATGGAAGAAGATGCTCATCCTAATTTATTATGTTCAACATGGTTCGGGCTTGGAGTGTGGAACATGTGAAAACACTGAAAAAATGTGTCTGTGGTCATCCCGAGATGTCAGTATTGTTGATTTTTAAGTTATGTGCGAACACAGGTGGTCCACAAAATGTCTTCAAAGTAGGCTTGTCTGCGTTACAAAATACCGAAAAAACCTCACATAGGCTGACAAAGCCTATTGAATGGCAGTAGTGTGAAGTCCGGGCCAGCGCAGCCTTTTCTGCTGGCCCAACCACTGCCAGAAGCGTTGACTTACATTACACAAATTCATCCATTTTCCATTTCCTGTATCGCTTGTCCTCACTAGGGTCACGGGTATGCTGGAGCCTAACCCAGCTGTCTTTGGGGGAGAGGCAGGGTACACTCTGCACTGGTCGCCACCCAATCGCAGTGTTTGAAATTGTTTTCAATTGTTTTGTCCGGTCAGATTTTAGCTCCTGTGTGTCATTGTCATTAATCTGCCAAGGGCCTTCAGAATCAGGAGTGCTGGTCGATGTCACTTTGGGGCTGTCACAATCGGGTTGTTTATTTTAAACCGAACAGATTTCAAATTCAACTCACAGAGCAAGCTAGCTGGCCTACAATAACTTCAGCATTTTCTCTCCTCCGATTGGTGGGTGGATATACAATATTTTATTTAAAAGTTGAATATTTCGTTTATGTTTTTAGATATTTTGATAATATTTTATGATTATATTTGATTCAGAACAGCTCGAGATGACGTTGTACTGCAGAAGTTAGTAGTTTCCTCAAACAAACAATCACTAACCAAATTTACAGGCAGCGGCAATTGCGGGTGGAAGTAAGTTACAAGCAGAAATGCAATTGGGGAGAATGTATTTGAAAATCAAGGCAATAACAAGTAATTATATATATTGATGGAGTTTATTTTCTGTCTATTGTCTGGCTTTGTGGGCACGTGGTGCAGGTGATGGGGCTAATTGAGTCCCCACCAAAGGCCCAGGTACCAAATGTACCACCTGTGTGCATAATACCTAGCATGCACGTTGTCTTTCTTTGCAAACTGCCAGTCACTGGCCTTACATGCAAATTACAGCACTTCCGTGTGAACGTAAATTCTTGTAATAATTGTATGAGCCGTTCAAATGCAAAGCAAACCCAATTTTCATAAGATTGTTGTTGTGTCATGGCCCTTAAATCTGTGAATAACAAATGAGAGCTGCGTGTTTCTGTGTCTGTGCTTGTGTTGCAATCACCGAAAGCTTATTCAATAGACATTACACTCAGGGTTTGCATAAGAGTTCCTCCTCGTCCAGTGTTTACCACCCTTTTATGCGTGCGCGCACGTGTGCAGAGGTGCAGGAAACGTTGCAGACGTGACGGTGTTTGAGCGTGCAGTCACAAAGAGAAAGGAGACCTAAACAAAGAGCCAATACAGCAGAACCTCACCTAGCGCGTTTTTTTTTTTGTTAACGTCAAAACTTTTGCCTCGGTTTGTGTGCATTCTGCGGTTAGCAATAATCAATATGTCATGCTGTACTACGAATGCACTGTGTGACTCCGACTGTGTTCTTACTGTATTTCTATCACAAAACAGTCATCCTTGTAAGCGTCCTATTAGCTGGCAACAAAACGACAACCGGAACCGGGCGTCCGAGATGTTACATCTCCCGTTTATGATGTCATCGGCAGTTGGCTCTCAAAAATGTTTACACAAATCATGTTTTTTTTTATAGTTTTACATGCAGAAAATGATTTTAAATGCATAAAAATGACGAATGAAGGGCATAAAATGAACATTCAAGGTTACTGTTTTCTGTTAAATTAAGACTGTTCCCAAAGATATGATGTGATGGCAAGATAAACCACCAACACCGTCCTGTTTTGCCATAGGTTATTTGTTTTAATTTGATTGTATTTCTCACCTTTTTTGTCAAAATGCTGACACTTGCAACTTTCTTTGCCTACATTTTGAGGTGAGAAACAGAGAAACAGTGGTGGCCAACACGTGCAAAACACGTTAACAAAAAGCTAAACAAATTATAATTACACCACCCGGAAGGGGATTGTACCAAATCCCAAAATATCGGAGGTGATAACATTCGGAGCAATCAGCTCTGTATAGTTGGTACGTTCTTTTTCCGGTTAATGTTGGTGGACGAAAAGTGCAAAATACTAACAAAAAGCAAAACAAATTATAATTACACCACCCAGAAGGGGACGTACGAAGATCCTTGGCGCACCACTAGCCGTCTAGCAACTAGCCTTACTTACCGCACTCGCAGGGCGTCACAATGCGCTCACATGGTCCAAAACTGATGCTGACATGAAAAATAGCTGGTTCAAAGAAAAGGTGCTATCTTGTTAGTTGTACAGACATAAATACCTGGAAATAAAAGCTGAATTGTTGCTTCCTGGTCTCAATCATATTTGTTATCAAACCCAGGGGCGTCCAAACTTTGTCCACCGATGGCCACATACTAAAACATGAAAGGATGCAATGGTCACTTTCACTTTTTGTAAATCAACACATGTAGATGTGCTAAAGTGTTACATATATTTCAAGAAAAGAGGCGTGTGTTTGTGTTGGATGGAACTGTCGAGTTCCTGCACGGTCACTGACTGACTGGAGGTCCTCGGTCAAATCAACTGGATCAGTGGCTACTGTGGTTTAAGTGGAAAAGATCAGTGCTGATAGATCAGAGCTTTCGTCTCCATTTGATGGATTGGGCCCGACTTGCCGCTCTGGACCCTGATTGATAATAGCTTGATTTCGGTTACACACTCCAAAGGACTTTCCACCTTCAGAGCAATAGAGCGGAACCATTAACCCGCTCCTTCTTTTGGGTTTTTTTGTGTTGCGCAGTTATCCCCAACCTGCATTTTATTTTCTTATTCCTGCAGCCAGAAGAGTTGACTGATGTGCTCGAGATCAGCAACATTGTCTTCACCAGTCTGTTCGTTTTGGAGATGGGCTTCATGCTGCTGGCTTTTGGCCTGTTTGGCTACATCAAGAACCCATACAACATCTTTGACAGCATCATTGTTATAATCAGGTAACCATCATTCTGCTTGTTCTCACAGCAAAGTCAATTACAATCTTTTTTTTCTAAGCTTGTCAGCCGTTTGAGCTGCAGAGTTGCCCCATCCATCTTTATATGTCGACACTTTTATAATGCATCAGTCCACAACTGTTCATAAAGTAACCTACGACCATACAATAATTGTATCATACTAATGTACATATGCATACTAAATATAGTGGTATGGGTAATGGAACAGAACAAAACCTAGCTATAGAGTGTGTGTTCAAATTGCTGAATTTAAAAGCAGTAATCAGAGTTCAAGCTTTTTTTCGGTTGAATGTGATCTGTTCCTCAGTGTGTGGGAGATCATCGGTCAAGCTGACGGCGGGTTGTCCGTCCTGCGTACGTTCCGTCTTCTGCGGGTTCTGAAGTTGGTTCGCTTCCTCCCCGCGCTGCGGCGACAACTTGTCGTGCTGATGAAGACGATGGACAACGTGGCGACCTTTTGCATGCTTCTGATGCTTTTCATATTCACATTCAGGTGTGTCTTCCTTTAAGGATATTCCATACATTAGCTGATATCATATGCGTAACTTTTGTTCTCTTCATCTCCGCAGCATACTGGGTATGCATCTGTTTGGTTGTAAATTCAGTATTCAGACGGATAATGGCGACACCATTTCTGACCGCAAGAACTTTGACACTCTTTTGTGGGCCATTGTCACTGTATTTCAGGTGAGTAGATTGCAATGAATAACAAAGAATAGATAGGATGATACATAAAATGAAGAACCCACAAATAGAATGTGATCCTACAACATCGTATCAACATCCATTGGGTCCATCCATTTTCTATACCACTTATCCTCATTAGGGTCGCGGGTATGCTGGAGCCTATCCCAGCTGACTTTTGGGCGGTGGGCGGGGTACACCCTGGACCGGTCGCCAGTCAATCGGAGGGCCATTGTATCAGCATTTCCTTTAAAAGATAAAAATGCTTAGTTCAGACTCACTGTCAGAAAGGAGCAAGTGTTTCTTATGTGTTGTCTCTGTCATGCTGTTGAATAAATTTTCCGGACTATAAGTTGTCCGGGAGTCGCATCAGTCAAAAAATCCATCATGAAGAGGAAAAAAAACAAAAAGGGTGTCCCTATCCAATATTCATATTGGATATTGGTAGCCAAAAAAACAATATTGGGTTATGTTGGCCTGCATCTAAAATCTTCAATATTGGGATTCGATATTCCATTCCAAGCAGTCAATTCCAGACTAGCACTTCTAGTCAGCATGCAGAACCCATATGATATGATCACAACTGCTTGTGCTAGCGTGTTTTTAGCAAGATTGCCATGCACAAGTTCCCGTGGTGGTGCGGAACTGCTGGAGTTTAATACAACCAATCACATTTGACAAAGGATTTTTGCAACACCACGGCCTCCTGGAAGTTTCACCGCTATTTAAAACATTTGCAAAGCGTGAGAACCCTCCATAAGATGGCAAAAAGTCATTGGCTGTGAGAAAAAAGAGTCAGCCCCTGTTTGTGGTGAGTAATGTCGGGTTTTAAAGCTTCACTGAGCATGTCGAGCCTCATTACACTAAAGCTATTGTTAATAAAACTATACCCCAGATGCACCAAGAAGTACATTTCCGCCAGTTTTTCCCATACCTGCTGTTGATGACAGCAGGGTAATATGGGTAATATCACTCGATCAAACATTAAATGCTACTAAACAAGCAATAAAACTATGTATGATCCGTGCCACTGTAGAATTGATATTGGTATTAAACGATTTATAAGGCTGCAATATTGAAATCAAATTGAAAGTTGCATCGGGACACCTCATTTTTAATACTTGACTCCTCCCTGTGTATTTTAACACCAAAACTTAATTTTTGTAGTCACAAATGAATGAAAAATAAGTGAAAATCTATTTAGTTAGTCAGTGGCTGACACAGCAGCTACAATTTCCAAGCTTGACATTGTTAGCGTTCTAATTACTGCTACTACTCAATACACAAAGGTATCACATATACTGTAATTGTAGTTGCATGTTAGGTACCGACTCATACTGTAATCTCCAAGAATAGGACTATAAATTGCAGGAAATAAAATTATAAAATTAAAAACTATGAAATAAATTTGCACGTGACACATACTTATTGGCATTATCATGAGACCTTTGCAGGCTTTTTGATGCATCTGTCTTAAGATGGATGTGCTACAAGCAATAACCAGTAAGTTTGGACACATAGCTTGGCTTCCAAACATCCTCCATGCTAGTTCTCTATCTGGAACCATTTACGGCGCTTTGAGCGGCGTGACATTTTTTAAAGTGTTCTTTAAAAAGAGAGGGCATAACTCATTTTGCATCTCTCTGAAGCCAACATGTGCTACACAGCCTTCCAAAATTCCAAATGCCAAACTTGAGTGCAGCATGTACTTCCATGTTTAAGCTACAGCCGTACGTGCCAAGCTTCCCGGCCAAACGCTGCTCATTCGTCAAACACTGTCAAATAAATTGTTGTTATGCACACCCACCACTACTCTAGCCCACTTCTATTCTATTTTCTAACCCGCGTGGCGATGCGGCTCGCTTGCTTCGTCAGAAAGAGAACACAGCTGATCTCCCACTTTGCTGCATGTAGGAGATGCTGAAGAAGCGGTCATGTGCAGAAGTCGGGTTCCCTATACAGTAGACTTGCTGTCAATTTGTGGTCGATGCACACACACACACACACACGCGTGCTAACATAAACACACTCAAGGATGCATTCAAGCCAAGAGCCCAGTGAAATGCCTCCCTGCCACGGGGTTTGAGTGGGCAGGGAGCTTTCATGCTGCATCACGAACACTGTCCTACTTTGAAATGCTTTCATCTCTGCCATTGGTTTAGAAGCCAGTGCACACACATCCGCACACACATAGACCTTGGTTGTCATCTTATAGTAATCCCTTGTGGAAGAAGTTGAAGTACCGCATGACAGCAAGGAAAGTGGCCCACTAGCTTCCTCAACAGGCGCAACTGTAAAAGTTACTATTAAAGTCCTCCATTTTTTTCACATTCTCATACTTTGTGTGTAAATATTTGTGCTATATTGAACATGCAGATTCTAACCCAAGAGGACTGGAACGTGGTGTTGTACAACGGCATGGCTTCCACCTCCCCATGGGCGGCCCTCTACTTTGTCGCCCTGATGACGTTTGGAAACTACGTGCTGTTCAACTTACTGGTGGCCATCTTGGTCGAGGGCTTCCAGGCTGAGGTGAAAAACAGTATTTTCACTTTACATGCTATAATTCATTGTTATTTGTTATTATTTTGCACAGAAGATGCTGTGAAACAGGAGTGTCCAAACTTTTTCCACCGAGGGCCACATATAAGAAAATCAAAAGGATGCAGGGGCCGCTTTATTATTGTTGTGTTTATTTTTTATTTTGTACAAAAAAAAAATTATATATATTTTATGCCACAGCTTAGTGCTATTATTTATAAGTATCAACACATCAGCCTTTTTCTTTACATTGTGCTTTTTTTATGTATTTTTATAATTTTTGCTTTTTTTTGTGTTTAATTTCATTTCTCCAACACGCTGTGGTCCAATAATGAATGAGTTACGGGCCACAAATGGCAGCGGGGCAAACTTTGGACACCCCTGCTATAAAATAATCACCCCCTTAAGACTGCATTGACCCGCAAATAAAATGCCCCTGAATATAAGACAACACCTCGCTTTTAACTCTCATTTTTGGAATTTTTCTAAGATAAAATCAAAGGCAAACTTATTTTTATTCAATCACGCTTTCAAGTACCCAACCTTGCCAAGCTCTATTGATGACTCTGCGGTATTGATTATCAATGTCTTCAAATTGGCACCATAACTCCACCTCTGTTGTTTGCTAACTTGCCCAACCTTGGAGCTACTGTTTTGGGTTTTTTTTTTAGTTCCAGCCGCATTTCTCCAAGTCTCTGATGTGTGTGAGTGACTGGAAGAAAAGCACTGACTCACTTGGGCAGGGTCACATCGCACCACATCCTGGATTGCATCTATACATTTCTAGAGCAGGGATCAGACAGACAGACTGCGACCCGAGAATTGTTTAAGTATTTGAAGTTTTGTCGGGGCGCTTTTATTGCGATATTATATTTTTTTAGATTATACACTACTGGTTGGTCAGCTCAGGAAATCCACAGACCAATAGCATGTGCAAGGCATTCCACGTGAAGCTACTCAGCCAATGCACTACCGCGAAACATTGTGACTCTAAATACACCAGAGACCAATGAAAACGGAGAAAAATGAGAAAAAGGGAAGCGAGTGACATGGAAGAATGAGTGAGACTTACAGGGAGAAAAGATAGAAGCAAATGATACACACAAATAAAGAGAACAGCGAGATGGACTAGACCAGACATGAGTTTGAAGACATTTTCTGTATCTTGACCTGTTTGAACTTTAGTTGAATAGCCCTGATCTAAAAGCCAAATTTTGTTTTGATGGGAAAAAATACCATCTTATAGGCCGGTAAATACTGTAATCTAATAGGCCGGTAAATACTGTAATCTAATAGGCCAGTAAATACTGTAATTCTCAGTTTTGACTGAGGTGTTTGTGATTGTGGATGTAGTTTGCAATGTTTAATAAGTGCTGGTTCCTCATATGTGGCTTACCTTATTTGGCTTCATGACAAGGACAAAATACCAAAAAGACACTTCTTTTTTTGAAGTGAAGCTGATCCATCCGGGGGGCCACAGGTGCAGACTCTCAAATACACAAGTGTCACCTCAAGTGGGGGATCACGCTTTTTAAAACGGGGAGAAAGTAAGGAGATTACTGCCGACCGTGCCCACAAACTCTAATCAGTTTGGTGATCAGTCATTCCTCATCCAACCTGGTTAGGGGGTGCGCCCTTGGAGCACAGAAATGGCAACACTGATTTATTCCCACGTCCCAGACCTTTTGGATCTGGGAGCGGAATTGAGTCCACCATCTAAGCGGCCTCACGACATTCGACAGCAGTTTAGTGGTCCAAAACTGAGCTTGCAAAGAATAATCCCACACGATACATATGTTTTTAACATACAGTATATTTTCTTCTATTTTTCTATGCACATTTCTGTTTGTTTTGTCTGTCTTTATAATGGCACCTTGTGTGTAACTTTATCATCAGTTCACATGTGAACACTTATGTGTGCCTTTTTCCCAGAATTTTTTTCAGCCTTCTTATTCGCAAAAATGGCCTTTAGATTTGTTGTTACATTTGTGTAGATTCAGAAATTATATTATTATTAGTAGTAGTAGTAGTAGCATTATTATTATTGTTATTATTGTATACAGTACAGTGGATCGCCACACAAAATTTTGAGCCCTACAACTCAACAAAATTAACAATTTATAACTATGTGATAATAGATTTCAAATGTACAGCATGCATGTACCGAGTTATTTTGGACTTTGTCCTGCGATCCTTGAATGCTGCGTAGTTGTGTGCCGTAACTAGCTGCAACATGCCTCTGATTCTGTCATTCATCTTACAATATAGTGATGGGAAGCGGTACAATTTACGCTTTAAAGATATTTAATAGGCATGCGAGGCATGTTTAGGGCTTAAACGTTGATTGTGTCGCGAGTGAATGATGGCAGCCATGCACACTGCCATGTGTCAAAAATACAAATTTTTATAGGCAAATTGACTACTCGTGGTTTTTCACCATTCTGGTGGTCGCAGAAGGTAACTCCCGCAATCATTGCAGTTTGGTTTCATTCCTAAAAAGCCTGCCTTAATCAGCATGTTGATGTGGCTTGGCATATCATAACCGCAAATACCAAAAGCAATAGTACCTGTAATTTGCTAGTGTCGGGCAAAAAAGTGATAATTAACGTAGCTTGATTTGTGTGTTAGGGTGACGCAAATCGTTCAGAGTCCGACGATGAGAAGAAGTCGGACAACTTTGAGGAGGACGACAAGGTCGATCAGCTCAGAGACACTGGTAGGCGAAAGGACGATGAATGTCTCATGATAAAACATAAAATAATGTCAATCATCTTTCTACAGAGCTAAAGATGTATAGCCTGATGATGACGGCCAACGGTCATGTCGACCCTCGTGGTTCCATGGCTCCTCCCATAATCATGCGAACGGCAGCCACACCAATGCCCACCCCTAAGAGCTCTCTGGGCCCAGAGTCCCTCCTGGGGGACGAGGTCACGGCCAGAGAGGGAGTGCTGCAAGATGGAGATTTTGGGCTTTCCGAAGCAGGGACCGTCGTTCATGTGGAGTCTCGTCGTGGAAGCGCAACCTCCACAGATGCCTTTGCGTGTGATCAGCGATCTCTGGTAAGCTTTGAACTGACCAGGTTACCCAAAACACTGACATCTTGATGCTTTAAAAATATATACAGTAATCCCATTTTAATCATGGTTAATTGGTTTCAGACCTGACTGCGATAAGTAGTAGTTAGAGAATATAGAACCTGTTTACAACCTTCTAAATAAGTTTTTTTTAACATTATTATACCTCTATGTAATGGTACCTGTATAGTCACCTTCACCTAATAGTAAAGTATATTACCCAACATAGTTGACATAATACTTTAAGAGAAAATAAACCATTTAAGACGATTGTACTTGTGTGTTGTCATAAGCACTGTGGAAAAGAAGTGTTGTCAGCCTGGATTTGAACATTGCCAAAGTTGAGGATTTTCGCATATCTTCCGGAAGACTGTTACAGATTTTGGCAGCATGAAACTGAAACGCATCCTTACCATGTTTAGTCCTTCACTCTGGGCACACGCAGGAGAACACTTCCTGAGCTTCTCAAAGCCCAGGATAGTTCTTACGGCTGTCATGTCAGAGATGTACTTAGGCACATGACCATGAAAAGACTACTGTAGTACACAGGCAGAGCTGTTTTAAAGTCTATTCTCTGAGTGACAGTGCAGAGATCTGAGTACTGGACTAATATGGTCATATTTCCTGGTTCTATTCGGGACTCGAGCTGCAGCATTCTGGATGTACTGCAGCTGTTTTACAGCTTGTGTAGAGAGCCCGGAGCTAGAGTAGTCTAGCCTGCTGGAGACACTTTTGCCTTGATTGTAGCAATGTTTTTAGGTTGTAAAAAGCTACTGATGTTATTGATTTAATGTGGCTGTTAAAATTCAGGTCCGAGTCCATTAATAGCCCTACATTTCTATCCTGATTAGGTTTTAGATAAAGAGTCTGAAGGTGACTAATACCACTCTCTCTTTGTTTCTGTGGGCCAAAGACAATGATTTCATTTTTGGCTGAGTTTAGCTGGAGAAAGTTGTTTTGCATCCACACATTGATCTGTTTGATGCAGTGACAAAGTAAAGTAAGATAAAGACAAGGAAATATGCAGGACCATGTTCCTCTGCCATCAGTGACACATAGATCTGGGTGTCGTCTGCAAAGTTGTGGTACGGCACATTGCAGCTGCATATTAGCTGGCGTAAAGGAAGCATGTACACAAGTCCAGGGGTACGGGGATTGCCCCCAGGGGAACCCTACAGGTGATAGCCTCTTGATCTGAGACACAGTTACCAATTCCAACAAAGTATTTATTGTCCTGCAGAGAGGACTTCAACAAGATAAGAGCAGGAGAAGAGATATCCACCATGTTTTCTAACCTCTACTGTATAATGAAATCACATGGTTTGACGTGAGATGTTAACCAGATTGAGTGAGATGTGGTAGCAAGATGATCTCTTCAACTGTGAAATGTGTCTAGCTGGGTGCAGAATAGTTATTTGGGTTGTGGAAATGACGGCATTGATTATACTTGAACTTTGTCATAAGTGAATATTGCAAACTCCTTGCACTTAGATGTAGAAATGAGTTGCAAGGGCAGTGAAACCGGAGGGTTTGTTAATCTGTTAAAAGTAGCAAACAGTACACGAGTCAAGCTGAGTTGTTACTACAGTTGGTGATGAGCTCAAAAAAACAACTCTCCATTGTTCTATGCAAGGTTTGGTTGAAAGCACACAGCTTTTCTTTGTAAATCTCATAATGAACCGTTCGGCTCTCCGGAACTCTCTGTGCCCTGACAGACTCTTCTTTTCTCCGTGCCGCCTTTTGCCTACTTTTAACCATTCTAACCTTGACAGGAGCAATGGTATCCAAATATTTACAACGCTTGATGTAGTACGAGTGATCAACCTTGGAACATGGGAAGTTTTCAAACCTAACCCTTGCCCTAAACGGTGCTCCTGTGTTGTCATTAATGGGTCTCCGCTGAACAACTGCAGACCCAACTGCTGGTTTGGGTGTAACAGACCAAGGTCAAATAAAACAAAAAAACTGTTCAGAAGCAATATCCACATTTAAAACAGCAACACTCTGCATGTTGACCAAATGCCCACTTTGTTTGACGGTCCTTGAATGCATCATCTAACTTTCTTCCACGCTGCACAGACAGAGTACGACACGGTATTTTTCCCATTTTTCTTTTACCTCATATTTGGTCCCAATGCTGATACAATGTGGAAAAGCAAAAGGTAAGATTTGGTGACGTTATTGGGTGCTAATGTGCACCTCTGTGAAAAAAACAAACTCCAGCTTGTACTGGTGTATAGTGAGTCTGTATTCATTTTGTGCTTTTAATTTGATTTTCCTGTCTTAGTTTTACACAATACATAATGAATAAGATAAATTAGATCGCAATAATGTACATATATTTTGCTGATGTGTTGACAATCTTTCCCGGTCACTTTCTTCAGTCATGCTAAGCTACAGAGCTTGCATGGCAGTCTTTTCACCAAGCATCCCACACTCTCACGCGGTTTAAGAAACACCCTGTCAACTGCTTACCAATCCTGTGATACGTAATGCATGACTCTGCAGTCGATTCATCTCAGGATTTATGGCTGATTCTTATCGATCAAGGAGGCTGCTACTGATGCAAGCACATCTCTCGCGTGTCAAACCGGATAGCCGATCGCGACGGTTTATTGTTCACAACCCTTGTTGTTCCGGCGATCAAGTCTGGTGCTTGTGTGTCTACCCGAACATCACAGTAACATTACCGACACCGAGTGACTAGTGTAGAATACTACTGTACGTCACCGTCTCGGAACGTCTGTTTTTTGGTTAATTTAGCTATTGTTATGCTTGAAAATGCTTAATCTAGGCCAAAAATGTATAATATTAGCCTAAATTGCATGTTTTGACTCATAATAGGCCGTATTCCAACACAAAACAGCATCCTTTATTAATTAATATATATTGTTTTCGAACCACGTAGCGATGTTTTGGTCTATCCGTAAATTGAGAAAAATATCATGTGTCCAGTGAGGGGGCATTTAGTCACTTCTCAACTGCAACGCTTGATGCATGTCCCTTCACAATCAAATCCACCACCGTGAAGGGCGATCACTTTCATTCTGCTCAGAGGAGCCGTTTCTTTCCTTAGACAAGAATTACTTACTTCACACTTACACAAGCAGTGTACCTAAACAAAGATGACTGTTTTCTCACAAAGACTGAGTACTCTGACATGCCATTACTTCAGAGCCATTCCAGTCCCGGACGCCGTTCCCCTCTTCCTCCCCGTGGGTCAAGCTCGTGGGGAAGCCGTCGCTCCAGCTGGAATAGTCTGGGAAGAGCACCGAGCCTCAAAAGGCGAGACACCACTGGAGAAAGGGAGAGCCTGCTCTCTGGGGAGAGAGGAGATGAAGAAGATGGCGTGGATGACAGGGGGGACGCTGGGGGTTATGACAACAGACTCCGGCCAGGCTCCTTGGAGCTGCTGGAAGCATCTTCTCTCTGCCCTTCCATCATGGCCCAATATGGTGACTGTAATGGAAGAAGCTTGACCTACGAGTCCACCGTGAACGCTGACGCGAAGGATGACTCCTTACCCGATGATGACATGGATGACGACGTAAGTTACCAGGAGTCTTCACTTTTAAAGTGTAACTCCCATCGCTTCCTCATTATAACTCTATTTATACGCACCCTTATGCTGATTCTTTGATTTACCCATGTCCCTTTTCCCAGCCAGTTTTTTTGCCACCACTTTAATATGCAGATGGTTGACTTGAGTGGTAACTGGGGGCAAAGCTCATGCGCAAATACCCTGTGCATGTATGAGGTGACAATCAGATCACACTCCTCCGAGGTTGTGGATGACCTCTGTTGGGACAGGTGGATGTTTTTATTGCCTCCAAATTGAGCTTAGTAAGCTGTAAAATCAGCCAAAGCAAGGCTTCCTGCTGGGCAAACTGACCCTTCTGCTCCACTCATATGGGAATGCGCACTTTGTTAGCGTATGCATCAATGGGCCAGCGGTGTCCCGGCCAAAATGGTGTTTGTGGATATCTGAGCAGCAGGTTCTGTTCATTTACCAGATAGAATCATGTGCACAAATGGCAGTCTGCCAAATAAAAGCTGTTTCAATTAGAACCCAAATACAAATTACCTCTGCACCTTTTTATTATATCTGCTATAATTTGCTTCCAGCTACTTATATAAATAAAAATAAACATACAGTAAGCATCAATAATTCATTCCAAAAGGTCTGACTCTCATTGGAACGTACCAATGTGGTTCTCAAATAGTGGGGTGGGTCCCCCTGGGGGAGTGCAGTGATGTGTAAGTGTAAGGTGAAGTGCAGACCTGCCAACATGCTTCACAGCTGTTTTTGCATTTTCCTGGTACAGGACAGACAAATAAATGGATATTAGCAGTTTTTGCAATAGTGTTTCAAAATGGGGGGGCGCGAAAACATTTCTGCCCCGTTAGGGAGGGGCATGACAGCAAATAACTGGGAACCACTTTCTTAACTAAATAAATGTTGCCCATTAAAAAGAATGTAAATCCAATTAAAGCCCAAAATGTTAGTGACACGTTTCTGTAGAAAAGCTGAACTACATTACCTCCCTGCAGACCTTGTGCTAGCTAACATCCACTACATCACTGACATAGTCAATCATGGACATTTTGTCCAATTCCCCTCTCTAATAGTTATTTTCTTTGTTGTCGTGTTTATTTTTACAACGCTGACGTGCGATGTCGGACACCATGTAGAGTTCTGTTTGCTACATGATCAAGAAGGAGCTCCGGAACATGAAGCCTCGGTGGTGCAAAGAGCATGAAGACTGGACGTTGTACTTGTTTTCACCAGAGAACCCGTAAGACCTTTTATTTGCTATCTTTAAAAGACTGTGTTATCTGTTGATTTGCTTTAAATGAGGATGCAAAGATGCGATTCATAGATTTTCTTTGCCTGGTTGGCAGATTCCGCGTGTGGTGCCAAAGTGTGAGCTCTCACAAACTGTTCGACCATGTGGTTTTGGTTTTTATCTTCCTCAACTGCATCACTATTGCTCTGGAAAGACCTAATATACAGCCCAACAGCACGGTAAACCACACACTGAGCTCTGCATGAATGCATTGTGAGCGAATTATGATGATATCGTTAACCTGCTGAGGACTCAGAGACACAATATTTTGCATGCATTAATGACAATGGCGCAAGATTTTCCAAAACTTAATGGTTTGGATCAGCCTTCAAAAACTGACTTCTCAACGCACCTTCACAGTTACACATTAGGCCATTCAAGACGGTTTTTTTGCATATACAATATTCTCTCGTCTACAAATGGAATATTTTTGTAGTTAGAGCATAGAAAACTTGTTTACAACCTTCTAAATTCATTTTTTAACATTATTAGACCCCTCTTGACAAGAAAAACACCCCTATAGTCAACTTTACACTCGCATTACCCAATCTAGTAGAAATAATAATAAAAATAATTAGCGATTTAAGACTTTAATAAGACATAATATGTCTGTTAACACATGTTAACATTGGGAGAGTTTCTTGTTATTGTTCTTTTTTTTCTAGAAAATACTTCCCGTGGTGGCTATTTTCTCATCAATGCAACATTACTGACACCTAGTAACCAGTGTAAACTACTACATATCAGCCCAGCAGTTTTGAATTTGTCTTCTGAGTACCTTAATTTTAGTTCGTAGCAATTTTTATGTAACATTTAAAAAAATCTATATACATTTAAAAGTTGTTGAAATATATATAACCAGTCCAGGGTGTACCCCGCCTCTCGCCCAAAGTCAGCTGGGATAGGCTCCAGCATACCCGCGACCCTATTGAGGATAAGCGGTATAGAAAATGAATGAATAAATGAATAACTATATATACACACACACACATATATATATATATATATGTGTATATATTTTTTTTTTTTTTTAATGTATATATATATATAGTATATATACTGTGTGCACATTTTCCAAAGGGACCCATTTTGGTCCTAAAGGTCCTAGTATGTGGGAATTTTTTATAATAGTCCTGCTTGAAATAGACTAAATGTATCAAAATCAATTTGGACAAATACAAAAATGATGAAAAATGAATGCAAAGTTTATAATTCTGATTAGGGCTGAAGCAAATTAAATTATGTAAGATTTGAACATGGATTTTTTTTTTTATTCCTCTGATTTTCTTTCTGAAGGAACCTTAGTGAAAAATACAAACAATGCAGTACAAATTAAAAAATGAAATGCTTGTTATGCAGTGATTTACAGTATTATTCTAGAGCAGACAAACGAGAGTGAGGACCAGACTGTTTCTTTATATTATACATTCAACATTTTGTGTCCATAGGCTCTCATTCATTGCAAGATATAGTTTCCCATTTTTGTAGCGTCGTTGTGAAAAAGGATTGTCGTTACTTGACATTGTTATGCAGCCAACATGCAAAACGTGTAGTAACCTTCGTCTGTGTGTCACCTTTAGGAGCGAGTGTTTCTTCGAGTGTCCAACTACATTTTCACTGTGATCTTCCTAGCAGAGATGGCCATAAAGGTGAATATCACAACTTTTGTGGACCTGCTGTTACAAGGCTAAAAAAAAAAAGAGTTTGGTTTATGTCATTTTTGCGTGCTTCTACGCCAGGTGGTTGCACTCGGGTTCTGCTTCGGGAAGCAGAGCTATCTCCAGTCAAGCTGGAATGTTCTGGATGGTGTGTTGGTGTTTGTGTCTCTGGTGGACATTCTTGTCTCTCTGGCTTATTCCGGTGGCAACCGGATCCTGGGCATCCTCAGAGTCTTGCGACTGCTGCGCACGCTGCGCCCACTCAGGTACATAGTGTTTGTGCGTTTGGAAATTGAAGTATTTTCTGACTCGTGACATGAAAACTGTCATCTATGTTTGATGCATAAAGAAGACATAAAAAGACACCATTACTTTATGCTTTTGGATGCAAGCAAGTTCAGGAGGATTTGCAGCTGTGTTCTCTAGTGATGCAGTTTATCAACCTCAGTTGGTAAAGAAGATAACAGGTGGGCCAAAACCAAGCACTGTGCTGACTCTCAAATCGGCAAGCACCCTTGGGAAGTAAGTGCAAAGGCAGGAGATGCTGCTCAGATGTAAACAACATGCATCTTCCTAGTTTATCCTGCTATATGGTGATTTTGTTTCGTTGAAGTTACGTTTTGTTAATCCAAATAGTGATCAAATGGACTTTAAGAACAAATATGTAAAGTCTTTTCAATAAATATCACTGTGTAAAATGCAGAACTAGCGTGCTTGCATGGGTGTTATGGGTACTCTGGCTCCCCAATGTGCAGTTTCCATCTCCAAAACTAAGGCGTGCATTTTTTATTATCTTTTTGTTTGTTTTTCAGATGGGTTACAGACATAGCTAGAGGTTGATCGACTTTCCAGACAATCCAAACGTTGGACCTGTAGTATGTAACAGGAGGAGGGTAGGGTTGTGAACGATAAACCGATGCAGCCGGATATCCGGGGAGAGATGCGGTTGCATTGGTAGCAGCCTCATGGATTAATAATTATCCGCCATAAATTAATTAGATTAATCGATTGTGGAGACATGCCAGAAACCGCTAGCAACCAGTTGACAGTTCGTCTGTGAAACAAAAGAAGACCCTGTGCTGCTGAAAGGATGGTCGTGCATGCTTAGTAGCTTAGCAGGACTGAAGACGAGAATGGATCTAAATAGCATTAGCCACACTAGCATTAGCCACACTCAAATATGTCATCAAATCTTACCTTTATGCATTCCCACGTAGGATCAGTATATGGGATTTAGGATTTAAGAGGAAGGGCAGAAATACCGTATAGTAGTACCTGTGCAACGTGGAAGAATGGTGCATTCAAGGGCTGCCGTCAAAGTGGGACAAAAAACGTTAATTAAGGATCATAGTGTTGTACAATGTATTCAGCTATTGAAGTTCCAGCTCCAACATTAGAATTGTTATGTTTGTGTGTTCCCAGGGTGATCAGTCGAGCGCCTGGATTAAAATTAGTCGTGGAGACTCTCATCACTTCCCTTCGACCCATCGGCAACATTGTCCTCATCTGCTGCGCTTTCTTCATTGTGTTTGGTATCTTGGGAGTGCAGGTAGTTCACGATGCCCACTTTGCAATCTGCATGAAGCCATGGTGGCTGAACATGTGTTAAGTAAGAAACCGAATAGCGTGACGCTGCCAACCAGCTTTTAGTCAAGCATTCATTGGAAAAACCTCGATAATATTTTGAAACATTCTTTTGCTCCTGGAAGGAATAGCTGCCTAGCGAAACAACTCTTTTTCAAAATCAGGGCATGGGTTAAAATTAGGGAAATTTACTGAAAGTTGGCATCGTAATGGCACCGTTGTTGGCGTAAACGGGCAGAAAAACGAAGTAGCTCATTTTGATTTTTGAATGCACACTCAACGACCAACAAGCTTGATGGGGATATTGTAGTGCAGTGTAGCGTCCTAACAGAGGCACACGGGCTCTGATGCTCTTTTTAAACTTCATTGCCAACAGGAATGCACCACCTGCAGTGCTCAGTTCCAAACTTAGCCACACTTGTGCCTGTCGCTCTTTGCACCAGCAATGCATCACTTCCTCTTTATCCACCAATCACACTCACGCCAAGCAAAGTGCATTCATGAACGCCGAAATTCTGAACATAAACACTATATAACATTACATTACAACATTACAGCATTACCTGCCAACAGAACAGCAGTTTTCAGTGGCAGACTGCTATCTGTCCTGCTCAACTGAAAGACTGAGCAGATCACCCCCCCCCCCCTTAACCCCCCATTATGGGTCATTATTATTATGCTTATTACACAAGTATGCCGGACGACACCCAACTCTAGTTGTATGTAATTGTTCTCGCTTTTCATTTGCAGCTATTCAAAGGGAAATTCTACCACTGTGAAGGTCTGGACACCAAAAACATCACCAACAAGTCAGACTGTCTGCAAGCCAACTACAGTTGGATACGAAGGAAGTACAACTTTGACAACCTCATTCAGGTATGACGTCAGATTGTTACATGGGAATAAAGTAAAACTATCAAAGCCAGGGTTTTAAAAGGAGATAATTGTATTTGAAAGGCAGGTTTCCATGTGTTGACCGTCCATCTTTGTTTTTCCCATTCAGGCACTGATGTCTTTGTTTGTGCTGTCCTGCAAGGACGGGTGGGTGAATATTATGTATGATGGCCTGGATGCAGTGGGAGTGGACCAACAGGTAATATGTCCAGAACCATAATAAACCTTTTTTTGTGGCAAAAGTATGTTGATTTTACATTATGTAGACAATCTAAAGAGAACTATTTTGATATTATTTTGATTTGATAGTTTTTGCTGGGTTTTATTGTTTTTGTTTGTGTCTCTTTTTATTTTGGAATCAATGTTAAGAAGATATTGAGGATTTTTGGTTATGCAAGACTTGCACTTTGTGTTGTTTACTTTTTTTAGTCCTTCTGCTGCCTTTCATCACTTTGGTCAGTGGTTGCTGTTTTGAAAAGTGCCATGCAAATAAAGATGGCTTGGCTCTTAAAAGAGCTGTATCAACAATCCTGCCTTAACAAAGATAATGTTCCGTATTGATTAACAATATCAGAGAGCTATTCTTATAACAATATATTTATTATTGCAGTTCTAATTTGCTGTGCATATATATACAGCATATTGATTGCGTTTATATTATCTTGCTCTTTTCGAGCTAATTAATAATAATCGCAAGTACGGTGGAACCTCGGTTAGTGTATGCCCTGGTTAGCATGTTTTTGGCAAATGTTGAAAATTTACTGAACGCTTTGCATACATTTACCAGTCCAAGTACAATACGGCATCTTTCCAGGTTTTTAATACACTGTGAGAGAAGTACTACGTCGCCCTTGAACATTTTTGGCTTTCTGGAAATGATTTTTTGGTTATCAAAAAAATTGGCAAAATTTTGGCTTGGTTTGCGTACATTTTCTCATGTGCGGGGTGAAATGATGTACAATAATCCTTCGCCACTTCAAATTTTGCGTTTTTCATCTATTGTGTTTTTTCAAAAATATTCAGTATTAATTAATAAGCAGGGTCGCTGAGTGGTTAGCATGATTGCCTCACAGTCGGGAGATCTGGGCTTGAATCTCCGTTGGGCATGAGTTAGGTTTTCTCCGGGTACCCCAGTTTCCTCCCACATTCCAAAAACATGCATGTTAGATTAATTGACGACTATAAATTGTCCATAGGTGTGAATGTTTGTTTGTTCATCTGCCCTTGTCGACCAGTCCAGGGTGTACCCCGCCTCTCGCCCAAAGTCAGCTGGGATAGGCTCCAGGCTAATGAGCATAAGCGGCATAGAAAATGGATGCATGAAATGAATAAGCAATTGCTGTTTAGTGGTTGAATGCAGCATGTTATTATTTAAAACCTTATTCAAGCAGATTTTACGTATTTTGGCCTAAATTAAGCATTTTCTGGTTGGATTTATGAGCCACCACAAAAAATACTGTACAGAAACTAGAAATAAAATAATAAAACAATAAGGAAGTCTCCCAATGCTAAGGTGTGACGTCTTATTTCTGTCTTATATGTCTTATTTTCTCTTATTGTGTCTACTATAAATGAGTGTAAAGATGACTATAAGGGTCTAATTTTATATCTACATGGTTCTAATACTGTTTAAAAAATGTATTTAGACAGTCTTAGCTACTAACATATTACATTTTTTTAAATCACTTATCACAGTCGGGTCTAGAACGAATTAACCACGATAGACGTGGAACAGCTGGATCGTTGTTTTGTATTGCACCTAAGGAAGTTACCTTAGATACTGCTTGGAATCAAACAATCAGCGATATAGCAGCACTAACAAATGAAGGTGTCACACTGTGAAAGACCGGAATCAAAAAGCAACTTTCTTCTCCTTCCAGCCTGTGAGGAACCACAACCCTTGGATGTTGCTCTACTTCATCTCCTTTCTGCTCATCGTCAGCTTCTTCGTCCTCAACATGTTCGTCGGCGTGGTGGTGGAGAATTTCCACAAGTGCCGGCAGGACCAGGAGGAGGAGGAGGCTCGTTTACGGGAGGAGAAGAGGCTCAAAATCATAGAAAAAAAGCGCAGGAGTAAGGCCAATGGAGGGGCTGGTCGGTAGTCTATTTTTCTGAGCACTGCCTGCTTTCAGAGACTGAAAAAGAGAACGAATGACAGAAAATAGAGGGAAATATCAGACTTCTGTTCATTAAAATAGGGAGAGTTTTACAGACTGGCGCGCTCACACAAACAGTGATTGACACTGACAGAAGGCGTGGGCTGCGCCACTCTGTTGCATGCGACTGCATGACTGCTGCCCAACCTTCCCTGAACACTGCATGCAAAATCACAATAATTCAATCATACATGATGATAACCCATACAACACAAACATAACCTGCTTCAATGAAAGATCAACGTTCCTCCCGTTCTTTTCCTGTTCTGTTCTTTCTTTCAAATTAAAAACGCCTTGACCTGCATGTTGTACAGATTTGGGTACCCGCTTTGCTTATTAGAAAATTCTGTTCGGCCGAAAGCGAATGTCCCCGCGTCCTAGTTTGTGCGACCCTGAGGTATCTCACCGTGCGGGTAGGAGGACATTTCCTATTAACACGCTTTGACTGGCAGACTCAGAAACATAGCAGATGTCGTCGCTGCTATATCTGTTTAAAAAAAAAAATGAATATATGTTAAAGCCTGCCTGTTGCTGGCAGAAGTTTCAGAAACACACCACCTACTGCTAAAATGCTTGCTACATTCTTTCAGGAACTGGTATACAGTGCATACAGTAGATATAGCCCTATATGGTGCGAGCAGTGATTCCCATCCAGTGTTTGTTTTCAAATGATCCTTTTGTGGCTGCAGGGTGTTCAGCTCGACAGTCCTAAACTAAAACATCCTTTTAAAATGTAGTCACCAGCAAAATATTTGGAAGTAAATGCAGTAGACACAACGAGCATGCACGCATGTTGACAGGCACCCATGCATACATCCCATACCATTCATAATCACGTGCCTTCACGCACATAACATAAAAATGAGTTCTATGTTGAGTTAGGTTTTGTTTCATATACTGGTTTATTGTTGTATATACACTCAGGGAAACAATATTAGGCACGTGCAATCCAACACCAGGTATAATATATACACTTAGAAGTAGTGCATTTCTACACACTGCAAACTGAACCACAATATCAAACTTATTTGTAAATAATGAATACCTCTCTGACATCTATCTATTTATCTTTGTAAATGCAGAATCATCTCATACTATTGTGTCATGTTAACAGTCTCTTAGCTAACATGGATACAGGTACAGCAAGTCAGGTCTGTTCCCCGTCTATGATGTAATCAGCTTTTGACTGCGTAGTTCTTCGCTAACTAACACAGTTATGACAAGAGTCTGCTTCTCTTTTAAGCCCCAATAAAAAATCAAACAAAATGAAATCAAGCTGCAAGCTCCAACACTTTCTCACAAAGGCGAGAAACACTATTGAATTCAAGAAACAACTCATGGCAAAACATGAAGGTGGCGTCTGAGTGGATTTCAATGTCACATCGTGTCTTTGTCATGGATCACGTCTTCAGTGAAGGTAAACGTGACTTTAAATGTTCACTTATCCCATTAATTTATTATTTATACACAAAACCGATTAATTGGATTTCCATTATTTCTTATGGAAAAAACTGCTTTAGCTAGATTACATTTTGGTTACAGTCGAACGACTGGGACTGGGATTATTACATCCTCACCAAGGTTCTACTGTACTTGAATACCAGCTTGTCACATGACTTATGATTTCTAAGCAATTTGTTAGTAAAAAAAAAAACCTGTATAATAATATAATGCATGGACAATTGTGTAATAATATCATGAGGCAATTTTATACACATTTATATTCATATATAGTACAGTCGAGGTGAATTGGTTCCAGACCGAACTTTGCATTTGTATTTTCAATCAATAAGCCCTTGTTATGTTTGAAAAACTTAATTTAGGTCAAGTTGACATATAATGCGCTTACATATTGCATATTTTTTAGTAACAGCAGGCTCATGTTCTGGAGATCACTCGAGTTATAATACCTCGTTTACTGTTACAGTACTAATGCAGTCTATGTAATATTTTGCAAAGTGAGTACAATGTAATATGGTACTTATTTTTAATTTGGACAAAATAACTCATACATCTTCATAAAAAATTCCATGACATTTTCTGAAAACTGCTTTGCAGTGGTGTGCACTTGTTTGCCTTGAGGGGTACAGTGGCCTGTCACAGGAACTTTTGTACGTGTACTCTTATCTTTCTACTTTTAGCCCAGAGGGCATTTAGTAAATCTACTTTTCTGGTTTTGAAAAAGCTCTGATGGCTGAAAACTAGCCCTATTGGATATATCAATGTAGAACTCTTGCAGGCAAAGAGATTTCTGATGACCTGCGGTATAGAAAAGTAAAACTTACATCACATGACAAGGCCCATTGTTGCTATTCTTTCCCCTTACAGCTCTCTGTGTGCACCGCTGGCCTCATTTGGGGGTCAAATCACTGACTCTTTCTTTCTGTGTGTGATTTCACCTGTCTATGCTCCAGAGGCCAAACAGAGGCCCTACTATGCTGATTACTCCGCCCCGCGTCTGACCATCCACACACTGTGCACAAGTCACTACCTGGACCTCTTTATCACCTTCATCATCTGCATCAACGTGTTCACCATGAGCATCGAGCACTACAATCAGCCGCAGGTAAGACCAGCAGAATGTACAGCTCATGTTTGACTGTACTTAATAGTCTAATTTAAATGCATAGTTTCCCGTTGTGTCATCTTTATAAATAAAACCATATTTCATTGAAAACATGTAGCAACGATGAGTAGAGATGATTGTTTGTTTGTGTCCAGTATCTGGAGGAGGTTCTGAAGTACTGTAACTACGTGTTCACCTTCATCTTCGTCATCGAGGCCCTGCTTAAACTCGTGGCATTCGGGATACAGCGGTTCTTCAAAGACAGGTAACAGCATTTAAATGCATGGCGGTCCTGTTGCAGATACAAATCATTTAAAGCAATAACAAAGGGCTGCAGAGTCTGCAGAAGTAAGTCATTGTTATTCTAGTTAAGCGTTTCTTTGTTTGTTTCTGCCTTTATGTATTTTCTCAGGTGGAACCAGCTGGATATAGCTATCGTGGCGTTGTCCATCATGGGCATCATTCTGGAGGAGCTGAAGATGAGTGCAGCACTTCCCATAAATCCCACCATCATCAGAATTATGAGAGTGCTCAGAATTGCACGAGGTAGGCACACACATACAGTATATGCACCAGAACCTTGGTTAGCGTCATGAATCCGTTCCAGGAGGTCAGACTAACCAAATCACGCTTTACTATAAGAAACTAGAAAAGTGCCGTAGATCCCGCCCATACTGTGATTCACACCAACATAATAATCTTACATTTTTTGGATTAGTCTTTGATATTTGATTTTGTACAACCTGTTGGAAACTCGTCCTGTATTTTTTTCCAAGTGGTCGAACCATTTTTATGGAGTTATGTGCACAAATGCCAAAAATGGTCCTATCTCGCAATCTTAAAGAGTCCTGGATCCAGACAGTGATCGGGATCATCCCCCAAATTTCATTGTTTCTTCCATATCCCATTTTCCCTGTTCAGAAATGTTTAACTTAAGGTGAACACAAGCAAATAACAGAGACACAATAACATAAACCCGGGCACTGGCACTTGGCAGAGGTAATAACATAAATCCAATCAATTGGTTCCAGAAAGCCAAATTTTAACACAAAACATGTTTTTATACAATTATAGTTTTCCATCCAAAAAACAATTCCAAATGCATATAAATACATTTAAATGGTGAATAAGAAGGATAAATTAACATTTAAGGTTACTTTTACTTTCATTGAAGGCGTGATTGCAGCCAAAGATCAACATGGACACCACCTTCATGTTTTACCGTGAGTTATTTCTTGAATTCAATAGTGTTTCTTAATTCAAGTTGCTGCTTCTCTTTTGATCACGGCTGCAAAATAACCCAAAATTGAGCAAAAAAAAAGTTGCAAGTGCCAGCATTTTGATAAAGAAGGTGAGAAACACTTTTGAATTTAAAAAAATAACTCATGGCAAAACACGTAGGTGGGGTCTGTGTTGATCTCACTTCCACATTGTGTCTGTGTTACCAATCACGTCTTTAGTGAAGATAAAGTCTTCCTTTATCACCTTCATTTGTCATTTATATGCATTCAGAATTAATCTTACGCGTGTAGAACTATAAAAACGTGTTTTTAACAGTTTTGAAACTTGTAACCGTGTTAGTTACCAAAGAACTACAGAGTCACAAAGTAAAAGGACAACAAGACCCGCGCAAAAACAAAAAATCTCCTCCAAACCGATGCAAAAATTAGCCGTAAATTTTTTAGGTCAACCAAAAAAGACGCTAACCTTGGGCATACGCTAACCAAGGTTCCACTGTACTCTATTTGACAAAAGCACTAGAACACAACTAGTGGATGTTACTTAATCCGGGTTGGGTTACATCCTTATGGCCAATTCCATGCACTGCTCCCAGGACCTCTCTCAGGTCCAACATCAGAGACCCCTAACCACACGAATGTTTTTTTGAATGATCTGACAAAATTCACAAGCTAACTGGCCAAAATGAATGGATGAAGTGCTCTGTCAAATGCAAATGCAAAATTCTTTCTGCAGTTCTGAAACTCCTGAAGATGGCCACAGGCATGAGATCTCTGCTGGACACTGTCATGCAAGCGCTGCCACAGGTAAACACAAATTGGTTATGTTATATACATGTATATATCTTGTCGTATTTATAACCATGCGGAGGAATTTAAAGCCTGGCCCATTTCAAGCAGTTGCTCAAAGGTTAGGATGCACGTGCGGCTACAAACTTCATTGGTCAGCTATTTTCTAAATGTCATGTACAGATCTGGTGCCTTAGTGCAGAAAAAGGTGTGTTGTTCTATTTAGTTTGATTATTTTTTTAATGCATACGTATGCATATTTATGTAAGCACATTATGATACTGTGATAGTCAAGTAGCAGAAGGCAGTGACTCAAAAGGTGGCTGTCATTGGTATAATTTTACCAAGGAATGGACGACTCCACACAAGATGCAGAAGCCACTGTGGTGAATGCAAATCAGCAGTACATAAATTAAAAAGTTCATTATCTGGAGAATGCTTATCATTTATCTGAAAATGACACAAAAAAGTGACAAAAGATTTTTTTTCATGCTTTCTCTGTTCCATTGAGTTACAGTAGGTGCGACTTACACAGTATAATAACCTATCTATATATGATTTAACATGTTTTTAAAAGGTAATTCATACTGACTGCCATGAACCAAGGCATAAACATACATTACCAGCCATGTCAGGGCTTTTCATACATATATGCTGCCGCTGTATGGATTCATTGATGTGAAATAAGATTGGGAGCTCGGTGAACTTGTTTACCGGCAGTGTTGTTGTTGGACTTTGTGGCTTGTTATGTTCATTTAGCCTATTCAGCCTGGTATGTTCTTCATGCTGTTGTGTAGCTGAATAACTGTTAATGTGGTAACATATCAGACACCTAATCAGCCTGTTCTGTGTGCTATTGTGTAGGCAAGTTATTCAACTGTTGTGTAGTTGAATAACTTGCCTTTCTAGATTAAATGTCCGTTCCTGGTCGAGAATTTTGTGAAATGCATTTCAAAATTAATGCGACTTACAGTCAGGTACAACTTAAATATGTATTTTTCTTCTGTGACTTTTTAACTGGTTAACTTTTAACTGATGTAACTTATAACAGGGAAAATATGGTATGTTCTTTTTTACAAATACAATAATACTGTTTACATTTTCCCAAAAAGATGTATGTCAAAAATGGCTTTAACTCTTGAATGTGCTGCAGAAACTCCAGCTAAAAATCATCTACATGGCAGAAGCACTTTTAACAATCTTTTGCAACATAAAACGCAATTCAAAGAGTGTAAGTAGTTCCAAAGTTTTGAACTGAACTGAACACAGGCCAATTTGGCCCCTGGGCTGCCAGTTAAATAATGCTGATTTTGCATCCTTTAGAATGCGGCAAAATAAAAGATTGGGGCAGAATTTCTCAGATGGTACAATGATTGTCTCCCAACCTGATGGTTGCTGGTTCGATCTTCTGCATCCTTGGGAAAGACGCTGTATCATTAGTAGGCAAACGTCATAACAGTGTCAAAGTGCTTTGAGTAACTTGAAGGTAGAAAAGATAGAGTTTCTGCTAAGACCGGGGATGTTACAGATTGATAAGATGTTAAAATGACAAAAGGTAGAATCATCAGTAAACATGGTCATAAAATAGTCACGGCTTGTGGTTCTGGTTTTCCTTTATATTGCTAGAGAAAAGCATGAGCGGCAAACGCAGTGGTGTACAAATGTTTATTCCAGCCCTGCTACCTCGCTGCAATTACCCCATTTGTACTTTTATATGGAATATTTCACTTTATTTTCCATTGGATTTATATATTTTTTCAATGTTTGTTGATACTACATTATTAATCATCACAAAACCTTTTAACAAAGCACATTTACTCTGTTGGGGTGCGTTTTACTTTCAGGTGGGAAATCTTGGTCTTCTCTTCATGCTGCTCTTCTTCATCTACGCCGCACTGGGAGTGGAGCTCTTTGGCAAGCTCGGTATGTCAAAGCCACAACGGGAAACACACTTTTCTTTTGCTATTTACCTCTGCCACACGCTTTATATGGGGGACATGTTTCACACCAGGAGCAATCTAATTTGCATGGTTACATTTAGTTCCAGATTGCTTTCTCAGGAGGCCATCAGACAAAACGGAGAAATTGCTACATGGGTAGAGAAGAATGTCTGTTTGTCTTTTGCCACGTTTTTTGTCCCCATGTAAAAGAGACTACGATGTTTTGTTTACATCAAGCCCCCGCATCTACCCTTTAAATGTTATTTTATGGCTAGCTGTAAAGTATAGATACATTAAGAGGGGAATATAGTAGAAAGGGTCAGTAGAAGTCACTTTGAATTTGCCACCACGGTCAGGTTTACTGTGACGCAATAAACTTTAGCAGTAAAAGCTGCAACACGCTCTGGTGGTGTGAGTCAATTGGGGATTGCATAGACATTAACACCAGTTAAAAAACTGCAACAATTTACATTTTACACAGTTGGACCTTAAGGAGGTTCTAAGTAGAGCTTCAAAAATATATATACATTTTTTAAAAATAATATATATATACTGTGTAATATATAGTGTATTTATCACAATTATATATCTAATTTTGTATATATATATAAAATATATAATATAATATAATGATTATACAGTATATATATACTTTATATATATATATAGTGTATTTATCATAATTATAAACAGTATGTATAGTATGTGCCGCATGGTGGCTGAGTGGGTAGGCCGTATGGCCTCACAGTCAGGAGGTTCAGGGTTCCAATCTCCGTTGGGCATCTCTGTGTGGAGTTTGCATGTTCTCCCCGTGTGTGTGTGGGTTTTCTCCGGGTACTCCGGTTTCCTCCCACATTCCAAAAACATGCATGTTAGGTTCATTGGCCACTCTAAATTGTCCATAGGTATGAATGTGAGTGTGAATGTTTGTTTGTCTATATGTGCCCTGCGATTGACTGGCGACCAGTCCAGGGTGTACCCCGCCTCTCGCCCAAAGTCAGCTGGGATAGGCTCCAGCTTACCCGTGACCCTAATGAGGATAAGCGGTATAGAAAATGAATGAATGAGTATATAGTATGTATATGTACAGTATATGGTGTATCTTTTACACGTTGTGCCATGTTTTTGTGTACCTAACGGATGAATCTACCCTTGTGTGTTGATTAGAGTGTAATGACAACAATCCCTGTGAGGGCCTGAGTCGTCACGCTACCTTTGAAAATTTCGGGATGGCCTTCCTCACACTGTTTCGAGTGTCCACTGGAGACAACTGGAATGGGATTATGAAAGTATGAACCCACAGAAACACACACACACTTTTTGTACGCACTCACATGATAGAAATGACCTCCAAAACCAATTATGGAGTAATAAAGAACTGAGCAAGACGAGCACTTTCACATCTTGACTTTTGCTTCTCCAAAGTACTACTTCAGGATGTTATCACCCCAGACAAAGTGAAGAATCTGGGATAGACATTGATAGCAAAGGCAAGGACAGTGTGAATAAATAATGTCAAGCTTTTGCTCAAATGAGGTGTAATCCGAGCTACGGAAAAAGTTGATATTTCCACTGTAGTAAGGTTACGATGCATAAATGAACACTAAAGCGATTGGAGATAGATCTTTTGTGGACAAAGTAACTCAAATAGTGTGAGTGAACTTTTCACAGGCACCTTTTTTTAAGTGCAGGGACGATAGAAATCCATTTTGACATACTGTTGCTGTCTGGGTTGTTTCAGTGCAAAAATGTTCCAGAACTCATCATTATAGTGCAGTAATGGTGACATCATTTAAAATACATAAAATGTTATTGAAGACAGAGTCGGGTCAACTTAACTTTATTTACAGAACACCTCCAGCACAAGGCAGTCACTCCTGTCGGGGTTTTACGGCCCATCAGGAGTCAACATATATAAAAATTAACAGACTGCTGGGGCAATAAAATTCTACTTTACCGTAGTGTGGACTTAATGCACAGATAAGAAAGAACAAACATGAGCAGCCATGCACATGCACACATCCTCACAACACCGGACGTCAGCAATGGCAAGTGCAGTAATCCCACATTTAGCGCGGTTAATTGGTTCCAGACCCGACCGTGATAAGTGAACTTCCACAAAGTAGGGTTCCTTATTTACTGTAATAATCAAGTGTTTTTGTAGTGAGAGCATAGAAAACCTGTTAAGAGTCCTCTAGACATGAAGTAACACACCTATAGTTACCTATACACTTGTATTACCCAACATAGTAGACATGATAACAGACAATAAGCCATATTAGACATACTCCTGCTCATGTTTGTTGCTATAAATGTGTTGCGGTGCAAGGGGAGCTGAGTGGGTGGCAGACAGAAGGTTAAAGGAAAACTGTACTTTAATATACAGGTCAATTGTGTAAATGGAACAGTGTTAGCACTTTTTAGTTTTTTTGGGGGGCTAAATGGTGGAAATAGCTGCCTCCCATATAGTGCATTGTTTTGGTTTGATGCACAAACTCATTTTCTAGGTTCAGAGTGCACAGAAAAGAGAAACAAACATCTATTCTTGTTTCACATCAGAATTGTAGTTGATGGGCAAAATTCCCCCCCAGAAAAGTGCAAAAGTTGAGTTTTAGCTTGGCAACAGCAGCGCCTGTTAGCAATTATTGTGTCTGTTGTGAGATCATTCGAACCTGCAAGAAAAGCCTGTTGTTCAGGCGATTAAGTCTAATGCTTGTGTGTCTCACTGAGCATTGCATTTACATTACTGACACCTAGTGAGCAAAATACGGCATATCATCATGTCTTTGAATGCTTCTTCTGAATGCCTTTAACGGTATTTTTTAGTTAATTTAGCAATGTTTATGCTTGCTTAAAAAAGAGCAAAATTAGCTTAAATATGCATTTTTATCTAATAATAGGCCATATTCAACCACTAAACAGTGATTATTTTTTAATGAATATATTCTGGAAAAACTGTGATAGAATTAATCTATGGTGAGGGTCAACTGTATTGCTAAAACACATGCCAAAAAAATGGTAGACATCTGTCAAAAACAAAAAAGGTTAAAAAACTTTTTATTAAACATTTCCACAAATTCAAATACATTTTGTTACAACTTCTTAGAATAATTAAGATCAAAGGTAAGAGAATACTAAAGCCATAGAATTCGGTGACATCTTAAAACATCTTAGTTGAAGTTGAGATTTAAAAGAAATGTCATGCCTGCCATGGCTGCAGTTTTAGTCTTCAGTCTAGCTGATGCGATAAATAAACCCCAGCTGACATCTAAAATCACTTGCAGGCTTGTGTGACACTGAGATTTCAGAAGTGAAAATAGGTTTTTCTTTAAACTTCATGCTTGTCCACATTTAACTCCACAGGACACACTGCGAGAGTGTCATCCAGAGGACCGCCACTGTCTCTCCTACCTGCCTTGGGTCTCTCCTATTTACTTTGTCACCTTTGTGCTCATGGCCCAGTTTGTACTGGTTAATGTGGTGGTGGCCGTGCTGATGAAACATCTAGAAGAGAGCAACAAGGTACAGCAAGAATATGGCTTGCTAAGATGCAAACATAAAACATTAACACCTAAAAGGACATCAGTGGTGTTTAGGAGTCACACAGACAATCACATTTACAGGAAGCTAAAGAGGATGCGGAAATGGATGCAGAAATTGCCATGGAGATGGCTATGGAGAAGCAACAGAGATTGAGCACCACTTCTAGCAACAGCTCTGGTGCGGGGACCTTTGTTGGGCCATGTCCACAATCACCTGTGCAGGTAGAGATTTCTTACTCATCACTGTCTGCCGAGTATTTAGCATAACCCGAATGAAGTTTCCAAAAGCACGGCATCACGCATGGAAGGTTTGCTCATTAAATGTATGCTTTTGTGCACGCTTGCATCCACAAACAATCCACCACTTTTGAAGAACCAAGTCAGGTTAGATCAGGGGTGTCCAAAGTGCAGGTCGAGGGCCACTTGGGGACCCCCGGCTATGTATTTTTTGGCCCGCGGCACATTCTAAAAATGTAATTTAACAAGAAAACACAAAAAACAACAACAAATTTTACAATAATAAACTCAAAATATTAGGAGAAAAAGGTTTTAATGTATGAAAGTTATGTTATAAAGAAAAAAAACAGAATTTCAGTAACCTAAAGTTGAAATATTGCATTAAAAAGACAATCACCATTTTAAGTATTTTTTGAAAATTTGGGTTTGGGAAAGAGTTATATGTTAGGTGAATAAAGTCATAATTAAAAAAGAAGAAAGTAATTAAAGTAAGTAAAAAGAAATAGTTGGAATATTGAAAAAAATAATAACAGCAATAGCTGTATGTTAGAATAAAGTCTTAAATAAAGTCTAAATGTTTAGAGAAAACAAGTTAAAAAGTCACGATTTTACAAGAATAAACTCATAATATTATGATGAAAAAATATTTTTAATTATAATAGCGTTGAACTATTAGACCGAAGTTTGAACTGATAATATCACCTATATCACAAAGTGGTGCAGTTTTGTCTCATGTCTTATATCTTAGCATATCTCCAAGTGTTGCTTTACAAAATGTCAAAGTGACCCTTGCATCCTTTCATTTTCCAGTATGTGGCCCTCGGTGGAAAAAGTTTGGCCACTCCTAGTTTATTATTAGCTGCTTGCACATCTCCATCACTACTGCTTATCCTGTTCAGCATCATGAGCATCATGAGGGAGCTGGAGCCTATCCCAGTATACTCCAGTATACTAGCATTCCCACTCATGTTCACACCTATGGATATTTAAAATGGCTAGTTAGCCTTATGTGCATATTTTTTAACTGTTGGGAAGTCGGGGAGTGAGGTTTAGGTTGAGCAAGTGTCATCTGGTGAAAGCAGTTGAAATAGAACAGACGGTACTGAGTGTGTGGTCTCTTTCTCCCCCTGGAGGAGGAAATGGTGCATTGCAGTGAGGAGGATGACCAGCAGGTATCTGAGAAGATGTCTGTATCCAGGATGCACTCTCTGCCCAATGACAGCTACATGTTCCGGCCCGTGCGGCCCGCCAGTGCTCCTTACCCTCTGGAGGAAGTGGATGTTAGTGGTCACGACCAGCATTCAGGTAACAGTCAAGTTGTCGGGTCTTCTGTTTGCTCCCTGTTGTTAAATGCCCACTAATGCTGCCCTGATTAAAATGAACCGTTGGATATGGAATGTTGCTTTGACGTAACAGGAATGTTTTTCAGTCCAACTGCATCATCACTGCCCTTTCTCACTGACAAGTACTGTATTTATATCTGCAGTCAGACTCTAATGGCATGTTGTGGCCAAGCTGAGGGCAGGCCCAGCTCTGTCCCAAGGTACTCGCTGCAGTAGATGAGCTGCTCCATGTGAATGTGTGCCACCTTCACGCAGGCTCATCTGCTCAGCTGTGGAATGGCTAACTACTAGAATGGACTTCATAGCCAGGCTGCAAAGCCACTTAATTATACATATTGAATGTAAAAATAATTCATTGAGGATGGAAACTTTAGTGGATTGTAAATCAAGTGGCTTTACAGCTTGGATGAAAACTAGCAACTCAAAATCAACATTCTCTTACTATGACTTTGCTTGGATATTGTTTTGTTTTTTTGCATATGATATTGTAGATTTACTAGGATGACCCTGGTTACATGCCTTTATCTGGTTGTGTATGTACTCACAGGCAACAACATTAGGCACATCTACTGTTATTATCTACTATTATGGTCTACCTATGCTTCAGACGATGAGGTGGATCTGGATTTTTTCATTTGGACCTGTGGAAAAATTCATTGTCATTGAGTAGCCCCTGTTTATCCGTGTTAATTGGTTCCAGACCAGACCGTGATAAGTCAATTGACGCAAAGTAGGATTTTTTATTCATGAATGGAATAGTTTAATAGTTAGCGTATAGAAAACCTGTTTACGACCTTCTGAATGCAGTTTTAACATCATTAGAGCCCTCTAGACATGAAATAACACCCCTATAGTCACCTTTACACTTGTATTAACAAAACTGTAGACATAATAAGAACATTAATATACATATAATATAATACATTTAATATACATACATAAATAAGACTCATGCTCATGTGTTGCTGGTATTAGGGGCAGTAGACAGGAAGTGATGTCACCGCTTCAGAGTTGCATTTTAGCTAAATATGGGTTACGGCAGCAGCAGCAGTCGCTCGTGTTAGGCATTATTGTACTTGTTGTGCGATCATTCAAACCTGCAATAAAAGCGTGTTGTTCGGCAATCAGGTCTGGTGCTTGTGCGTTATATCAAACATTACTGAAATAACTATTGTAGAATACTACGTATCACAATATCTTTTGATGCGTCTTAAGAATGTGTTATATTTGTATTTTAGTTCATTTCTGTGCTTGAAAATGCTTCATTTAGATTAATAATACTTTAAATTTGCTTACATTTGCATTTTATTTACTAATTGTAGGCCACATGTAAGCACAAAACAGCATTGTTTATTATATTTTAGAAAACGCCATGGTAGAAAGTTGAAATGCAAAGTGGTTGAACTTTGGGTCTTGATGCATGAACTGAATTTTGGGTCTTCCAAAACAAAAACAAAACTTCAAAACAATCTAAATGTGCTTCTAAGTCACGTGTCACTCCAAAAACTAAAATGTCGGTATTTTTAAAATTTCCTATCAAACGCAAATGTTGGTTGACAGCAGAAATAAAGTAACTGGCCTCACTGTGCTGATGCTTTTTGGAAAAAATTATAATATGTGTGGATGCACCTAATTGCTGTGGCCCGTGAGTGTCGATTCCCTGTGGCAAATGATTGTAGTTTGTATTCACCGGACCCACATTGTATTGATATGAAACTGCTGGTGTAACCAGGATCTAATGCTAGGTGTGATACCGTCAGCAATGCTGCTGCTTTCTGGATGCACCAAGTCTCAAGGCCATTGTGTGTCTGAGTGCAGGAGTAGCAGCTGCATTGAAAATTACGCTCTTGCCTAAAAAGGCCCATTCAGCACTTCCTTTCTGCATTGAGAACACTTTATTTTGAAAGTGTATTTGATAAGTTTACCACTACAATGCAGATGTTCTTTCAAGGCACAGTGTTAAAACGGGTTCTTCAATGAAAGTATGCGGACTAACAGGAGGTGCTGATGTGTTTTTGGCATGCGCATGTATTCAGATTGATATTTGGTACATTCCAAACACGCCACATCTGCACCTTCAGGCTCGCTGACATCCGTGCGCTCCCAGCCGTGTGAGAGTCGCGCTCTGCTGCAGGTCCCCGACGTTTCACCAGTTCACCCGCGACTTCTTCCTTCCGTCAAGCCGCCCCGCATTGCCCCGCCCACCCCAGGCCCCTCTCCTCGGGCCCTGCGTAGACAGGTGAGACACGCGTTCGCATTTTCACTCGACTGACGGCCACCTGAGTCTGGATTCCATCTTGCAGGTGGCAGTTAAAGTGGATTCTGTGGAAGTCCAAAGTTGTGAGCAACAAGAGAGGCCTGTTCATCTACCGCCGCCATCTCCTTCATCGCTTCCTCCTCTTAATCCCTCGCCTTTTTCCCTGCCTCTTCCCTCTCCCGCCTCACCTTCAGCCCGCTCCCTTCCATTTCCACTCCCTCCCCTTTCCCCTCTCCCTCCTTTACACTCTTCCCCCGTTTCCCTCCATCCTCCGCCGTCCTCCCCCTCGCTCCTCCTCCCGCCACCTCGCTCCCCACGCCACCTCTTGCGCACGGGCAGCCTCCACAGGCCGAGACCGCCCTCCTCTGCCTACCTCTTCGACCCGAACGATGAAGAGGTGTGTCACATCACCAGCTTGGCCCGCCGCAGACAGTGTGCGGGAGACAGGGAGGACACCAGAGGGAAGGCGGTTCGCAGCCACTCCCTCTCCCCGTACGCTGACTCCCCCTCTTCGCCACCTCCCCCATTATCACCCAGGTCCTCCTCAAGGAGCCTGCTCGGGGCAGAGCTGAAGGAGCGGGACTTTAGGAAGGGCTTTAGCGTCGATACCCAGCACAAGCCGTCGTTGCTGTCTGCTGGTTACTCTGACGAGCACCGGCGCCACTCCATTGAGGTGTGCCTCCCGCAAGATGGCAGCGTTGACGACCACCACTTTAAAGTGGATCTCCACAAAGAGAAGGGCGGTTTCCCCATGAGGGTGCAATCGGTTGGGGGTGGACACCGAAAGAAGAAGACGAGCCCTCCCTGCATATCCATCCACCCCCCTTTGGAGAAGGAACACCCCCCCTCACCCCCTAAACTGGCTGACTGCAGCATGATGCTGAGACGGAGGACACCGTCTTATGACTTAAGTGCACACACACAGGAGAGCTTTGCCGACACACGCACGCACTCGCCGGTGCGCAGAGTGCTCGTGCCGCCACAAACACACTCGCTGACACCCTCTCCGGCATCCACGCCCACGCACAGTCCTCCGTACCCATCCACACCCACGCACCCACCCATCCCAATCAGCCCAAATATCTTCATCCAGCCACACGCGCCTCTCCTACCCACGCCTTTCCCACAGACACGCCCCCTCTCGCCAGCCGCAAGGCACGCCTCTCTCACGAGGGAATGCATCCCCCTCCCCCAGTTCACCTTCGACCAACCACAGTCCAGATACCTATCAGACAACGATTCCGCAACGTGCGCTTCTCCGTTTGACAGCAGACTGGGAAGCGGCGCGGGATTCAGCGCAAAGAACCGGAGAACCGCGCAGTGAACATCAGGAACAGGAAGTGAAATCATTGGTCCCAAAATCTCCCAGAATGGAGTTGATGCTGAACTCAGGAGTGGGAGACGGCTTCTTTTGTTTTTATGATGTTTGAGGACTGCTGACCCCAGACAAACAGACAATGGTACCATCCAGGCCCACAATCAATCCGTTGTCTGAATCCAAATCCAGTGAGGCGCCACCAAGCGTTCCCAACGTCCATGCTGTGTTTGGGACTCACCAGGACTGAAGCCACCTAACTCTGTAGCCAAAGTTTTTTTTTGACACACCGTCTGCACCCACGCGAGCCAATCAGGAAGCAGCGTCTGGCTGACAACCTCTGACCTTTCCAGGAAGCGGTTTATGAAGTGCAAGCGTGGGGCGGGATTGTGGGATATGCAACTTCAGGTTTTCTACAGAAGTTCTGCTTACCCCCTCCTCTGCTCCTTGATCACATTGATCCGAGCAGGTTTGCGTGCGTGAGCGAGTGAGCGTTTGTACGTTTTCCTACGTCTACCCTTGTCGTCTGTCGCCACGGAGGTCGGCCATGTTTTTCTTACACCTGCAGTGACAGCGAGGGGGAGCAGGACAGAACTGTAGTGTATGTTTTTTCTGTGTCTATGTGCAGTGTAAATAAAGGAAAATACTTTATTTGGTGAGATTACAATAGCTCTATCCATATGCACATATTTTTATAGAGATCTAAACAATGTTTTTTGCACACAAATTTCAATTTCACGGTATTTTTTTCCTCGGTTGTCCTCTTGTGAATGTATATTTTCTTTCCAAACCCAGAGAGGCAGAGGAGTGAAGGAGATGAAACTCTCCTCGCACACGAAGCAGAGGATCGGATTTTATTTTTCTATTTTAAAGACGAAAGAAACTGATGTGTGTGATGTGTCACTGTAGTTTCGTCTGTGTATTTGGTGTCTTGTTTACGCTATGCAGCAGTGGACTCGGTGATGCAAACCAAAATATCATGTGTGATGATGTAGTTCAAGTGTATTAGGACACTGACAACTAATTATCTCCATTTTATCCACTAATGCAGGCGGACTTCTAAGGTAGGGAGTAACGGAAATAGAAATAATCAGCACCGGGTTGAAGTTGCCACCAACAAAAAACATTTTTAAATAGCCTACGAATGTAAAAATCAAAAAGTTACACGCAAAAAGCTTATACTCACCGTCGGTTGTTGTGATGTTTTTGTGTGCAGGGAGAGGATTACTGGAGGGGACCCAGTTTGCAAAGTTATTACCAGTGACATGCGGTCAGGGGAGGCAGGTGAGGCAGAGTCTCGAAAACTAATAATGATAACATAACTGTATTATAAGGGTATTTTCTGGTACCGTAGCGGAGATTGTAAGTAAAAAGCACAGAATTTGCACATTTCTTAAGCAAATTTAAGGTAGAAACCTAAGATGACTCTGCTGTTGCACGAGTGCACAAAGCCTTAATCTTGTGAGTGGACTGATTTACATCCTGGCACCGGCCAGTTTCTATTTGTCAGCGTGTCACCAATATTATAATGTTGCAGAAACATTTATTATATACCATGACTTCCTACAGCCTGTGTAATGTAATGTCATGTAAGTGTGACATCATTATTCTTGCTAGTCGGACAGTATCATACACAAAAATGTCATACTAAGAGGCGCTTGCAGTACTGGCTTTATCCTGAAGGGTGGCGGCATGCGTGAGCTGGTAGGTGCTTGTCACTGCTGTCCTTCCATAAAAAGCAAATGTCAAAAAAAGTCACATGACCACAAATAAGAAATCACTAAGAAATCACATCAGCCAGAGGGATTTTAAAATTTTAATTATAATCTTAATGAGCAATGTATTGTTTTTTTAATCCAAAGGTGTCTGTGCCTCACCAGCCATGAACCTCACCGCTCGTCACTGGTTATTGCACTTTTTTTTAACAGTCATGCAACTGTAAAAAGAAATCAATCTCTATTATAAGTAAAAACCACAGCAATAAAAAGCATACTAAACTTTGCTGACAAGTGGCCTTTGCGCAGGTATCATAAAAATAAAACTTGTGCAGTTTCAACCCATAGCTTGGTTTTTACTGGCCCTCGACATAAAGTAAAAATAAAATAAATGATTCATGACATTATCCTAAACAACAAAAAATGCAGAAACTACTTTACAACATTTCCTTGTGGGGTGTGGTACTGTGGGGTAATGATGCTTTTTGTGACAGGGAAGTCCTGTGTGTGTATTGTGTTTTTCGAGACTGAGTGCGTGCATCACTGAGTCTCTGCTGGATCAGCTGTGACACCTCTTAAGTGTTTCTGTACATCTAAAGACAAGCAAACTAGCTTACTTACTAGATATGTGTAGCCAGAGTGCAATAATATGACTATATACATGTGGGAAATATAGTATTCCACACAACAACCACACTCTTACGTTCATACATTCTGTAGGAACTAGAACATGAACATGTTTTTACATCAGGATAGACATTATTTGACGGACTACTGGCCTCCTGCATGCAGAATAGCTGGCAGCGGCGTAACGTACTGTACATTTCTCTGCTCAGACTCAACTTTCTCATTTCATTTTCGTGGAGGCAAAAGATCAGCATAACAAAGCACGCACGGGTCACTTACGAATTGGGATTTTGTAGTCTAGAACAGATATATTGTTTGTTTACTTGAAAAGGGCAAATTATTGCTTTTTCAGAGTAGCCCGTGCAGCTGCAGTAATAATAATTCAAACCTTGCTTTACTTTTCCCTACGAAAGTGGTGTGAGAAACGGTGCTAAAATTAGCCTATGGGAAGCCAAATGTGTGGGAATCGTAAATCGACCATGTCGAAATATTTGGAATGTTTTGTCCCCTTTTGTCTCACTTTTAAATGATACCCCACATGTAAGAAACATCTCAAATAGTGAACACCACCCCATCCCGCCCTTCATGGTTGGCAGCTGTTAGTGTCTTTATTCTTGCTTGAACAAGGCTGGTGCCAGCAAGTCATACGGTGGTTTGTACAAATGACACGACGTATTATCAATTGTACAATGTACTATTTTAACCAGGAGCCTAGGTAGTATGTGGAAAATCCTTCTGCCGCCGCTATCCCGACCATTCTGGCCAACAGTCTGGTCACACACTGCTGTGGGATGGCATTCCACTCCACCAGTTGTGGGAGGTCAGCCAGTGTGTTTGTGTAGCACACACAGCATATCCAAGCTGAAGTGCTCAAATGGGTTGAGGTCAGGACTGCTGGCAGGCCGCTCAATTCGTGATAGTCACTGATCAACGCCGCTGTAGGAAAGCAACTGTTCCAGCACGTGACGATATTGCCAAAACATATCTTTGCATTGAAATTGCATTTTGCCAGAAACGCGGAAAATGCCAGAAGTAGAAGAAAGAAAAAAAAACAATAACAAGGAACTCTCCCAATGCCAACATGTGCATATACTGTATATTATGTCCTACTTTCTATTTCTATTTGGTGAGATTTCTTTTTTTTTGGTGGTTGAGTGGTTAACATGTTGGCCACACAGTCCGGAGATCTGGGTTTGAATCTCAGTTGGGCATCTCTGTGTGAAGTTTGCATACTCCCCGTGCGTGCGTGGGTTTTCTCCGGGTACTCCAGTTTCCTTCTACATTCCAAAAACATGCATGTTAGGTGAATTGGCGACTCTAAATTGTCCATAAGCATAAATGTGATTGTTAGTCTGGTCTGCTATTGACTGGCGACCAGTCCAGGGTGTACCCTGCTTCTCGCCCAAAGTCATCTGGGATTCCCTCCAGCATAACCCCGCGAACCTAATACGGAAAAGCGGCATAGAAAATGGATGGATATATTGGGTAATACTAAAGGACCATAGGGGTGTTATTTCCTGTCTAGAGGGCTCTAATTGTGTTGAAAACAGTGTTTAAATGGTCGTAAATAGGTTTTCTATGTTTTAACTACAAAAATAAGCCATAAGTAATTTCTATTATGCTATATAATAAGTAATAAATAAGGAATCCTACTACATGGAAATGTACTTCCCACACTCGGGTCTGGTAAAGGGTGAAAAACACTAGTTAGGAAGACAGACATTGGTGACACTCTTTTGACGTTTAGTAACATTTCCAGGTGCAATATGTAAACCTGAGGTGTCCAAAGTGCAACTGTGGAGCCATTTGCGAATTGCCACATTGCAAAAACAGAAAAAACAGAACAAAAATACATAATCTAACAAGAAAAAGCTAATCGTCTCTTTTAATGCGTACATTTTGGCCAGTAATGCCAATTATACAGAAATGTGTCACTCAATCTGTGCAGCAATCAGCATAGTTTATCTTCGTTTTACCAATATCCAACATTAAATGGACTGGACACTGAACATAACATTCCACTTGTTCAGATTCCAGTACAGGTGGCTTGGAGAGACATGTGAATGCTCCACGCATAATCTGTTGTGTCGCTCATTGCACAAATGCACGTTTCTTACAAATGGGGTATCACTTATTGAGGCTTTCAACTGGTATAGAATTTAGTGGCAAGACGCATTACTACAAAGGAAATAATCCATTTCACAAAGTTTCTTTGTTGTTATCTTTCTTATGCACAAGTCCTCCTTCATCTCAATTAAAAAACAGTTTTCATTAAAGTGCAGGTTAACATATTTGACCTCGACTCCCATTATATTGTTATTTTTAGCACTGCTGCTGGTAGATGCAGAGATTCTGAGTACGGACTTTGTTTTTGTTTTTGTTTCCATGTCTTCTTCTTGCACGGGTTGTGCTTTACGGGAGGTTTGTGGGCGTTCGGGTAAAGCCTCCGTCTCGTTTCTACGGGCTCGGTGCAATCGAGCCTCCTCGACGTTTTGCCATAAGCGACTTTTTAGTTTACTACAGCGACTGCATCATTGTTCTTACAGATCTTTGGATCTCACTCTTTAAGTCCTGTTTTTGAGGAAGCGGTTTGGGACTATTGCATGTTCTCATTTAGGGGAAAAAACTCTTTGGGGAAAGAAATATCTGGATGTTTTAGAGATTTTAATATTTGCATTTTCAATTGTTTCCATTTGTAGGTCGACTACCTAATTGCACTGGGCTCTGATTAATTGGTATGTGCTACATTGCTGATTAAAAAAGACCCTGTTCTTTATTGTCCAACGCAATACTGGGTGGTTATTTGCTGTATGAGGACACCGATCCCCTCCATACAGATTTATAGCAAGAGATGGAAACCCTGTTGGTTCTGTTTTGTTCAGAATCGACAGTCTTTAATTGTTAAGGTGGACCTTTTCTTCACTTTAGCTTTTTCCTCCTAATGCTCTTCATGTTAGAAGTTTGCTGTTGGTCAAACTGATTACCTGATACAGTATATATTTGATGTAGGAGTAGCCTAAGAAGCCCTTATGCTCTGTAAAAGCCTTTTGATAAGTTATTATTCTGGCTTGACAATGAGCCGAGTCAGCTGATTCCTAAAAACTCTGCTAACCTGACTGGGACTAATCAGGAGAGTTGCAGTGATTGGCCCAGACACCCCTTACCCCCCAGGCCTTACAATGAGGGGAGTAGGTGACTTGAGAACGTTTGCAATAACATTAAGATCAAGTAGTACTCTCCATGTTGTATCTTTGATGAGTATTGTGTGATGGCCTCACTGTCCCGGAAGATGTTTCCCTGTCAATTAAAGAAAAAAAATAAACATTTTGTATTATTATTTCAACGAAACATGTGTCTGAGGGTGTTTCATATGATTATGTTTTAGGTTGCGTATGTGCAGCGCGTCATCAACCACACACTGATGTGAAATTCTCAATTTCATAGTCATTGACTCCAATTGTGCCCTGCGATTGACTGGCGGCCAGTCCAGGGTGTACCCCGCCTCTCGCCCAAAGTCTCCTGGGATAGGCTCCAGCATCCCCGTGACCCTAATGAGGACAAGCTGTATAGAAATCGAATGTATGAATGAATGACTCCAATTGTAAATACAGAAATAATATTTCATGGACATTTTAAATAACTATTTGTTTATTTTATTTGACTTTATTTTTTTATTATTTATTTAGATTTGCATTTTTGCATTATTAATAATATAACTTCATTTATTTCTAAATTATATTAATAATTAGTGCTTTCAAATGAATAAATATTTTAATCAAACGAATCACAGTTAAAATTAATTAATCATGATTAATTACCATTCGCCACTATGTGTTAAATATGCCAATTTTTATTGTACTTTATAAAAAGATAGTTAAATGACAAGACAAAATTACATATGTATATTTGGATGTACTAAGCTACAAATGAACTGAAAATGTAAATCAAGCTAAGTGACAGCACAAATGTCTGAAAATGTATTTGACTAACGCTTTTAACAGTAGCAGAACATTTTGTTCTCAGGATGGGGGTTGCGTTCAATGACAGCACGTCATTTAAGTGGAATTCAAATGTTTTGGGTGTAGATGTCTTTTCTTTGATTTCTGAGCATACTTAAATGAAGAATTATGTACTTTCGCAGTAAGAGGTACTTTACCGAGTGATAGGAATATCCACATACTGTTTTTCTTTCTTTTTCCGTTTATATAAACGGCACGTACACATGCATAATAAACAAGTTCATGTGATGTTCGAAGTGTCCCTGATTGCACCTCGGTGCTGTCTGCTGACAATGAGGAAGTGTCTTTCCCAGAATGAGCGGAGTAGAGACGTTTGGTGTGTTGAAGGAACATATATGGTGTTGGAATTAAACTGCTGTTGTGTTCAGGTCAGAATAAAGTTAAGAAAGAGCGGACACTTTTGAGAGGCAAGTGTTTCGTCATAACAGAGAAATGTGGCTTGGCTTGATGCACATGCGTTCATGACACTAAAAAGGTTAACATAATTAATAAAGTAAATTATTTACCAGTATTAATGCGTTATTTTTGACAGCCCAAATAATAAAATAAGTAAAATATAAAAAAATAGATACATTATATATATTGTATGAATATATCTATACAATATAATCTAAATTAATTATAATTACTTAAGTATAATAATGTAATTAATTACAATTATAAAATTATTAAATAATATTTAATACAAAAATGATATACAAGATATATCAAATAAATGTATCAAATTTTTAAAGTCCCAAGAAAATAAACTAAAACTAAATGAAGAAAAATAAAAAAGTACCAGAGCAATAAACAGGCATTTGCTATTTTTAGTGTCCAAAGTAGTCAAAAATTGCAGCACACGCATATGAAACCATAAATATGTTAAATATGCTATTGTCATTATTGTTATTCTTAGCAGTAGTCCCAGATGGAGTATTTTAGTAGCACATTATAGTAGACACCCCCACCCCGTGCTTCCACTGTGCTCTGTAGTGCAGGTAATTTTCTGCCTTGACCACTAGATGGCGGTATGAGGTAGTCAAATGTCTGTAGACACCTCAGGCTACATTCTAATTTTATCCTTTCCCCTTCCCCTTCGTTTTATACTTTCCCCTGTCCCTTAAAACCAAGGGGACTAAGAAATGGGACACCACTTCATTGTCATTATTTCAGATCGATGTCGGTGTTAGCCGGCTAGTTAGAACTATCCACAACCAACAATTCAAAATATGGCCAATATTTACATAAAGCAGCAAATGATTGAATAGCTAACAAAACATGAGTGATATTAATGAGGAAATCATAATTGTGCTTAACTACTCTGATTGACTGGCGACCTGTCCCAAGTGTACTCCGCCTCTTGACCGAAGTCAGCTGGGATAGGCTCCAGCATACCCCTGGACCTTTGACCACACTTGGTTTCTAGGGCTGGCTGTACCCCCTTTAGCACTTAGCTTTTTAAGGAGAACTGGGACACCACTTGATTCTAGTAACGTACAAAATCTAGGGGTAAGGTGTAAAATAAGGGGTAAGGGCTTGAATTGGGAAAAATCTTTAATATGAGTTTAGGCCATTGCAAATTCCGCTTTAATAACTTGTATTTGAATATATTTATTTTTATTGTATAAATATATTCATCCTATACATAGAATTATATTATATTAGACAAAATGGTTAGATATTATTTTGCCTTTCTATGTAATATTGTACAATGGCTACAACAGTATGAAAAAATAGTCTGCATCATTTTGGTTGTTGTCAGAAACCATAAATAATCACCTGGCTGTAAATTACAAACACTGGTACTAATTTTTTTTATGCATGTCCCATGGTGCATGGAGGCCAGCTGCCACAGGCATTAGCGGCACCGAGGTCCAATGGAGTGCAAAGGCCGCAATGACGGAAATGTTGAGCTAAACTCCTCATGTTATCAGAAGCTATGCTTTGCCTGTTAATATTATCAGTCAGGAATGAATTGCCAGAAGCAAATTTAATTCCTTGCAAATATTAATGCCCCCACCTTCCGTGTATTTATAATAGACAACATTGATTTTGATGTGCTAGATTGCTGTTATGAAATGTAGCTTTTCTGCACCCCGTTGTAGACATTAAGCAGAGCTAAATTCAGAAGTTGGCCATTAATGAAGAATCTCTTTTTAGATAAAGTTCTCTGTGAAGATATTAAAAGAGTAGCCCGCACTCATCTCCGTATTTTATGTGCCTGCTTGCTTTTCCATGCATCACGCATGACCTTTTTGCAGAGAGTGTAAAAGATTTCCGCCACCTCACAAACCAGAAAAGTGCGGTTAAAAGAAGCTGGAAAAAATCCCACATTCCACATCCTCCTGCAGCAGAAAAGTACGACAATGTATTACAATAAAGTAGCAAATTTACTAGAGTAAAGTTCTGTTTACAGGAAAAATGTTGTACATTTACGTGTAAAAGAAAAAAAACAACCTATCCCAGCTGGCTTTGGGCGAGAGGCGGGGTACACCCTGGACTGGTCGCCAGTCAATCGCAGGGCAGACAAACAAGCATTCACACTCACACTTTAATGGACAAATTTAGAGTTGCCAATTAACCTAATGTACAACTTTACTGTGGTAATATTACGTTTTTTTTCCTCGGAAAATTACGAGAACAGAGTCGTAATTTTAAGACTTTATTCTCGAAAATCTATTATTATTTTAATACTCGGGCGGCACGGTGGATGAGTGGTTAGCACATTGGCCACACAGTCAGGAGATCTGGAAGACCTGGGTTCAAATCTCCGTTGGGCATCTCTGTGTGGAGTTTGCATGTTCTCCCCGTGCGTGTGTGGGTTTTCTCCGGGTACTCCGGTTTCCTCCCACATTCCAAAAACATGCATGTTAGGTTAATTGGCGACTCTAAATTGTCCATAGGTATGAATGTGAGTGTGAATGTTTGTTTGTCTATATGTGCCCTGCGATTGACTGGCGACCAGTCCAGGGTGTACCCCGCCTCTCGCCCAAAGTCTGCTGGGATAGGCTCCAGCATCCCTGTGACCCTAATGAGGATAAGCGGCATAGAAAATGGATGGATGGATGGATTTTAATACTCTGTGGACTTTTTGCCATGCCTGTGCAGTGACAGATTGGACTGGGAGAACAAAGTCAACCCGGCAAGGAAGTATCGGACACGTTCTTCTTTTGGCCTGTTTTGTTTGCTGAATTGTTGCTGTCCGACAAATATTTTATTTGTCACATTGCGTCTAATTACCTGATTGCAGGATGTCGTGTTGTTGAACATTCATCCCCCCCCAATTGGGATGACGACCCAAACACGTAGAACAAAACTCTTTATGACAGTTTAGCTGCTCCTGTGTCACTGCATTGTTTGTTTTCTGTTTCTACATGCAGCATGCATGTCCTGTCACAAAGGAGATAACGTGCCGGTTAATGCGCAGAGTTGTGGAAATGTCTAATCCTCCATCATGTGACTCATAGTAATAATCACTCCGTAATGACAAGAGACGTGCGGCGGAGTCCGAAGAAGTAGAAGTGGTCCACCTGAGGAGACAAGTAAGTACCAGTTACCCTGTTATCATTGTGTCTTGAGGGTGCTGCTCAATAAATTAGATTATGATCAAAAAGTTGATTTATTTGAGTAATTTCATTCAAAAAGTGAAACTTGTATGCCGTATACATTCGTTACACACAAATGTTTATTTCCTTTCAAAATGATGATGATAACTGAAAACTAATGAAAAATTCAGTATCTGAAAAAATTAAAATATTACTAATGACCTATAAAACATTTTTGTTGGTCATGGAAAAGTCCAATCTGTGGAACTCCTCGGTTCCTCTGATAGTGGTCTTCAGCTCTTCTGCATTGTTGGGATTGGCGTGTCGCATTTTCATCTTGACAATGCGCCATAGATTTTTTTATGGGGTTGAGGTCAGGCGAGTTTGCTGGTCATTTAAGGACAGGGATAACATGCTCCTTAACAAGATACTGGTAGTTTTGGCAGTGTGTGCCGGTGAAACCTGTACCACCATAAACCTGGTCAGCATCGGGAAGCATAAATAATAATTCATTTAATTTAACAGCGCCTTTCATGACACTCAAAGACACTTTACAAGCATTACGATACATAAAACATAGAAGGTAGCATAAAAAACAGACAAAAACACATCAGTACAGAAAAAGGAAGTGTAAGATCAGAGAATAAAAGGCTGTCCTGAACAGGTGGGTTTTGAGTAGAGTTTTAAACATGGGCAGAGAGTCTATGTTGCGGAGATCGGATGGGAGGGCGTTCCAAAGCTGAGGGGCAGAGTAACTGAAAGCTCTGCCCCCCATGGTGATGAGATAAAGTGCTGTAAAACTTCCTGGTAGATGGCTACACTGACCTTGGACCTCAGAAAACACAAATTTACTTCTGATGAAATTTACTTTCATCAGAGAACGTAACTTTGGACCGCTCAGCAACTATCCAGTACTTAGCCCAGGTGAGACGGTAATGACGCTGGCTTGACACAAGGAAGCACTGACTCCAGCTGCATTCCACTTTTTGTGAACATCCCCTGGATTTTTCAATGGGTTTTGTTTCAAACTCCTCTTTAGGGTCCAGTTATCTCCATTGCTTTTTTTACCACATATTTTCCTTCCCTGTGATTTTCTCTTAAAATACTTGGACACAGACCCCTGTGGACAGCCAGCTTCTTTAGCAGCGACCTTTTGTGTCTTGCCTTCTTTGTGAACATCTTTTGGGCAACTGTCAAGTCACCATGACTAGACTGAAGCATTTAAAGCCCTTTGGGTGCTTTGAGTGAATTAGATTAGAAATGAATAAATTAGAATTGAATTGATTAGAGTTAGATTGGATTTGGTGATTAGAACGGGACACTACATGTCTTCAATAATAAACCTTTTCACAACAATCAAATTTTCTGATGTACTGAATTTGGGGGTTTTATTAGCTATCAGTTATAATCAACAAAATTAAGAGAAATAAACAATGAGTATATATCAGTGTTGAAAAATGTATCGCCTAATATTGTTTTATTTGGCACGTTGTTTTTGTGCTGCTTTGGTGTTGTTATTCCTGACACACATTGGAATTCATGTATTGATGTTGTTGACCTTCTGAATTGCATTTCAAACTATAACAGATAATGTTAGAGGCATGCGTAGACCTACAGCGCTAGATGTGAGTGGATTTTAATGAATATGCTGGAGAAGGAGAATGGTGACTGCGTGCAAAGACAAAAACCCAAATGGCATCCATGTGGGTACAAAAAAATGATGGGCTTCATAATTGAACCTGGTGTGAAATATTCAAATGCAAATGAGAGGGTGACTCACAGCTGTCTCTTAAAAAGCCAACCCATCTGCTCTGTCCATGCAGGGCCCAGCACAGGAGCCTCTGCAGAAGGACGTTTGGAAGGGGGTCCAAAGAGTGTTCAAAGTGTGTGATGTCCATAGTGGACGCTCAGCCCTTCATCAAACCAATGCAGTCCCCTCCCTCCGTGTCACCTGGCATCCAGAGGAGACACACACTTCCTGCGAGTGAGGTCAGACCTCTGAACACGCAGGATGCCATCAGCGTGTTTGAGATCGAGCGAGAAGGTAAGACTTGTTAGGTTTTAAATGCATTGTTCTGCTGTTGGTTGTAACTTCTTTTAACCATCCACATTTCCTTCAAGCTGGAGGACTGTAGGAAAGGTTTTCCAAAGGGTTCAATCATTACAATGCCAATTAGACTTGTGCTAATTAAAGCAGCAGTCTAAAACAGATATGCACACAACAACAATTTTCACAAAATTCTTACAAACGTGTTGGTGAATAAGGTCCATTTTTTGGAAATAATTATTGATTATTAATACTATTAATACTATTAACTCATTCACTCCCAGCCAATCGTCAAAGGCATTTTAGACATTTTAACTGCTCTTTCAAAGCACACAGATTATTGTGTTTTAATGTGTTATTTTTTTATATATAAGGCTATGTAAACATGGAAAATGGAAGTTTGTTTCTACCTTTTCTATTCTTTAGTAATCTACAGTAGAACGTAGCTAAGATTCAGGAGAATATCAGTTCCGGACTAAAAAAGGGAGCTTTTTGTGAGAACATATATTTTCAAGAATTTAATGCAAATTTAGCCATAAATATTTTGCCAAAATATCTAAACATACCACAACATAAACAACACCAAAAGGGTTGTTTTACAATCAAAATAACAATTTTTTACAAATATAACATCGTTATTTACAATTTTCACATTTGGAACTGAACTGTGCATGTGCACGCGGAGGCATGCATTAAAAATTGCTTTTCAATGTGTAACTTTCTGCATGGTACACTCCTCCACACTCTTCCACTTCGTCCTTGCTGTTGCGTTGTTTTTTACATGCACATAATCTCTGCCGAGCTCCTATCAGATGCACTTCTGACACCCAGTGGTTCTTTTTAAGGCTTAAAACTGCCTTAAAAATGACATCCATTAGTGTGCACTCGTCACCTCTTTTTGCGTCTTGTGCAAAAAAATGTATATATATCCATATATACATATTTGGTTCGGAATTACTTTAATAATTTCTTCCAGCCAATTAGTGATGATAAGGAAAACATTTTAAATAAATATAAAACACAAACTAATACAAACGTGTAAAATTAAATATAAATATAATGATAATAATTCTTTTTTTAAATGTTGATGTACCTTTTTGATTACTTGCTATTGAAAACTTTTTTACCCTTTATGAGGGATTTGATGAATAATATGCCCCTTCATGTTCTACTCCTACTTTAACATGATTACTTAAGGATAATAATGAAAAATTAACTGTATTATAACACATAAAGACAATTAAAATTACTTAATCTTATAAATTAATACATATTGTTTTTTAATAACTGTACATAAAAAAGAAATGTATATTATGTGGTTGTAATATTTATATTATAACATACTAATCATAATAGTATGTTTTTGTTGATGCCTTTCCAAACACCCATGGTCACTTTAAATACTATATTATAATCCCTGTAGTAATGGTATAATTGTATTGAACATGCATATTTAATAATTTACTACAAATAAAGGTTTGTGTGCTACAATATTTTTTTAATATAAAAGGCTTAGTCAATATTTACTGTTGAAAACTGGAAAAAGTTATTATTACTGTTTATAAAGAATTAATATTTCTATATTTATTTATAAACACTATAGTGTGCCCTTATACAGTGTATGATTATAATATAATATAGTGCTATTAATGTACTCCAGTGGGCGGGTGTGTGTGTGTGTGTGTGTGTGTGCGTGTGTGTGTGCGTGTGTGTGCGTGCGTGCGTGCGTGTGTGTGTGTATTCTTAGCCTTCATCTCAGTGTCAGGCGAGTGTCCCCTCCACCTGGATGAAGTGCGTCACTTCCTCACTCTGTGTCCAGAACTTTCCATGGGCTGGTTTGAGGAGGGCCGGCTGGTGGCCTTCATCATCGGCTCACTGTGGGACCGCGACCGCCTCACCACTGTGAGTCATCTATGGATGGGTGGAACGTACCAACCCTGTAGTCCCACTTCTTAGGTGTATGCATATACAGCATATGACATATCCTGTATCCACAGGAGGCCCTGACCCTCCACAAGCCCCGCGGCTCCACGGTCCACATCCACGTGCTGGCCGTCCATCGCACCTTCAGGCAGCAGGGCAAAGGTCCCATCCTGATGTGGCGCTACCTGCAGTACCTGCGCTGCCTGCCTAATGTGCGGCGAGCCATGCTCATGTGCGAGGACTTCCTGGTGCCCTTCTACCGCAAGTCGGGCTTCAAGGTGCTGGGCCGCTGCGCCATCACCGTGGGCAGCTTGAGCTTCATGGAGATGTGGTACCCAATCAGCGGCCACGCCTACATGAGACGTAACAGCGAGGCTATCCGCTTCCCCAACACCCCCTTGACTGTACCGCTGGCTAAGACTGATGAAAACATGGACGTATGATGTCATCAGCTGATATGATGCTGACTGATTTCAAATGAACAGTAGCAGTGTAGCCCCTTAACTCAGTATTTGTCGTTGTCTTTCTGGAAACATCAATGGTACAAAATAAAACACAAGACGAGGGTGTCGTACAGTATATGTGTACCGTTGATCCCAGCTATTTGTGGGGGTTATTTCCTGTCACCACCCGCGAATAACGAATAAACATGGGATACTCTAATAACGACTGGATTATGCTGCTGCATCGACGCTACAAAACCTTCCTGCTAGCTTGAAGCTGATGTTCTTCTCCTATTTCGGATCAACACTTGCGATAAAAGTGACTGATGTAATTATTAGGTTATATTCGGCTACAGACACCTTCCTGTTTCTCTTTAATTGTCATTGTTTACTCGCAACAAAGAAAGCTAACAAACTAAATGCATAGACGCACAATCAGGGTTTAACACCTAATTATGCACCATGCACACAAAGTGGACAAAACCAATACACAGTATATATTAAAAACCGGGTATGCTGGAGCCTATCCCAGCTGACTTTGGGCGGGAGGCGGGGTACACCCTGGACTGGTCGCCAGTCAATCGAGAGAATATCATCACAAATTGGCACCTCTGTCAATATGAGCAAGGACGTGCAGATGTGACTAGGCAGTGCACGGACACTTAGGATTGGTTACACAGTTGACGTGCCTTTTAGCATTATTTAGGAACAAATTTGATCGGCGAAAATGACAATGATTGGTCAAAATGTGCAGGGAAGTTTTGGGAAGTTGCAAGGTGGCGCAGAATTGGGGAGGCATTGACCCCTCCAGAAAAAATTAATACATTTTGGCGTGGCGTTGAGTGTTTTTTTGGTCTTTTTTAAAAATTTATGTGAGGATATAGCAACAAAAAAAAACTGATTTTGGGAGAGAAAAATAATAAAAACAAACTATATTCATTATTATTTAGGACAAGAAATCTGCAATATTTTGCACAAATGCTAAATATATGCTAAATCGCTGGTTATGTCATTAGGTATACTGTACTCGCCCACCTGGATTAGTTTCCAAAGTGGAGCTTGGGGTCCATTATCTGCCCACAGCTTGTTTTTTTTAATTGGGCTGCAAAATCTAAATTCTAAAAATACAACTAAACAAGAAAGCAGCAGCAAAAAATGAAAAAAATGAATGGAAAAAAATAAGTAAGTAATGTTTTTTCATTGCATATCGACATTTTGATCCCGTTAACAACTTCTAAAATATCAAAATGCTCCCCACATCCTTTTCATTTGTAGATTATAGATGGATGTTGTCGTATTAGTTAAAAACGTACATGAAGGTCTGCTCTCTACTGACCACACTACTATGAGTTATGAGTGTGTGTGTAAGCGAAGCAGCAGTGATGGAGTATTTCATTTGTGCGAGCCGTCGCATAAGCCGTCTTGTGCGTCAGTAGCAGGCTTTAGCCTCTCAGTCGCAGCTCCTTAGCACTTGGAGGATTTACTAGAGGGTCTTCCCACCAAATAATTAAAGCAATACCTACTATATGTTCTGGTTTATTCGTGCCATTTGGTCACATGTAGGTGTGCAAGTCCAAGTCAAGTCAAGACAATACAGGTCGAGTCAAATCCAAATTTATAGGCGTCAAATTTTCTAGTCCTTCATAAGCACTGTTTTGTGTTTACCAAATAAAATGTCATATTAACAATGCAATCTATTACATTTGACAAATGAATTTTTATTTTTGTGTGCTGACGTAGCATTCTGGATTGAGTCAGTGCACAGAAATATAATCCGCACATTTGTTGTTTGTTCTTAAACCTGATTGGACGTGAATTGATGCATTCAGTGAGGCAGATTCTGTGGGGAAATGTGTTATCTTGCTGGAACGATCATGTTAGTTGAGGACTTTGAATGGGGGCACTTTTTATTCAGCACATTCACTGAAAAGTATTTTCAAGTCATCGGCCTGTGGTCCGGTTCAAAACTCAAGTCATTGATGTCAAAGTCCAAGACAAGTTGCAAGTCTCTGATGATTTTGTCAGGTCGAGGCCAAATGTCGTTAAAAGTGTGACAAGTGGAATTCACACCTCTGCCGTGTGCCCTTCAGTAACTGCAATTGGAATTGAACAGGAGTTGTTTCCTCCTGCAGCTTTTCTGTTCAGCGCCCACGCAAACAGTTTGAGGTATTTTTAAAGTGTACGCCTCCACTTCTATAAGGACTTTTTTTAATTTTACAACAAAAGCCAACTATGTGGAATGTTGGAGTGGTTCCAACGTTGTTTCATCATTGCCATTAAGTGTAGTGTATCTTTATTAGGTGCACCTGCACCATATACAACACAATACAGATGCAGAAACAAGCACGCTCAGCGATCTAGTTGTTTACCATATACAGTATTTATTATTATTGTTGTAGAGGTGTGGATACCAACACTACTACTGTGTTATTCTTCTGGCATCATGGATGATACCCCCTTTACTGAGCAGACACAGAGACAGGCTGGTGGGTAATAATCCCAAATAATCTGCCAGACAGACACCCGAGACAGACACGCAATGTTCTCATTAAGTCTGACTGTAGACATGTATAAGAAAACCGCACAGGAAGTAACAGACTTTCAAAATGTTATTTATTTTGGACACAAGCCACATTCCTGTAGAGTTTGGCCTTGTAAACCTTAACACAGCACATGAGTCATATCCCATCTGTATGCTTAATCCATCACCTCAAAGCGCATGACTCACGATGGTTAACCAGCATCGGCTATTAAGTGCGGTGCGTTTTGCCATCAAAGGCACTTTCTAAAAGAGTGCACGTACACTTGTTTACTGAGGTGATGCATGTCACCAGCACTAAACAGATTGAGTCAGTTCATATCTCATCAAACTGGTTGTGCCTGGAGACTGGTTTCACAGACTGATGGGCACCAACAGCCACGCCAGAAATCAGATGAGGTTTTACAAAGCAAACAAACCCAAAAATGATATGTAAACAATTTGCCTTTTGTGCAGGAATCATACAGCACATGTGCTACATGAACCTCCTGTGACCCAGCAATGCAGTTTTTGTCCGCTGTACGTGACAAGTGCCTTATTTCAAGTGCAAAACCTTCTCCAAAAATAAACCTGCTGTTCTGTGGCATCCTGGGGTTTGCAGTGATATGTGATTTGTTGGGGTTTGTTTGGGCATGCAAATTATTAAACACCCATGTAAACATGCTGAGATATTTTTTACATTCAAATAAAACAATAACGTGCATCTCAGCTTTGTAACAAAGCCAATTATTAATATGAACTTTTTCTCCTTGCATTTTTTTTACAAATACTTTAACCTACTTAGAATAAATTTTTTGTTATAATATCATATCTTTATTCTCATATTTTCAATTTATTATTGTAATATTATAACCTTTACCCAACCCTAATTTTCCTAAAATTGCAACTTTTTTCCTTATTTTGTTTGTTTGTCATAAAAAATATAACTTTTTTTAAATTACATATTTTAATCTTTAATTTTTCAACTTTGTTATTATTTATTTGTAGTTTTTCTTGCTTATTTTTTCTAAATTCTTTAATTTGTACAATGTGCTGCAGGCCGTAAATGGCCCCCCGAGTCGCACTTTGAGCACCCCTTGTCCAGTCATTTTGAAGATACAGAAATCTACACATTTTTCTAGTGTCCTCTGTGGTGGACATGAAAATTTTTGTATGTAAAATGATGATATTAGCAACCGTAACTTTGAAAACCATATATTTAAAAATATAGGCAAGTAGCGCTATGATTCATGCAGTGTAAATAATTGTAATACTGTACATTTAGAAATGTTAATTTTTGTAATTATTTTTTATTTTTTAATGTATTTTTCACTCATCAAAACAGTACAAAAATGATGGGTGAAATAATAATTACATTGCATTGCATTATATATAATATTTATCATTTAAGGGAAAAAAGCAATTCTGAGTCTCAGGAGGTTATTGCTCATGGTGTATTCCATAAAACTGGGGAACTGGAAATGTCCAAGTCCAATACAATATACTATTGTAGTACTGTTGCAAATGTACTGTTGTTGTATAAGCATACCCAGCAACTTTTAGTATATCGACTGTAATATGCTGTAATCTTAGAGAACACGCTTACGAAGTGTGGAGCTATAAGCCTGGTAGGGATATTTCCCACTTTTTGTAGTGTACTCAAATGCAGCATACAAATGAGACTAGGGGGTCATGTTTTTAGCTTTGTGGGAATATGGTGCTTTTAGCTAAATGCTAACAAGCGCATACAAGAAACAAGAGTCATTAATGTCAGTATCATGAAATAACAGCAGTGCAGCTGAAACAAAAAAGAAGATACAGCAAACCAGGAAAGGTAAATAAAGGTGTAAATCTCCTTGGTATGAAAACATTCCAGTGTTGACCAACTTGGAGGAACCAGCAGTGCCTTGCTAACATACTGTCAGCATAAAATACCTACTGTATTGGCAATCAACCAAATTGACTTTTTAATATATTTAGAAGTCAATTTGTATAAGATATCTTACTCTAAAACATATTGGCGACTTTTAACACATGAGAGAGATATTCTGCTCAAAAGTTGAAATTACGTTGGACTGCTTGTTAGCTTGCTAGCACGTCGCAGTGCCAACAAAATGGCTGCCAGCCTGTTTGAGACAGTTCTGCCTTTCCAGGTAGCTGATCTTCTTCTTGGAAGTCTTAAATGTGTTTTCTGTAGATTTTAGTCAGATTAATCACAGTTTTAAAATAATTAATCATGATTAATCACCAGTAGCAACTACGTCTGAGATAATTTTAGTGTATTTAATTAACAGAAAGATAAATAAGAAGCCAGGATGATATGTTTGTATGTATTAAAAGCTCCAAATGAACTCAATATGTCAATTTAGATACTACACAAGTCTAAAAATCAGTACAAAAATCAGACACTAGTCTCTTTAATAGTAGCAGAACATTTAAATCGCACTTTAAGCCATGGTATTACAAGCAGTGAGGGGTCGCGTTCAAAGACATTGAAGTCATTTAAAGTTAATTTACTTGTTTTCAGTTTATTTATTTTCAGGGATTTTCCAACATGCTTAAATGTAGCAAATTGTACATCTGAATTAAGAGCTACAAGCTCACTTCATGTTTTTATTTCCTGTTTACTTGCACACACATACACACATTATAAAGTTGTTTATGCGATGTTCAAAGTGTCCCTGAATGCATCAAGTGTTCTTGTAAAGAGAATTAGGAAGCGTCGTTCCCAGGACAAACAGACAGGAGTGCTTGTTTGTGAGTTGGCAAATATGGTGTTAGCACAGCTGTTGATATGTTAAGGTCAGAATAAAGGTATTAAAGAGCGGCAGCCCCAGTGGGACTGCGTGGGGACGCCCAACTGTGCTTATATCTGCCGCCATAACGGTGGCTTGCTTGCTGCCGTGCGCATGTGTTAATTACACTAATACATTTAACGTAATTAATGAAACCAATTTGCAATTAACGCGTTTTTTTTGACAGCCCAAGTTTTCTCACATACTTGTTTTATTTAAATGTCTGACCATTCAAAATACAGCAGTTGAAAATGAAGATATGACGTCGTTTATTATTAAGCATGTCATTTATCATGTATATAATGCATGATTCACATTTGCGTAATAAACATGTTGTAATGTAAATACTATTGTTGAAAAAAACAGCATGTAAAAAGAAAACATGGTTTGTGGATTCTCAGACACCTCTCTGAGAATGCCGAGAAAGAACGACAATATACAATACCCTGATTTTTACACAAAACCCGAAAATCATACCCAAATCACATCCACGTAAAAAAAAACTAAATTAAATCCCTATTTATTAAATGTTCTTATACAATATATAGACAAAGTATTTGGCAACATGATCAGTGTACTTCCAGGAGGTGAAGATGAAAGATATGGAAAGGGTCTCCCCTTTGCTGCAAAAAAAGCTTTCACTTTTCACTTTCACTCTCTTAAGATGGTGGAGTGTGTCCGTTCAGACAGAAGAACAATTAGTAAGGTCAGAGGTCATTAGTGTGTGGTCAGGGTTCTGTGCTAGGTTCTTCTACACCAAACACATCCAAGCATAGCTGGACCTTGCATGCACATGATGGACGACAAAAGCGGCCAACAGAATGTTGTGTGTCTGGATACATTTACCTATTTCGTGTATGTAATTGCTTTTTAGTAATATCTCGAACCCTCAAGCACTACCTAAATTTTGTTGTTGGTAGAATTGAACCGAAACCTGGAGTATGACGGAGAATCTGTTTGATCACTGGAGGCTGCGGGAAGAAGCAAGAGTCCTGAGCTGACGTCCATCTTACACCGATCAATGGCCTGCTTATAGGATATTTTCTCCTTGCTGATGGGGTCAACCAGCACTTTTGTGTAGGCGGACCCGTTTTGCAGGTCTTCAGCTGTCTTGCTGTCAATCACATTGGTTTCTTTAGCTTCTTGCAGAGTGAGGCGGCCGGCTTTAGTGGGATCAACGAACCCTCCAGTCAGGTACTGCACCTCTGTGTACCACCGGGCGTTTTCCTGAGGTATGTACCCTTTTTGCGCCGCCTGTGCCACAGAGAGACGTTCTTTGGTGAGAGGATCCTCAATCCCGGTGAAGGCCTTCTGAGCGTTAAGGAGCTTATACATTTGCGCGTTGTCGATGAGGCCATGTTCAACTGCTTTGTGGACGGATAGCTTGTCTTTCTTGGTGAGGTCGACAATTCCCCCTGAGGCTGCCTGCGCTTCCAGAAGCTTGAGAGCTGTGTCGGCATCTATGAGCTTACGAGTTAATGCACTTCTCACAGACATGCGGCTTTCTGTGGTGGTGTCGAAAATACCCGAGATTGGGAATTGCTCATCACCTAATGAACTGTTGACGTTGTTGACACTGCCACTATGACTGTTGAGACTAGTGTATGAGGACCTCTTGGAAGTTGGCATGGAGTTTAGGGGAGACAGTGGGGAGGATTTGATGGGGGACTTTGGGCTTGTGACTGGTGGAACATATGGCTTTCTAGTTTCTCCAGCCACAAGAAGGGCAAATTCAGAAATGGGCATTTTGCCTTCCTTGTAGCGCATCACATCATACTGGGTCAAGCGGCCAGCTCTCAGGGCATCTTTGACAGGGTACTGCATCCCACTCTTACGATCCTGCAAAACTGTTGTATCTCCATCCGGTCCAATTGAGGTGATTTCTTCCCAGTCACACTCCAGTTCTGACAGTTGTATGTACTGGTTGCGATCAATTAACCCTTTGACATAGGCATCATATGGAGCCAAGTCTTTACCAGTGTCTGGATCCAAGATGGTGATCCTGGTAGAAAGGTTTGTCTCTCTTGTGTGAGTTTCAACCTGGTCTTCTTTTCTGACGCTTTCTCTCAGCTCAATGATGAGCACCTCTTTTTTGTGGTGTTTGTCTTTTTCATTCAGGATTTCTTTCTCCAGTCGTTGTATTTCAGAGGACGTCTTAAGACTCCTCTGCTTGGCCATCTGGGCTCTTTCACTCATCATCTTGGACTGTTGCTGGAAAGTGATGGTGATATTCTGCCTTTGACTTTCAAGCAATTTAAGCTGTCTGAGAAGATCCTCCCTTTCCCTGAGCAGATTATTTTTGTTGGTTACCAGCATGGTCTCCTCTTGAGTAATTACAGATACAGAAGTCTCCAGGTGGTTAATTTTGATTCTAAAGCCCTGAATGTTGTCTTCCTTGTCACGTCTCATATTTCTCTCCTGCGCGACAAGATCTCTCAAGTGTTCCCTCTCGGCCTCCACCGCCGGGTCCTTCTCCACACGAACAACTTCCCTGTAAACAATTTTCTCAGTCTTCTTCTCCTTTTCCAGAATTTCCAATTTCATCTTCATGCTGCTGATTTCTCTCTGCAGGCGATGTATTTGGTTTCCTTCTGTTTCCATTTCAACACGCGTACCATCGATGTGTTTTTCTAGCTTGGGGTCCCGCTCCACTTTCAGGACCTCCTCAATGACAATCTTTTCCTCAACGAGTTTTGGAGTAGTCTCAAGCTCAAGAATCTGAGCTTTGATGTGCCTGAGCTCAGACTCAATTTGAATCTTCTTCTGCCGTTCATCCATCTGAGCCAAGGTGTTCTCTTTTTCTTGGATCAATGCTCTGAGTTGTCTGACCTCTATTTCAAGCTTTCTACGTGCTTTGACTTCCTCATCTAGAGACTTGTTTAACCTCTCGTGCTCTAAAATCTGTTTAGGGTCCTTCTGAAGACGCACCACTTCTTGCACTACAAGCTTTTTCTCTGGTTTCTGCCGCTCAAGTACAATGTACTGGTTCTGAAGGTCAAAGAGACATTCTTCTGCACTGCGTCGTTGTTGTGTCTCTTCTCTAACAGTCCGTCGAAGTCTGTTAACCTCTTTCTCCAGAAGAGGATCATTTTCATACTTGATCACCTCTTTATTCACAAGCTTTGTCTCCACTTTGGATTTTTCTGCTTTCAAATCATCTCTTTCTTTCCGTAGATGCATCAGCAGCTCAAGAGTGGTGGTACAGTTGACTTGAAGACGTGAAACTTGGTTGTTCAGGCGCTGCAGCTCCCTGATGACCTCTGGACTTTTCTCTTCTTTGATAACCTCCTGGGTAACTTCCTTGAACTCAATCTTGGGTTTCTGAGTTCGCAGAGTGGTCAGCGTGGTCATCACTATGTCAGTTTCATGCTCCAGATCTTTGCGTTTTCGGGTACAATCCTGCATCTCATTCCTCAGACGCAACAACTCGACTTCCGTCTCAGGGTCAACTCTGAAAATCTCATTGATCACCTCTTTGACCTCATATTTAGGTCGTAGCTTCTCCACTTCACCATACCGTAATTGAAGTGTGGTCAGGTCTTTCATCAAGATAACATTTTCATCTTTCTCTTCCTCTAAAGCCATGCGTAGTTTGTTTGCCTCTTCCAGCGATTCTGGATCCTGTTGAACCTGCTTCACCACCTTAGAGACAATCTTTGGTTCAATGGTGGGAATGACCCTCTCCAATGTGTTAATCTGGCTCCTAATGCTGAAAATACTGTTATTGAGGGACAGGCAATGAGATTCTTCTGCTGCGAGATCATTCTTGAATGTGAAAACAGCTTTTAGCATCTCCGGATCCTTTTCTAGCCTCACCACTTCTTTCTTCACAACTTTCTCCCTTATTTTGGGTTTCTGCTGAAGCAGTACAGTGAGCTCATTTTTCACATGAATCATCTCAGAGTTTCTCGTTTGGAGCTCCAGTCGTATTCTCTGTATTTCACTCTGCATCGTTTCAGCTTCTTTCTGAAGCTGTGGATCTCTTTCATATTCAGTTACCACTTTGGTTACCAGTTTAGGCTCAACACCGATCAGCTGTTTTTCCAATTGGATAATTTTCTCATTAAGTATCTCTATTTCTGATTGGGTTCTTGACCGCTTATATTCTTCATCTGTGATCCTGCTTTTCAGAGACCTTAGATCAGCTTCCACTTTGGCGTCACGGTAATACTCTACTACCTCCTTCTCCTCCAACCTCTCCACTCCTCGCCTGCTTTTCAAAGACAAATATCTCTGCCTGTAAGTTTCCAGGTCATTTTCAGCGGCTAAGCGACGGGCCATCTCCTCATTCAAGTCTTTCTGTATGATTTCAGCTTCTTCCCTGTCTTTCTTCTGGCTCTGTAGTTGTAGCTGCTGATTGACAACTACACTGCTGACTTTGTCTTCATTCTGTCCACAAAATACACAGGAAAAAAACATTACATTTATTTGCGCAGAACAAATAATTCTGTTGACCAATTAATGAACAGCAGAGTGTCTCTCTCCACCCTTTCAATACTGAACCCATCCATCCATTTTCTGTACTGCATGTCCTCATTAGGGTCACGGGTAAGCTGGAGCCTCTCCCAGCTGACTTTGGCGAGAGGCAGGGTACACCGTGGACTGGTCACTAGTCAGTCACAGTGCACATAAAGACCATAAACATAAACAACCATTTACACTCACAGTTGCTCCAATTAACCTAACATGCTTATTTTTGTAACGGGAGAAGACATGTAAAAACCTATGCATGCACGGGGAGAACATGCATACTCCACAGAGATGCCAAAACAGAGATTGGAACCCCCGATTTCCTGGCTGTGCAAAACAAAGCTTTGTGTTATTATTAGCTATTGGTATCAACATTTCTGCTTGTCTCATTGCTCTATTTTTCCCATTTTTTTTTATTTTATTTTGTTTCATTCAGTGTCATTTGTATCATCAATGACCACTGGGCCGCACTTTGGGCCCCACCGCTTTTGCAGTCTTTGTCTGTGTTGGGCTGTGGCGTTGACTCTGTGAGCAAACCACCAGTCTGTTTGGCTTAGTGGCGTTTAATGTCACGGGCGAGCGATGGTGGTTGAAGCCCTAACAATCCGCTTCACCACAGCTTGATGCCTTTTTTGAGGTGCACGTTGCGGCGTGAGGCGAGTTGGTGTGGCGTACACTGGCACCTCCATCCTCACAAAGGGAAGGGCAATGAGTGATAACACATTAGTTTTTCCTATTTTTTTTCACGATTGACCTGCCAAGTTGCAAAAATCAACTGGTTGGGTTACGAAGCTAGTGCGGTTTAAGAGATATTGACCCAATATCATCATGAATTGTATAGACTTTTTTTGGCTTGATCAAGTGATATTCCTCTAACTGTGAATAGGCGGCAACCTAACATTACTCACCACCTTTTTGTCTCTGTGGTCCTCATGCTGTTTTTTGTGCGGCTTCAAATGTAGTTAGTCGTATAAAACTTCCCCGGTTCTGTGCCATCACGGGAAACTTGTGCAAGATACGTTTTTCACTCAGCTGCAACGTTATTTTTCGGACTTTAACGAAAAACTTTGACATCACCTCCTATTGCTTGCTACTTGTTTAGCACGTTAGCACACGCGGTTGTTGTAATCACATAGGCTCTAACCGGTTGCTGCTTCACTCTCTTATCATCTTTTCAAAAGGTTGGATGAGAACTCTGCTGTGCTGACATCATTGGTGTTGTCATACCCTGAGAATGATCTTCTTGGCTGTCCCTATCTGGTTGAGAAGCTGCTCATTCCCTGCAGACACCTCAGCAAAACGGTTCACTAAGTCTTTTTCCTGCAGAACAAACAGACATCAAGTTTAGATAAGGCATTTTAGTTATGTCGCAATAACCTACTGTTTGTATTACCTTCCTTTGGACGGCCTGAGCCATAGTCAAACTTTTACGTTTCTTCAAAATGGGTTCATCATCATTATACTCATCATCTTCATTATCGTCTTCATCATTCAGAGTGCCACGGTATGTGTTGGATTTGATTTCGTATTCCTGCAAAGCACATTTGTTTAAGAATGACCTCATGAATAATGGTAATGTTAAATGACTATGTAATTTACATTTAAGGTGTTCTGGAGTTCACGGGAGAGATCCTTGATTCGACGCACATCACCTGACTTCTTCTGAATGTCCTCCATCACTCTCTAAACATGGGACATCATTTGAGAACAAATGTTACAAAAAGGTGGATTGATCACGGTCAGTACATCATTTGGTAAAATTATATTTTCAATCACCTTCTGAGAGCTCTGCTTGGATGTTACTTTGGCCACATCATCAGTAGGTTTGATTGTATTGTTTGGCAAATTGACCAAAAAAAAATCCAGTGACTGAGCAGCGTTCTGGAAGTCTTGGTTTTTATTGATTGCTTCCTGAATCAGGGTAGACCTACAGAAACATGACAGAAATATGTAGATATATACTTTAGATACTTTTGATAAGAGAAAAGACGCTTACCACTAGTAGCATCTTTATGATGGTACCAACACGTGCAAACACCATGACAAGAATCACATACTGTATAGCAGATTCTGTCAAACATTTTCTGTCCAACACTGATCAACTTTCTGATTTGTTTGAATTACAAAACAAAATTTGCCATAGGAAATAATGGAAACATAATCATTCTAGTGTCAAACTGTTACTGCTGTAAAACATTGATAAACAGTATATGCAATTTTTAAGCAGCATTTTAATTTCCTTTAATTTTAATTATAAGAATAGTCTCTTCACTAGATTGTTCGCGAGTTTTTGAAAAAGTGTATCTTGCTAAGTATAGCGACAATGTTGCTAAGTCGACAACACTGATCCCTCCTGCTACATCTTCTTATTGTCTGGTTGACCAGGTCTTATAATTTTATAATGTGTTAATAAGCAAGGGCAAAAAGTCATAAAAAGTCACAAGGAAAAAAAAAGGGCCACACAAGCAGTCATTTAACAATAGCTGAGCTGAACTTCTCTTTATGTAAATCTTATAGAGTATAAATCAAATATTTAGCAGCGGTCAACTTTAGAATTTCAAATGTATTTGTAAACATCACCTTTCCTCGAGTTGATTGTTGACACTGGTGAAGCGGTTCTTCAGATGTTTCACTTCACTTTCCTGGCGGCGGATGTCTGGGCAGTATTCATTGAAATTCTGCTGCAGGGAGCTACACACTTGCTTTGTCATGTCCAAGTCCCTCCCCAATGTGTTGAACTCATCCTTTTTTAACGAAACAGCCTGACGAACATCCTGTTTGATGGCAAGAACACACAGTACAGAGACAGCTTGATTAATTTTGAACTTCAGAAAGTCACTACATGTGTGGTTGTCACACCTGCAGCTGATGGCTGCGACTCAACAGGGCATTCGTTTGGTCTGGAATGACACCATCCTTAATGAGCAACTGCTCAAATCCAGAGACTGTGCTGTCTACCTTCTGCATCTGCCTCTCCAGGAACATTGAAGCTGAAGCTCTGTGTGAAATGATCAGTGAAAGAGGAAGCACAGAACAAAACTGTGAATAGTATTTATGCAGCTCTTCCATCCTACTTCCACCAAGGCCTTCCTACTTTTTATCATAAAGATCAACAAGGCTGTTGATGTCATCCATTTTGGTGTTGGCAGCAGCAAGTTTGAGTGGCAAGATTGAGGCACTGGGTCCAAGTGGTTTCTTGGCCAGAATGGGATCCAAGTCTCTCTGGAGTGCAGACTTCTCTGACTCAAGCTTTCTCGCCATCTGGGCTGATTTCTAGAGTGTAAGACAGGATATGACTGTCAAAGTAGAGCCACACATGTTTGGAAAACATACAGTGCACCATACTGTTTGGTGGTGATGTTAAAACATTTCCATACCACTTGTCCAAATTAGGGTCATGGATGAGCTGGAGCCTATCCCAGCTGACTTCAGGTGAAAGGCAGGGTACACCATTAAATGTTCACCGGTCAATGGCACAGCACGTATAGAAAAACAGTTGACACTGACACTCAAACTTTTCGGCAACTTAGAGCCTTCAATTAGCCTGAGAAAATCCATATGAGCACAGGAAAAACTTGCAAATTCCAGAAAGAAAGTTTCCAACTGAGGTTTGAATCTGTATATCCAGAAATGCTAAGGCAGAGATGGTAATTGATGCTTTCAATTTAACAATATGTGGTTGTTGTTTGCAGTAGTGTAGAACGGCACTGCATTATACTGAGATGTATCTATCATTTTTATCTTTGTAAAGGTGTGGTTTTTATACAGCTCTGTGTAAAACATTCACCTTGTGATCTTGCAGCCTGTTTTCCAAGTCTAGTACTGGGATGCGATTGTCCAGAGGGGTCCTCAGTCGTTTCTGGATGTCCTTTTTGCAAAGATCCAGATTGCTGTTGAGCTCATCTAGCTGTGTGGCTAGTTTTGCGGCTTTAGTGTCTTCTGGAGCGCTTCGGACAGAAACTAGGAAGTAGTAAATTGTTAGGCCAGCAGTCCGGAAGAGGTTTTACTAAAAAACAAAAACAAAGCAACACTTGCTTCTAACCCGCATTCTGAGGGTGATCCACCTCCACAATGGGGGCCTTAAGGGAGGTCATTATGGTTGATCTTTGATTCTTCAAGTCTGCCAACTTCCCCTCAAAACTGAACATATAATGACAACTTTGAATATATCACATTCTGTACAATGACTTAATACCCATCAGGGGAAAACAACATGGCTACCGCTACCTGTTTACTTTCTGCATGGCCTCATCATCAGGAGGTGGCACCTTGAAACACGCCCCCGGGAGAGTTTTGGTCTTCTTGCTGCTATCTTGCAGCTCCCACATCTCATTATCACAGATGGACTTTAATGTTAGCTCTTCACCACGCCTCACTGCTCCCTGAAGAGGCGGAGACAGTGATAAAAGACATTTAAGGGTCTCCTCACTTTCTGATCATTGTGAAAGTCCAATGTCCATCCTACTTTTTCATCCTGCCAGTCACACAGAGCTACGGCCGCAGTGGGCTTGGTCAGCTTGCTTCGACGTAGCTTCAGAGGTGCTACGTTGCGGCTGAGTTGTTTGAGAGCCGCCAGGCGTTGCTCGTTCCTCTTTACTGCCGGTTCGTCTCCCTGAGGGCACAATTTACACGCCACAAGGACCTCAGCAGGGTAAAATGTCACTCAAACATCTTTGATCTTTCAGACATATTCACATAGTGCACAAGCTTGTTTGGTGACACCTAAATCTGGCACATGGACAAAAAAAAGATCTGATCTGGGTTTGACTGAGCAGGGTAATCCAGGGTAAGACTGCTTTTTATAACAGAAACTAAACAAACATTGTTTGTTGTATCTCAAGTTGTATGCCAAGGTATGACAACGTGGAAAGACCTGGAAAAACCTGAATTTAGGGACTAGGAGGAGCGACTCAGAGCATCCATAGCTTTTTACAAAGGCCCTACTATTTCAGCTGTGTTTGTATTATTATTATTGTACAATACTCAGAATACCCTCACATTTTGGGGGGCCTTAACATGCATGAAAGGTTACAGGTTTGATAACCAAACACACCAAAACTCATTCAGTAGCCCCCTCTATAAATATGGTTAAAAAATTAGCACCTCAACCAGTTTGAAATTTGGTGGAGACATTTATCATGACAGGACACACAAAAACCTCCTCCTGATGACTAAATGTGTCCAAATCCTAACCAGGGATATTTGTAATTATTATTATTATTATTATTAATTACTGCTATTGACGCTGACAGAAAGTATCACCACTAGTATATTACTGTACTTGTTTATATACTGTATAGTTTTTTCTTTTTGTTTTATGAACCTTAAAATTGGGACTAAAATGTGTATTATTGAGTATCATTATTCTATGTGGTAATGGTAGTACAAGAGATATTATTATTATTATTACTAGGAGTAGTAGTACTGCTACTAACAGTAGCAGTAATCAAGTTGTAGTCGAGTACATCAGAAAAACAAGAAGATCAACAAAATGTGGTGAAGGAGGACAACTACAGCCATGAGTCGAGTACATCAGGAAAACGAGAAGAAGAGGAAAAGTCCTGGGGGACCTGCATGCAAGACTTTAAGAAGGTAATACACACGGAGATAGAGATGCAGGAGACACTGGAGTGTACTGCAGCACAACCAGACCTTAAGCATTTGCAGTCACAGATTCAACATGTACAACTGCAGAATGACAGTCTCATCGAAAAGATCCAAGGGGTCCATGGTGATGTCATAAACCTTACGGAGGAAAATAGAGCACTGACCATCCATCCATCCATTTTCTATGCCGCTTATCCTCATTAGGGTCACGGGGATGCTGGAGCCTATCCCAGCAGACTTTGGGCGAGAGGCGGGGTACACCCTGGACTGGTCGCCAGCCAATCGCAGGACACATATAGACAAACAAACATTCACACTCACATTCATACCTATGGACAATTTAGAGTCGCCAATTAAGCTAACATGCATGTTTTTGGAATGTGGGAGGAAACCGGAGTACCCGGAGAAAACCCACACACACACGGGGAGAACATGCAAACTCCACACAGAGATGCTCAACGGAGATTTGAACCCAGGTCTTCCAGATCTCCTGACTGTGTGGCCAATGTGCTAACCACTCAGCCACCGTGCGGGAGCACTGACCAAAGAAACTAAAGCTCTAAAAGAAGAAATCGAGAAGTTGCAAGATAAAAATGTTGGGTTATGTGCTGCTCTTGAAGAGGTTAAAAACCCTATGGCAGATAATAAAGCACTACGCACTGATATCAAGGCTTTGCAAGATATTGAAAGAAAATGCTGCCTTGCACACTGCTCTCAAGGAAGCTAAAAACCATATTGAAGGAGATAGAGTATTATTCAAAGATATTAGAGTTCTGCAGAATGATATCAAGACATTATTGGAAGACAATGCTGCCTTATGTATTATTGTATTATTACTTACTGTATTATTTATTGTATTTATTGTTTGTTTGATTTTCTCTTATGTATTTGTGTATATCAATACAGAATTCAATATGTACAGTAAACACGCTGAATTGAGCAAAAACACTCATTTACTCTTTAGTTCCTGAGCAAAAGAATAATTTAAATGATCAGATATGAATAATGTATTAATGTTTACTAGTACACTGACTTCTAGCTGATCCTTTGTCAAATATATGCATACATCCAATCACCTGTGGAGAAGTTAGAGTCTCCAGTTAACTTAACATGCATGTTTTGGGGATATGGAAAAAAGCTTGAGTACCTGGGGAACAGCATGCTTTGCGAGAAGTGACTGTCAGGCTGTTTTAGCAACTAACAACTACAGTGCCCTGCAAAAGTATTCACCCAAATCCAACTGAAAATTTGTAGTGGGACTTGAAATGAGCTGTTCATGTCCACTCCCAGAGCAACCCACAGTCTGAGCTGTCCTGCAAGGATGAGTGGGGTGGCTATGCAGACTTTCACAGTGCTGTGATTGCACTTACTGTACTAAATAGTGACCTGAAGGAGGTGAATACTTATGCAGTCAATTACTTCACTTTTTTTAAATTAATTGACACAAATTTGTCAAAATCTGTTTTCACTTTTATATGAAATTAGCTTTTTTTTCCAAATTCTTGAAAAAAATTTACATTGACCATGATTTCATGTCTAAAAGCAAGAAAAGGCTGAAATATCCAAGAGGGGGTGAATACTTTTGCCACTATTCAAATACTGTCGTGGAAATAAACTAATTGTAATTAAATAGTACCTGGAGATCCAAGAGGACTTCGGAATTGCTCTTGCCGGTCAAAAACTTCGGGTCCAGGTTGTAGGCCAGTCTGTCCAGTGACTCAGACAATGTCTCTGCGTCCAGCTGGAACTATAGTAAACAATTATCTGTCAACAAGGAGCCAAGGTCACCAAGTCCCATGTTGGTGTCTTACCTTCTTGTAGTCTTCAACATTGTCCAAGTGTATTTCCTGTGCTAGACACAAGTTGAGGAAGGACTGCCATCCATTTTGCACTGCGTCTCTGTGGGCCTGACAACAACGCATACGCCTTACATCAGAGTACAATGATTTGTCTGAAGAGTCAGTAGTAGTCCACCATGTGGAGTATAATAATATTGAATATTAGCGGTGTAAATCATCCACTACATTGATGTATCAATATATATTCCTATAAACCAACTACACTGTGTTCACCAAAATGGCCATTCGATGACATATATCGATCTAACATTGTTTAAAAGGTAATCAATAGATTGAATAAATACTCTGAAATACAGCGAGGGATTTAAGCATAGCATGCTTTATATGGATGTGGGTTTTTTAGCACTTGAAATGATATTGACGTAGCCCTTTTTTTTTAGCAATAAAAAGCTTGTTGATCAAACACCTCCCCATGGCTTTAATAGCGTTTGTGCAGACGTTACAGTATGTAGGATATTCATTCACTTTAATATCTATCTCATTAAAATCTGAGGTAACACTTTACAATTAGGTACACAAAATGACTAGTAATGAGGAACAAACCTACCTAACCACTACTTGTTAGTTCCTCATTAGTTCTTCAATAACTACTCTAAATGTATGTGCCTTAGTCATTAGTTCCTCATTAGTTCTTTATTAGTTCCTCAATAACTAATATATTTTTGTGTAACTTATTGTAAAGTGAGACCACATCGGATGGTGCGAAATATGTTAATTTTAGACCGGAATTACTGTGTACATGCAATTTATAATGTGGAGTGGAAACGAATACAGTGTGTTGCTGCACTAAGAGTGCTAGGTCTACATGAAAATGATGACACTTGATTTTCTTTCCTGGATTTTTTTGATGATCAAAATGTAAATGGATACTCTGATGACTTTTAAAACAAATGTCACGGCCTGAGTTATTGTACATTTTCTAGTACGGTTGTACTTGCCAAGGCCTGTGGGTCAATCACAGCTTTTGTCTTGACTCATTGTTAAAGCAAAGGCACTATTTACCGCTATGAAATGCGCTCTAACTTTTTCAATACTTGGGGAAGATAAGTGAGTGAGGTATCAACTTAAAGTTCAAGTCGTGCTTTATCAGATCAGACTTAATCACAGACTTGATTTAATTCAATCTGTTCATTCATTCATTGGTAATTTAACCTGATGTTGGTTGCACTTTATGCAAATAAAATGTGAATGCATGTTTATTTGTTTGTTTATGTCCATAATTAATTTATGCCCCATCCCATTACAAACAACAACAAATCTAGGAAACTTCACCTGCACTGTCCATTAGTCAGGCTGGTTGAATTTTTGGCTAAAAAGTTATTGAATCAATTTAAAGTTACTGAATCATTTTAGATTGTATCTTTCTAAATGAACAAATATCGTCCTTGAATTGAATCGGCAACCACCAATTGTGATATGAATCGAATCGTATTAAAACAAATTGTTATGCCCCTCTTGAATATGTCTTGCAGATGTACCTGTATCGCTGAGCTGCCGGGATGTTGTGTATCCAACAGACGATCTCCTTCCTCCAGGAGCTGGTTAACTTCACGTTCATGTGATAGCAGCCCATTGGTTTTGAATTTCTGTATCCACATGGCAAAACAGTATGTCCTTAGCCAGCAGCTACTCTGTACACCGGTTATGCATGTTTGTTCCCTGACTAATGCAACTGGGCCACGTGGATTACACTTGTGCTTGAAGGCAAACCGACAAAGCAACATTATTCCTCACTCAGCAGGATAAGTACCAGAGTTACTAAGTACAGTAGTGTTAAAAAATAATAGCAGTCCAATGTTATTAGCCAGATTAATCACTGTTATTATTATATTTTTGTTGCTACATGGCAAACAAGTATGTGCAGTAGATTCTCAGAAAACAAACCCACCATTCATAATATGCATGCTCTTAAGGCTGTGCAATTTAGGCAATTAGTTGAAAGGAGTGTGTTCAAAAAAATAGCAGTGTCTGCTGTTGACTTTACAAACTCAAAACTGTTTTGTACAACCTTTTTTGTTTGTTGGATTTGGCAATCCCGTGAATCACTAAACTAATTTAGTTGTATGACCACAGTTTTTTATGACTGCTTCACATCTGTGTAGTCAGTCGACTTGTGGCACCTTTCAGCTGTTATTCCACTCCCAAGATTATATAACATTTATTGGTTTTGCTTCAGTAACGGCATTTTTGATGTCACCCCACAAGTTCTCGATCGGATTAAGGTCTGGGGATTGGGCTGGCCACTCCGTTACATTCATTTTGCTGGTTTGGAACCAAGATTTAGTTTGTTTACTAGTATGTTGGGGTCATTGTCTTGTTGAAACAGGCATGTTCAGCCTAAGGCAACATAAAGTACTTTGACATATGCAAACTGATCCATTATCCCTGCTTGGAGGTTGTCTCCCAAACTGTCTAAGGCCCTTGGACCCAAAAAGAAAAATTTTACTCTTATAAGTCCACAAAATGTTCCTCCATTTCTCATTAGGACAGTTGATGTGTTCTTTGGTAAAGTGTCACCTCTTCTGCACATGCCTTTTTTTAATAGAGGGACTTTGCAGGGGATTCTTGTAAACAGATTAGCTTCACACAGACGTCTTCTAACTGTCACAGGTAAGTGTCACAGGTAACTCCAGACTGCCTTTTATCATCCTGGGGCTGATCATTGGCTGAGCCATTCTGATTATTCTTTGATCCATTTTGATAACTTTCTGCCACATGTTTCTGGTATTGCTCTCCATTTTTAGAAATTGGACATCATTTTAGCTGAACAGCCAAAAATATTTTGCATCTCTTTATAAGTTTTCCCCTCTCCAAACAACTTTTGAATCAAAGTACTCTGTTCTTCTGGACAATGTCTTCAACGACCCATTTTCCTCAGGCTTTCAAAGAGAAATGCATGTTCAACGAATGCCGGTATCATCCCTAAACGGGGCCACCTGTTTATTTTCACAAAATTGATCACTGATTGAATGCCACACTGCTATTTTCTGGAACGCCCCCCTTTCAAGTGATTGCCCAATTGCACAGCTTGCATATCATGATTGCTGGGTCTTGTTTGTTTTTGGAGAATCTACTGCAAGTACTGGTAACTTGTTTGCCATGTAGCAATAGAAATGTACTAATAACAGTGTTAAATCTGGTTAGTCACATTGGACTGCTATTATTTTGAATACTACTGTCCATGTTGAAAACACTTGTGGATTTACTGTAAGGGTTGGGACAATCACTGTATTAACATCTCAGGGTTTAGACTTGACATTTATTCTTTATCATACTAACACATTACTGTGCCCTGTTCCACAAAGCAAGGCATGCTTGGATGAGTTTGATGTGGAAGAGCTTGTCCAACCTTTGACCTCTCTTTTTCAATTTTTATTTTCCGTAGGTGCAACATCAAAGTGTTCCAAAACATCTACTTGACTGACCTCATACTCCATGCGAACAGTGGAGGGGTCAACCATGCGATCACTCCAGTCTCTCTGCAGGATCCTGTCCTGCTGCTGAGACAGGTAGTCCAGCTCTTTACCACAGCTTTGCATGTACTCGTACAGAGAGGCCAGGTGTTTGCGCCTCCTTCGGGAGCTCTCCTGCAAACATACGACAACACATCAGAGGACATCCTACTTACACAGTCATCCTTGACACACGGGGGATACACTCACCAAAAGCTTGTCATGTTTTCCTTTAAGGACGGCGTACTGGCCCTGTTGGAAAGGATGAGAGGTGAACTTTTATTACACCAGTGCAGCTTGAGAGCATAAACCTGTGCCATGGCTTTATTACTTCAGCATTGTACAGGTTATGAACGAGACAGAACACGTGAAGGGAATATAAAATACAGTAATATCAAGATTAAGTGCAAGAATTAAAAGAAACAGACCAAAAGAACGGCCAATATTAGTGGGCTTGTGTCCTTTCTCTGAGCTTTTTATGAAGTTCATTTTGATGTCTGCTGTTTCCCACTTCCGCATAAGTACACTCGTACCGAGAAGTACGCTGTCTATTTTGCGCTGCAAACACCAAAAATGGTGTGTGCACGGTGATGCACACTTACCACCCTCAAGGGTCGCTTATCTTGGCTATGTAACTAAAGAGGAGAGACTTTATTGAAATAATGAGCAGCGGCGTGGGCCGGTATTGCAGTCGTTATTTCTGGAAAGTGTGCAACGTAATTGATTTGGGACAATTGTACACACTATTCTAATTATAGAATTGTATAGTCTATACTATATTGACATGTACTGACGGAAGTATTCGATTTGAGACGCAACACGCTTTTTGATCATGTTTGCTGGTTTGTCAACTTCATAAACAATTTCAGTGGAACCCTTTTGAGAGGTGGGACAAAAAACATGTTAAAGTTTGGTGCAAACATAGAAAAGTAAAGAGGGGAATGTATTCTGTCCTTTTGTAGAATGAGTCCCAGCAGCTATACAAATAGTAGAGTCCTGTCCATCCAATCCTAATGTGTTACCTTCATGAACCAGGAAGTAGCCTACAGACTCACAAAAAAATATTAGGGTCTTGTTATTTTACATTATTTTCTCCAAGCTTGGAAGTGACCTACTAACAGCGATTAAACACAAATGGAGGTCCACACTCTATTCACTAAGTTTCTATGTCATCCTCTGTCTGTTGTGATCGGTGTTAATGAGTTGTGTTGTTGTTTATGTCGACATATGTTGGGTTTAGTGACAAGATTTAATGTTGCACAGAGGTAACTGGCATTTATTAGTCCAGAGATCCCAGTCTATAGCGTGTATGTGTGGTTTCACACTCAACACCATTCATTTCCATTATAATTCCATGTTCTTGTCAGAGTGCACACTGCTGATTGCAGAAACTCACCACAATGTGGTGAGATAAATAAACACCTTTGTTAACAGTGCAACAGCTGCAGGGGTCTGCCAATAATGATATTGGTGCACAAGTGAGGCCACACCAGACATCACTGTGTACCACAGAGCAACAAGCTTGTTAAGTCGGTGGTCTGGAATTACAGGGCCTCCCTGGAGGGATGTGGTGAGGTGTATTTGGAGAGGCTTGGGAGACTAAACTCATAAAATGTCTTCAAGGTTGGCAGGTCTGTTAGGCTCTTAGTTGAAGTTTGAGTGATGCTGGTGCCAGCAAACTCATACAGTGGTTTGTACAGATAAATAAATAAATGACATAAATCACTGGTAATGTGAGGGGGGAAAGGCGAATTTATTCTAAAATGCATTCAATCTAATATTACCTCAGGAAGAATCACTCAGTCACACGTAGAGTTTTGGCACTTTTGGTACGTTGTATTGCATTTTGCAGTATTTGTCTTATTTTGCACAAACTTGTGACATGTGTTTCAATGTGTTGATCAGTTTGAAGAGTTGCTCGTTATCGGTTGATTTTGGCAATGAAGTTGCAGACAATATTGGGCATCTCTGTAAATGAGTAGTCTGTGTGTCTACCTGTGAAGATGTGGTGTCAGGCTTCAGCTGGTCACTGTAGGCCTCAATCTCTTGATGCAGGATGTTGTGAGCTGCAATGTGTTTCTCTACATCCGACAGACTGCGTCCGTAGCCTTCTGTGTCTAAGCGCCTCTGAAACATCATGTGACTTTTGCGTGAACCCATGGTCGGAGTTAATTGAGAGACATTGGGGACAATGGACAGACCTGTTTGTCATCCAGCGCAGAACCCCAGTCTATCCTTTGTTTTGGCATCAAGTCCTGCACTTGCTCATAGAGATCCCTGTATGTGGCACAGTCCTTCACCCACCGGTCATGGAGGTTTCTGATACTGACAATCGGAACAAGACAGGTTTCCGTGAGCAAGGCTGGTGGAAAGCAGTGACGAGTATGTTTAAGTGATAGTTTTGCGGTTAGCATATTTTGATTTGATGGTATGCGAGGTGTGTCTGCTGGCGTGCATAGCAACACGTTCCATCAGCTCCTGTCAGTCCACTCACTCTCGGTCGATCTCGGAAGCCTGCGGATGTTGCAGACGCTTGGCCTTGTCCACGTCCATGAAGAGGTCCTTCAGCAGGCCCTCTGCCTCTGCCAGCTTGTCAGTATTCTCTTTTTGGTGGATCAGAGGCTGGTTCTTCTTGCCACGCTGCTTGTCCTACACAGAAGCATGTCACCTTAACAAGTTTTTGGACTAAACTGATTGAAGCTTTCTTACCACAGTCAGAAGGTCTTCTGCTTGCAGGATATTCTTCTCCACTCGGTCTGCATTCTTTTGCATGCGAGCAATGATGGAAGCCAGATCAGTGGCCTGGGTCCTATGGAGAACACAAAACCAACACCAATATAAAGAAAGCACATCACACCTGTCAAACCTCCCAACATCCCCAAATGGTCAAACATTTTCCTGTAAACCTCTCATCTTTTCATTCATTCATTCATTTTCTATACCGCTTATCCTCATTAGGGTCGCGGGTACGCTGGAGCCTATCCCAGCAGACTTTGGGCGAGAGGCGGGGTACACCCTGCACTGGTCGCCAGTCAATCGCAGGGCACATATAGACAAACAACCAGTCACACTCACATTCATACCTATGGACAATTTAGAGTCGCCAATTAACCTAACATGCATGTTTTTGGAATGTGGGAGGAAACCGGAGTACCCGGAGAAAACCCACACACGCACAAGGAGAACATCCAAACTACACACAGAGATGCCCAACGGAGACTCGAACCCTGAACCTCCTGACTGTGAGGCCAATGTGCTACCCAGTCAGCCACCGTGCGGCCACTTCTCATCTTATCTTAAGAAATCATTTGCACCAATGCCGGTGCAAGTGGTCAGGTTTTTCCCTAATCCCTAGTGAAATTGTTTTTTTATTAAAAAATAAATTTAAAAACTACAAAATAAATTTAGTTTAAAATAAAATAAAAATTGCTACATTGGAGCTGGCATATTTCGCCTAATTTCCCATATTTTGGCGGGAAATCTCCCTTATATTTGAATAACAATGTCCAAATGTTGTGTATGGACCAAAACTTGGGTAAGCACAGGCAGTGACAGGCAGGAAGCATCAATTTATTTAAGGGTGGCAGGTCATTTTGTGTTTTTAGCCATGCTTGAAAAATGCTGGAGCCAGCAACTCATACAGTGGTTTGTACAGATAAATAAATCAATAGGTTGTCAACAGTATTTCAAATTGGGGGGTGGAAACCTTTCTGTGCCCTAGGGGGGCATGCCAGAAAAAACCTGAGAACCACTGCTATCGGTAATAGAGTTCCATTATGTTGTTTCCCAACAATCAACAAAGAGAACAATGAAAGTATAAATATTATGAGTATAAGTACTATGCAAAACAGTATCTATTCAATTACTTAATGTTGAAAACCTATTCAAGTATATTACTTTTTTGGTGTCTAAAGAATTTTATTGCTACTTATTTACAGTTTTTAAGAAAGAATGCGTTGCTGCACAGCAGGCGTACCATCAAGATAAACCAGTCTGTTCGGTTAGTGTTTTGAGGCACATTTCATTAGGGTCACCACCAAAATCTACGGTAACGGGATCCAGTAGAAAAGAGTCGATTGACAGTGTCCGGAAGTATCGAACATGTTTTATAGAGAGTAATTGTGGTTATACAGTAGTTTGTACAGACAATACGTGCTGTGCACCTCTTATGCATTTACATAACATCTCCTTAGACTGCATAGCAGCTTGATCAGACGACAGCTCCGCCTGCTTGGCTTTATCAGCATGTCAGCAGTGAGCGTGTTTGTGCTCTCTGCATGTTTGCTCTGTCATTCCCTCACCTAATGTGATATGAAAGCCAACTATTTATCCTGACACGCCCCAAGCAGGACTCAGAAGGGGGGTGGGAGGTGTTGCAGACTGCTGCCACCCCCCACCCAACAATCACCTGCAGGAATGCTGTCAGACTGAAATGTGTCAGCAAAGGAATGGCAGCACTCATGCGCAGTAGTATAGTGACACGACAGCTCGTAGTAGCGTCTCTTCCTGCCATCCATTCCTATTTTTATTGCTACCTTAATCACACAGGCTGCCTCTTATCGGTGCTGCAAAAGTCCGATTGGTGCATGCATGTCGCCTTGGAAACATCAAACCAATACTGTCATGGAGGCATGGACTGTTCCATCACGAAGACCCCTGACACACCCTCGGCCCTTGGTCAGCCACACACCCGTTCTTACAAGTATGCATTAGACCCGCCCTCAACCCTGTCCAAGGAAGGGGCCTGTTGCTCAATGACATGAGTGAAGCATATAGTGTTGCATAACTCTGCTAGAAAGCGCTTTATCAAAAGAAAATCTTATTTTTCCCATCTTTCCCGGAGCTGGAAAATGCTTGTCAAACGCAAGGCACTGCGACTGAGAGGGAACTATCATAACAGCCGTTCATTCATAACGCATTGCTGTACATTGTACTGTACAGTCCACATGCACACCGTAGTTGACAGGACAGGTTAGACCAGTGTTACACACACACACGTATGCGCTCACCTGCTGATCTTCACAGGGCTGTTTTCCTGTGTCTTCGACATGACGGGGAGGCTGTTCAGGCCCGCTGGTGTAACCGGAGTCGAAGTGTGTTTCAACTTGCTCCTCTTCCTCTCTTTGGCTCGGTCCCTTCCTTCCTCACGTTCCGTGTCTCCAGCGGCCCCTTGCCTTGGGTAAGGTGCGTCTCGGGCTCCGCCCAGGCCAGCAGGTGTGTCACCAATAAAAACAGTCCGTGCAGTGTGGTGGTGGCGCTGGGTGGAGGGGGAGACTGGGTAAACCTGTTCCACACTTCTGACGCTGTCACAAAGTGCAGAGGAATTTCAACTCTTTCTTTTTTTTTTTTTAACGAATGGCACGTTACAATCCGATGTTTTAGGCCCTCGTACTAAGAAGACATAAAGCACAAGCTTGTGGTGGATGTCTGTTAAGGGATGACACATTTACAATGATCTCTGCTCGCACACACGCATACGATTGCTGTGGAATGTAGAAAAACGGGTAACTTGTATCCGGATTATCATTACCGATGATGGCTGACAGATTAATGACATTCTTTTTTTGATTCATTGGAAGAAACGGCAATGCTGCATTCATTTGTACTCAAACTGATCAAAGAAGGAATTTGTGTTTCATCCTGCTAGGATTTGTGTATGGATATTCTAATAAGCACACCTTGTTATTACAGTGTTATGCACAATTTTGGGCACAGCCCTACAGCATAATGGGGCCACCACCAAATTTTACTGTGGTAAGCGTTGTGTTGGTCTTGGAGTGCTGTGTTCTTCATCCACCACGCACCACCCCTTGTCACGTCCAGATAACTCTATTTTAGTTTCATCAGTCCACAGCACCTTGTTCCAAAATGAAGCTGGCTTTTCCAAATGTGCTTTAGCGTACCTCAAGCGACTCCATTTGTGGCATGTGCGCAGAAACGGCTTCTTCCTCATACAGCATCCCCTTGTGCAAAGTGTGCTGAATAGTTGACCGATGCACAGTGACACCATCTGCAGCAAGATCACGTTGGAGGTTTTGGCAGCTGGGCTGTGGGTTGAGTTTGACTGTTCTCACCTTCCTTCACCTCTGCTTGTCTGAGATTTTTTCTTGGCATGCCACTCCGGGCCTTATCTAGAACTGTGATTGTGGTTTTTCATTACCTCACTATGTTCTTCACAGTGGAATCTGTGAGGACCTTCTGAGCTAGCTTTTTGTATCCTTCCGTCAAACCATAAATTGAAATGAATCCTCCCGAGTTCTCCTATGCCAAACTCATCCAGCCTTGCACTTGAGGACTTTGAGATCAAGAGTCAGTCAGATTCTTCCAAACGAAACTCAACCAAACACGCATTTATGAACCTTAAAGACATAGGACAGTCAAGTTTTTCTACACCGAAATCACCCAACCATGCATTGGAAAACATTGAGATCTTGGGTCAGCCAAGTTCTTCTGCACCAAACGTATTCAAACTTGCATATCTGGATCTTGAAATCATGAGTCAGTCTGGTTCTTCCGCATTATACGTATCCAGTCATGCATTTCTGGAACATGAGACTGTGGGTCATTCAGGTTTTTCCACACCAAACTTATCCAAGCAAACACATTCACATCATGGGTCAGTCTGGTACTTCCACAACAAAACAATCCAATCATACATTGCCGGATCTTGTGATGTTATATTCCCGTATAAACTGTCCACAGGTGTAAATGGGAGTGTGAATGGTTCTTAAGCTAAATACATTTATTTATATGTACTTCTATGTGTCTTGTGATTGGCTGCGGACCAGTTCAAAGTGTTCTGCCTAAAGTCAGGTGGAATAGGCTCCAGCTCATTCGTGACCCTGAACAGGTGAAGTGAGAAAGAAAAGTCCAACACTCCGCGTGATTAGAGACTTGGATGAAGTCTATCCGATGTTGCAGCTCAGTCAAAGGGATAATCACCGGAAAGACAGCACAGACACAAACACGTTCCGATTGCAAAGTGGGCGGCGGCACATGGAAGAGCCGCACCGTGACAAGGCCCACAGCGTGGCTTCATGCTTGAGTGGAAAAGAGGTTGGCTGAGCATGCTGCTCCGTTTCATGCTTGCTGTGGGTGTGTCTCATGCACACCCACAGCAAGCTCTCCTGAAACCAACACCTCATACCTCCAGGAGGGCGGATGAAAGAAACTAAGTAGTGGTGCGCCATAAACGTCAAAAGCTGCACACTTGACTGGAATAAACGAAGCATAAATGAGCGTTGACGGATGAGGCAGGTCAGTCAATACGAGATTATCTTTAGCCAAAAAACACATTAACGCCTAAATAGTGAATGGGGTCGGCAGGCAGGCCAGCAGTTGCAAAACGGTATAACATGAAAGCAGAGGGGTTTACTGGAGGAGCTCGGATACCATGAAAAGGTACGAGGTTTGGCCTCCCCCACTTGATTATCTCTTCCAAGATAAGTTTAACTCGTTTCAACTACTCGTCCAATTTGAAGTTTGAGTGCAAATGCAAACACGGGAAGCTGGATTGCGCAATTGGGTACACCTTACAACACCCCACCGGTTCAAGCAAAGAATACTTTTTTCCCCACTGACTGTGCCTAATAAAGTGACCAGTGGGTTTATGTCAACAGGTGGCATTCTTGTAGAGTGGCTCCAAGTCCGGTTTCCCATTAAATAGCAGCCTTAGAGTAGTTGGGCTCAGACATTACTTCCTGATAGTGAACGTGTCACGACACCTGGTGGCCAAAATGGATTACAACAGTTTCAAAGTCAGCAGAAAAAACCCATAAGCGGTCGAAATTGTTGGTTTTATTTGAAAGATCATGCAGTGCATTTCCATGGTGAAGGTAACATCAGTTTCAAGGATACACATGACACAGTACTTTGAAATTACACAGTACAAAAACAACTAAACATTACCGAGGAATGTAACAAATTAAATAGCAATAGAACGGAGGTGGGGGGCGGATGTGCAACGCTATAGTTGGCACTGCAGATCTTAAAATGCTCAATAGGTTAAAGTAATTTGTAACCCTGTTGTGTAAATACAAAAACACCTAGATCAGGTAGGGAACTTAAAATGTCAAAAAAGCAATAAATTACTTTTGCATTTACTGGGGGAACTGAGGTGGCATGGCATAGGACACGAGGGGGGGAGGATGCTGCTGGGGAGCCTGTGCAGGGGGAAAGGGGAAGGGGGGGTGACCGGTGCCATTCTGCTGGGGCTGGAAGTTGTTCTGTGGGGGGTAGGATGCTGCCTGGTTAAACGACTGTCCATTGTTGTAGCTGCCCCCGCTAAAGCCATTGCTGCCGCCACCGCTATTGTTCCCCCCGTAGCCTCCATTCTGCGCGTTTGTACTATATGCTTTGTTTGGTCCGTTGTCAAAGCCTCGGCTGCCATCTCTGTCCCTAAAACCGCCAAAATCTCTCCTTCCTGAAGAATACCTATCCCGGCGCTCATAATCACCACCTCTCCCGCCCCTTGAACGACCTGCAAAAGGAAACGAGAACAAATATGGTCAACTTAAAAGTTTACATTTGATCCACTTAATATATATACCTAAAAAGGACAGTGAAACCATCCATCCTCTGAGAACAAGCAGCAGAAAAATAAAAGTGGCTGCGGTTTACAGCACAGTTTCTGTATCTCACCAATTTGATTTACCTCCTCTGACTTCCGCCATTTGGAGGAGCTTTGGGTTGATGGCCTGGTTGGCCTCGCGGAGCACAGAGACGAGGTCGCTGGCCTGCCTCATGTTGTTGGGGGTGAAGAAGGTGTAAGCAGTGCCTGTCTTTTGGCTACGGGCCGTTCTGCCAATGCGGTGGATATAGTCCTCAGAGTTGTTGGGGTAGTCAAAGTTGATGACAAATTTCACGTCCTCAACATCTGTAAGATTGTGTTGCAGTGTGGCAAAAAGGGATAGCAGGACAGCACACGAGACGTGCGCCAGCGCCACCACAACAACCAGACCAAACAGCAGTGTTAGTAGCATCATGGTGTGGGGGAAGCGAGAAAGTCCAATATGCTGCAAGTAAATGGCGTTAAGACATTGGAATATTGGGGAGACTACGGTGGGAAAAGAGAAACAATGCACACTCCATTCACTTCTAATCGAGGGGAATGAGGATGATCAATGAAGAAAAAAAAAAAAACATCCTCCAGGCCATTGCTGAACCATCATCAAAAAGACTGGACCAGGTCTTACCCTTCGTTGGAGTATGCATTCACTAGTCCATTCCCATAGCAGCACATCCCCACAGTCATGTGACCCTGGCTGTCTACACAGTTACTGTCTCAACGCTCTTTGCTAGAACCATGTCCACTTGTAAAATGCCCTCATGAGCTGGGTGCTACTAGGTTCAGTCTTTAGCCAACGCACTGGAGATTTGAACCAATTTGCAGGATGCCTACAAAACTGCACCCCAGTCGCCGCGGCATTATCATCCCAGTGATCATAGTCTCTCGTTGGCAGGTCTCGACATGACTTTGTAACGCAGGCGAGGGAGGAGTGTGAGCTTGGATTTTGCCCAAAGGTGTCCAACTAGCATGTCCCACTGTCACCAAAAGCGCCAGTAGCCATGTTATTGCAGAGGTGAGATTCCAATCGATCGTACAAGCTGCTCAACCGACAGAAGTTTAACTGCAACAGCGACGCCACCCATGCTTTACAACACGTCTGCGCAACAGAAAGCACCCTAGGAATGACTCAGGAAAATGCAGCTGGGCTTTGAGCTGGGACAGTTACAGAGCCTGGGTGTGTGACGCAGTCCAAACCATTGCCAGAGAACAGACGAGTTGTGGGGGAGGAACTGTAGGCAGCCCTCAACACCCCCCCAAACTTTTAGATAGGCCAGCGCGTTATGCTGCACTCGGACCTTGTCACCTCTGTTTATGTGCACAACTGGGAGACCCGTGCCTCGCCAGTCAGGACACCTCCAAGAATCCTCCTTCCCCCTCTGGAGACCTGGGCTTGTCATGCCAAGGCCCTGCCATACAGACTGCTCCTTTGGGTAAGGGGAGAGACTCAGAAAGAAGCAGAAAAGTTAAAGAAAGCAAATATACTTTCTTTCATAAAAAGACAAAAGGGGTTGCAGGGAGGATACTGACCTAGACCTCTGGAGGCAACGTCTGTAGCAATGAGAATCGGAGCTTTGCCATATTTGAACTCTGTAATATGAGGAGAAAAAAAGACATGATGCTGTGCAGACCATAATAGTAAATAAATGTAAACCCACCATTAAGAACCCAGTCTCTTTCCTGCTGACTCTTATCGCCATGGATTCCCATAGCTGGCCATCTAAGAAATTAAAGTTATATTATTTCAAGATTCATTCATCGTGGAATAGTGAACTGGATTAAAAACTTACCCGTCCCGCCTCATCCTCCTGGTAAGGTCATCGCATCGCCTCTTTGTCTCCACAAAGATGATGGTCTTGTTCTCCTTCTCACTCATGATTTCTTCCAGCAGGCGAATTAGTCTTTTAGAACAAACCATACAAATGAAGTTTATTTTGTTTATAGCTCAAGAAGCAGCCTCTGACTTATAATGTACTCACTTGTTTTCTTTCTCGCCATCGTTGCACACATCAACTATCTGTAGGATGTTGTGGTTGGCACTCAGTTGCAGTGCTCCAACGTTGATCTGCACGTAGTCTTTCAGGAAGTCTTCAGCTAACTGTCGCACTTCTTTGGGCCAAGTGGCACTCCACATCAGTGTCTGGCGGTCAGGCTGCATTAAAAAACATTAATATAGCATCAAAACTGATACAACTTACGTCAATGCTAAATACATAAGTACATAAAGACTACTAAAAACGTACTCTGATTTGGTCAACAATCTTCCTGATCTGTGGTTCAAAGCCCATGTCCAGCATTCTGTCAGCCTCGTCCAACACGAGGTAAGTGCAGCGACGCAGGTTTGTCTTTCCTGCTTCAAGGAAGTCGATGAGCCTTCCAGGAGTCGCAATGCAAATCTCCACACCTTTAAAAAAATAAAAAAAAGGGGGGGGGGATTTTAAATTTTAACCTTAACACAAATAGCTTAAAAGCCAGGCATTACCTCTTTCAAGGTCACGGATCTGTGGCCCTTTGGGTGCTCCTCCGTAGATGCAGGTGGACTTGAGGCGAGAAGCTCGACCGTACTCTGCAGACACCTGTTGCACCTGCTGTGCCAGCTCGCGTGTTGGGGCCAGCACTAAGCACTGCCAAAGGAAATACTGTATTAATAAAGATGTAACTGCTGATTCATCAGTGAAACTGACTTGAAGATGTAGCGCTCCCGAAACATTTTTCGGCAAACAGTGTTTACCAATATAGCGGGATAGAATGTGTCTACATTAACTTAAATAGATGAAACAACTTCCACCTGTTGCACATTTCATATGACAAACCAAAAGCACAATCTTAGCCATCCACACAAACACATGACTAAGCGGACAATTTACGCAGGCGGCACGTAGCCATACAGCAAACTTCTCAGATCCTGTGCTTTAAAAAAGGGGTGTTGTAAATACTTACAATAGGTCCATCGCCACGCTCAAGGAAAGGCTGGTGGTTGATGTGAACAATTGCAGGCAACAGATACTGTAAGTTTTACAAATACATAATTACAACATTGAAGTATATCACTTAAGAGTTCAGTTCTACCTACAGAGAGCGTTTTGCCGGAGCCAGTCTGTGCAATGCCAACCATATCATTTCCACTCAACGCTAAAGGCCAGCCCTGAGCCTGAATGGGGGTCGGTTCGGACCAGTTTTGCTTGTTGATCACATCCATAACATAGGCTGGAAAGGGAAGAAAACATTCAACATAGGGCATTTTTTTCAAAAGCAAAACAGCGTATAGCTAACCCGTTAACTTACATGGAAATCCTGCTTCATGGAAATTTACAATGGGATTAGGGCAGTTTCTCCCCTTCACTGTGATGGTTTTGGCCCTCCTGTATTGTTCAACTTCTTGCTACAGTAGGGAAAAGCAGCGATATGCTCATGGGTGCAAAGAAATAGTGATTGTGTAACAACACGTGGAGAGGGTTGCGTAACACTCAGACCATGCTGGTACATACCATAGCCCTCCTCGATACATCAGGATGCTCCTGGTAGAAGTTTTTCTCAAATTTGGGAAGCTCGTCCAGATTCCAGTGTTTCTTCCTCAAACGATCACCGGGATTGCCAAACTTTCCTCCGCCGCCGCCGCCACCGCCTCGGCTCCCACCAAAACGAGGAGGGCCGCCGCCGTAGCTGAAATACAAGCGCCCTCGATTCAGTTACGACTAATCATTCGGTCACGCCAAGTGGGGTGGGAAAATATATGTAAACCTGCGTCTTTATAAGTGCAAGCACCTAAGGTGTCATATACTTTCCAGCCAGTAGAGGAACAATGGAAGCAGCCGGCATTTTGTGTGCGCTATAACATTGCCACATGGCGAAAAGCCGCCTAGCTAATAAAAAGTAGCCACCCGCCGCTGTTGCCGCAACACAAGTTTACACTCAAACCTTGTGTGGAATTAGTTAGCCAAAATCCCTACTTCCAGCTTCGTTGCATCAGTACTGCGCTTCCAATGTATCGAGTAACGTCGAAGTAACAAAGTGCTAGCTCGAAGCTAACGGCAAGCCGCTAAAGCAGGCACAAGGCCGGACTAGGCCTCCAGCCAAAGACACCGGCTGGCCTTTAACATACAACCCATGTGGCCATTAGGTACTTTAAATGGTGCGCTAAATTATAATAACAATAATAATAATAAATAACACACTTGGCTGCGCATTCTAAATTGGGAACATGGCGGCGTGTTCTTCTTTATCTTGTTGGTTGAAAGCGGTCAGCCATTTTCCACGAGAGGGGAAAGCACCTTGAACAAACGAGAAAATGGACCTACCCTCGATCTCTGTCCCTATCTCTACCACGGTCTCTGTCGGCGTATCCTGGCATATTGGTTACTTTGTGTGTAAAGTTAAATAATACAAAAACAGATAAATAGACTTCGCCAACCACCGATTTTTAGCGTCGATCGGCAGCGGTGCTCAAATGCCGGTAAAAGAAAAATAAGGTCCGGTTTATATAGCAAGCGGAAGTTCTACTTCCGCCGTATTCATCCGCAGTGTGTTTTTCAACTTCAGCAGTGCCACGGAAGAGCAACGAAACTAAGTTCACTTAAGTGCCCGAGTCCTTCAAAGGTTTCCTTATCTTAAAATAAGTTCCCTATAAAAGTATAGTTGCGACACTATTATTCGCCCCGTCGCCGATCAAGAACAGCTGCCAGCGGATGAATATGTTCCAGCCAGAAGCAATGCGGCTTCTCAGGAAGTACTGAACATGACGTCATCAGGACCGAGCTAAACGTGAACGCACGGCAGTTCTTTCTTGTAAAAAAAACATTACGTTCACTTATTTTTTGTTCCAAGTACAGTACGTTTCAGTTTGTATTTATGCATCTAAATAAAATGTGATGCAATTCGGTGAGCGAATCAAATGTTGCATGAATACACAACGTGCAACACTATGCAAACACTAAATACAAAATAATTATATTACAAAACCTTCATGCTTAAGTCAAATCCTGCCTAAAATGTTCTGTCTTCATTGGAAAGAGGGGGAAAAAAGACAAGACTTATCTTTGTACAAGGCCTTACATTGTTAGACAAAAGGCAAGTTTAATTAGAACTAATTACACACAAAAATAAAATACTCTTACAAAATGGTAGTGTTAACATACATCAAATTGCATCAGTCAGCTAGGAGAGATGATAATAGTCCAAGTGGATCATGCTAAGAAAACATAAAAGGCAAGAGTCCTTAACTGGTTTTCATCATTAAAAAAAAAGTTCAATTCTTCAGTGAGAGGCAGCAACGGGGCGACATCGGAACAGACAGCAAGGGTGATCCATCCGATTGTGCACTGGACTTCTAAGTGGATGAATACGCAGCAGAGGTCCCCCGTTTCATACAAACGGGGAAACCTCGCTCTGTTTGTGCAACTCACGTCCCCACCCCCATTTCAGCAAAATGGGTTTCTAATTAAGTTAAACATAAATTACAGGTTGTTTGATCCACATATATGAACAATATCTTGTCACTGTACAAAGCACCATGTGAGGACACTTGTCATTTTGCATACACGCGTTTACATAAAGTTCTGTTCGGTGTGTATGCAAATGTTAGGAACAGTCCGCGGTCATAGAGATTGCTCGACAGGCAGCTTTAAAAAAACAAAACAAAACATTCAATAAATTCATATTCAATGGTAGAAACAAATCTGGCACGTGAAATTTTAACATAATTGTATAGCTGGAGAGGCCATCTCAGTTGAGATTTTATTTTGAAAATAACATGTTCAGAATTGGACCAAAAAAAAAAAACTTCGTATGATGTCCCCTGAGGTTGTGGCGAGGAAAAGATCTCATTCGTGCAAAATGTTTTGTCTTTTTTTGGGGGGCCACAAACATGGGTGTTGAACGTGCACTTTAAAATCAATCAAATCATGCAAGCGTGTATAAAACAAACGATGCTATTTAGCACCACATGGATACAAGGTAGTAAAGTACTTTGGACTCTGGGGGAGTGTGGGGGGGGGGGGGTGTTAAAAACAATAACTGTTGAGTAGCTGCAGAAAGATACGGTATATTTTTAAAGGGTCTGCTCAGTTTTTTAGTGTTTGTGTGTGATTACGCTTCATGAGCTTGTAAGACATACACCCCGTTACAAAATAAACCAACAGATGGTTGAAGTTCAGCTTATTTTCGTTTTCACAAATTCCTTTAAAAATTCAAACAGCAACAACATTGCATTAAACAATGGGGTGATATACATATATTTGTATATACCAGCAATAAATTAGGTATATTATATAGAACTTTACTCACTCTTTTCCATTTCCCCTGTTATATAAAAATAGCAAATTTCAAGCTTTTCGATCGTTTTCAAACAAAAAAGTTGACCGTGTGTAAAATAGGTTTGTGGGCGCGCAGTTGTGCAGCGATTCTTGGGGGGGGTATGCTGCCATCTTTGGAGTGGGGGTGGACCTCAAAGTCTGGAATATTCAGTCTCTCATGCTTGCATCGGCACATACAGAACCCCTTACTTCCCAGCCTTGGCATTCCCGCCAGCCCCGTTGTGATCAAGGCACACACCATATGAAAAGTTAGTGTTTCCGAGTGGTTGTGGTAACCATCCATTACCCTGTTCTCTAGCAAACCCGTCCGTCTTGTATATGCAGTTGTGTGGCTGATGCGCCTGGCAAATGGGAGCCTTGCTACATGGATTCTTTTTTTGTCAAAAATGCTTGAATGAAAAAAAGGAAGAGGCAGCAAATCCTGCAGGTTCCAAAGTTAGTAGATAGTTATTAGCAGCTGCAGTTCTTTTTGCAATACTGAAAATAGACCATAGAGTGACTGATGTGAGTGTGGGAAGAGGAAAAAACAGCATCAGATAATATATTTTGGTCATCTCTGCCAACATGTGCCCAGCAATTGTGGACCACCACTTGGATTGGGTTGCGGGCAGCTGCTGAGGGCCAAAGTGTGTTTCTTTTGCTGATGGCCGATGACACATTGGAGTCACTCCACAGCGAAGCCGCACGTCTCCTCAATGGCGGTGAGCAACTTGTCGTACAGTTTGTCGTAGCTTTCGTAGGGAGGGATGTCGATCCGATTGAAACTGGAAAAAGAGTGAATGTGTAATTATACAACATGGACAGAACTGTTGGGACACTTGCACACTATCCAGTTTGAGTTCAGCAGTTTTTCAGCACTATTGTTGCGACTACTACTTTTTTTTTTAACCATATTTATTTTCCATGTCAACATCAACATAATAAAAAATGTTCCCATGTCAGTTTGTCCTTTTTTCCCCCTTAACACATCGATTATTTTTTCTCAATGTCCCTTTAGGGCGGGCGTCGGGAACCTTTGGGCTAAGAGAGCCATAAACGACACATTTTCTAATGTATTTTCGTGAGAGCCTTATCCTACTTTTTGAAAAAGTGGATAGGCTCCAGCATACCCGTGACCCTAATGAGGATAAGCGGCATAGAAAATGAATGAATGAATTAATACAACTAAAAGTGTGCAACAATTTTAGAAGATGATAAATCTCTGCTGAGAAGGTTTTATATTTTGAATGTTATTTTTAGCACTCTGATTCCTGTCATGTTTTACTTTAAAATGTCAGAAACAACATTTTACTTTATAAAACAGAAATTATATTAAATTTTTATATTATGGCTTTAATCCCACAATATTTTCACTTACAATACTTCCCCCAACCAAATATTCCAAAAATTACAATTTTATATTGTTTTGTTGGTTTCTGAATATTGCGACATTTATAAAATTAATACAAACCTTGTTACTAAAATGAGATTGTTTCTACTCATAATATTACAAGTTTATTCTTGTAAACTTGTGACTTTTTTCTCTTAATATTTTTACTTTCTACTTGTATAATTACAGCATTTTTTTCAATTTCTGCTGTTTATTTTTAGTTTTCCAATTTGTTCAACTTTTCTCATAATTATGACTTTATTCTCCTAATACTATAACCTTTTCCATAACCTAATTTTTCAAAAATGACAACTTTTTTGGTTAGAGTACAAATTTTTCTCCTAATATTTTGACTTCATTTTTTGTAAAATGACTGCTCATTTTAAAATTGGTGCTGTTTCCTTAAAGCTTTTGTTAAATTGTATTTTTAGAATGTGCCGCAGGCAAATAAATCACTCAGACTCAGACTTCGATCTTGTAAAGCAAGATATGTTTGGTCATCAAAAGAGCCACATATGGCTCCCAAGCCGTAGGTTCCCTACCCTTGCCTTAGGAGCGTCGTAGAATCCTTCCGTTTGAACAGGCTGATTTTGAGCCTAACTATTTTTGTCCACTCAGTACGGCTACATATTAAATTTAATACCAAATTGAAGAGGAAAGTTAAACAATCACGATAAAGCAGTATGTAAAGTACCAACGACAACAACAAAGCCTCATTTTCTGAGGAATCCCCCCACACAGTGACAGGTTTTCACCACTGCACCGTGTGGATTAGAACACCGATGTAAATGAAACCCTCTTAATGCACAAAAAAATGATCAAGCTTACTAATTTGTTCATATAATGTCTATAAACATCAGTGTCTAGAAAAAAAAATAGAGATTTTTCTGACCACGTGTGGGCTTTTGGGAGGTTGTTGGCATTGGCATCAATCTGGTGGATGGTAAATAGCCGTGGGCCAGCAGCACCTACAATGACACAAATGGAAATATTTCAGTAAAATCAGCCCATCCAAAATTTCAATGAGCCAAAACCCATCATTTAGCCAAGAAACATCTCAAAGAAATGTTGCAGGAATGGCAACAGCTACAGTGTGTGATTATTTCTGCCACCTAGTCCCTCCCCATTCATCACTGGCATTGATAGATGAACAAAGACACATCACTTGTAGTAAATAAACAGTAATTGGCTGAAGTGCAATTGGATAAGTTCCCTCGGCACATGTGATGATCTCTCATGGCACACTAATGTGATTTGGAATCACTGGTGGAGACCATATGGCCCATTTGGATCAAGGTCACAGACGAAACTACATAACATGGTTTGTTCTTGCACCTCCAGATGTTTTGCCCAGTAAAAGACGCCAATGTTAGACATTGCCCCTGAGACAAGCGCTCAGTGTACTCCCCATGCCTGAATGCTTTGACTCAGTGTAGCACTGTCACCCAGCTGGACCCACAGAAACACACACTGAGGGTTCATAAAGCATAAAGCCCTTTTGGTCGGCTGCATAATGACAATAGCATTCCGTTTTACCTTGGAGGGCCTTGAAGCCTTGCAGCGGAACTCTGGAAGAACCCGTGACGAACTGCAGTAGACGAGCTCTTCGCTCCTCGTCGAAGTACTCCACCGCTTTCCAGAACCACTTGACAATGTTGCTGTCTGGAGTGCAATGCTTGAGCCGTGTGTTGGACTTCCAGTCATTGATGTCGATCTTACCCAGGCCACATACAATGAGCTGCAGGTGGAGGAGAAAAGCAACTTCAGTTAAAAGATACAAAATTGTGTTCATAAAAACTCGCAGGTCACAACATTGCAAAATTAGGATAGTTTGGATTTTTTGACATGAAGTTGTATGACATCCCCATCTTGTTTATGTATGTGTTCCACAGCGGATGAAGGTCCCCTAGTTGCAGCCGTCACATACACAACAATGGTCAGAAAGAGAAAAGTAAAGTCGCCATGCAAATATATTACTATTTTTAATGCATATTGTTTTAAGAAGCCAAACTTTTCATCACCAAAATCCGACCACAACTAGAGTCATGGGACAAATTGGAGAGTAAGTCACTGTTGATGTACTACAGTAATGATGGGGATGTCATACAACTTCATGTAAAAAAAAAAAAAAAAAAAACTATCCCGAGGGCCGAAACAAAAGTTGTTACAAAATAGTTTTGTGTTTGTAAAGTCAGACTATTTTTAACACCCCCTCTCAACTAATTGCCCAATTGCACAGCTTTAAGAGTCGTGTTTTCCTACTGGAAACCTGTTTGCCATGTAGCAATAAAAATAAACAGTGATTGATCTGGTTGGTCACATTGGACCGCTATTATTTTGAACACTACTGTATGTCAGTCGGCCAATAAAAAAATCTATACTGGTCGGGTTCTAATTCAAACCAATGATTCCCTTTTTAGCCATTTGCTGGTGGGGGATCTAAAGTACACAGGTATCTCGTTAGATACATGCAAATAAAGTGGCGTGAAACGACAGCGTGACCAAGTGAAAGCACCTCAAGCTCCTTCTCGTCAAAAGCCTTTAACAGGTGTTGGGGGATGACTTCATTGAAGCCCTTCTGCAGAGCCAGGAACTGGGCCTCGATGCCTCGCAGAAAGCGCCAGTTGACGTACAGGCGGACATATTCCTTTTTGGTGTCCTGCGTGACGGGGATGCTCTTTCCGTTGGGCTTGAGCTCATGCTGGATGATCTCTCCGTATGCATTGTGTTCTACGCAGAAGGTGTGGTCCAACACGCCTGTGATGTCATTGTCGCTGAGGAGACAGAAAGCTTAAATTGCCATGTGAAGTCCGTAACAAGACTGGACTCTACGGTGAATAAGAGAGATGAGTTTGATACGATAAACACGTGTAAAAATAGTAATGGAAAAAAACTCCAGTCAAATTTCCCACTGATAATACTGTAGCTGTCCAATGTTTACATTGTTTTTAAATGTGCACATAATACAGTATAATGAATTACGTTAACATCCATACACATTTTAAACACATGTAGCTTACAACATATTTAATACAGTACTCAACTCAACTTTCTTATTAAATAATCATCATAACTTTTTTCTACTAATATCATTGCTTTATTCCCATAATATTACTATTATGATATAATATTATAATTTGGGCAGTCAATTGATGAAAATATTTGGTTGCGATACATAACAATTGTGAATAATGGCAACGCCCAGCAGTGCTGATGAGCTGATTGTAAAATAAGAAAAGTACAGCGCGTGTTTTTAGTTTTTAATGCATTTTACAGCACATACAGAGCTTGATAAAGCTACTACCGGGTCATACTTGAAATGCAATTTCTGCTGTATTGGCTGTTTGGCAACACTTGGCTACTCTGTGGTTAATTGGATTGAGGCCTTGATTATAGCATTTACGGTATGTTTATGCGTCTCAGTAATTTACATTATGTTTACATCTATCTGTAATTTACAGTATGTTTACATGTATCCGTAATTTACGGTATGTTTATTTGCATCAGTAATTTATGGTATGTTTACATGTATCAATAATTTACGGTATGTTTATGGGAATCAGTAACTTATGGTGCGTTTAAGTGTATCAGTAATTTTGAAGAATTTTGGCCGGGAATTGTCACTTGAGAGAGTGACCCTCATACTGAGGGTTGAGTCAGGGAGGGCATCCGACGTAAAACTTTTGCCAAACCAAAACATGCGAATCAAACAGAAGAAAATGAATTCGCTGTGGCAACCCCTGAAGGGATCAGCTGAAAGGAAAAGAAGAAGACTAGTATCGCCACTTTTCCACTACTGCATGCTGAACAGTACACCCTAGGGGGCGCTGTCATCCTTGTATTGGTTTAAGGCAGTGTTTTGTTATATATTACCCGCTCCAATGCAGTTATAGATGTTTCATTTACAAAGCAGCAATACACTCAAGCAGTGTGGTCATTGTCTTTATGATATTTTGTATTGAAGCAAATAGTTTTTCCCCTCAGGAGACACCAGCCGGAGACCACTTTTCTAAGGTGTTTTTGTTTTATAGTAAAATGCACATGCAATCAATTTCTCACCATTAATATAATGAATGCAGAGAAACAATTTAATGCTCTAATATATATGCCCCGCATGTGTGATTTGAAATGATTTCGTTTGTAAGACTATTTCTAATAATAATATCACAACAATAAGTACTCCAGATGAACACAGATGTACATACAGGATCCACACGAGGCTGTTGTGCAGGTCCGGGTCTACAGACTCCATGTCGTCCAGGGTTATGGGTTTACCTAGCAGCTGTTTGTAGAAGGGTAAGGTGAAACCGCCGTCTATGTAGTGACCATGGAACACTGCCATGCCCATGATTCGGCCCACAAAGTGAAAGTATGACAAGTGCTCCTAGACAGGGGACAAAAACATCTTTAGTTACCCATGGAACCTATTTATCTCTTCTTCTTATCATTACTATTCAATAATATTACAGGCTCCAGCATACCCCTGCAACACTAATGAGGATAAACAGCATAGAAACAGGATGCATGGATTATTATTTTTATTTTTGTGACAAAATGTCTCCGTGGCCCAAATCTGTTTTTTAATGACTGCAGCACATTGTAAAAATAATTTAAAGTAAAAATTATAAAGGCAAATTCAGGAGTCTTTTTTTTTTATATTAAGAGGGGGATGGAGCCGACAAAGAGTCTGTTATTGGCCACTGAGATGCACACACCAATTTGCTTTCCAGGTCGGATTTCATTGTTGTTGCACAATTTGACAGCCTGCTGCACCCCCTCTTTAGTACAGAAAGTGACAAAGGCGTAGCCTCTGATCAGGTCACTGAGGGGATCCATTATCAGGCGCAGGTCCCAACTGGGCCCAGCTTTCTCAATAAGAGGAACGAACTCATCCTCAAAGAGATCTCTGGAGATTTTGCCAACAAATATCTCTGTCCCAACAGTCGGCTGTGCTCCAGAGTGAGCTGACTCAGGTGGAGGACCACCATACTTCCTCTGGCCTGTAGTTACATCCAACGTATAACCAGTCCTCTCCAGCAATGCTTTGATTTTGGCTTCATCTGGCCAAATTTTTATTATTTTTTTTAAATATTAAGAGGGGGCCCCTCCGTGAATCACCACCTTACCGCGGAGCTATGTTGTCGGGGGCTTTATGGCCCTGGTAGGGTCTCCCAAGGCAAACAGGTTCTAGGTGACGAGCCAGACTAAGAGTGATTCAGAAGACCCGTATGAAAAAAAACATGAGGAGTGACCGCACAGCGCCCGGACGTGGGATACCGGGGCCTCACCCTGGAGCCAGGCCTGGGGGAGGGGCTCGCTGGCAAGTGCCTGGTGGTCAGGTCTTCACCCGTGGGACCTGGCCGGGCCTAGCCCGAAGAAGCCGCACGGGAACTTCCCCCCGCAGACCCACCACCTGCAGGGGCAAGCATAAGGGTCCGGTGCTGTGTGATTTGGGCAGTGGTCGAGGGGGGGTTTCCGGGCGACCTGGTCTTCGGCGGCCAAATCTGGTTCTTGGGACATGGAATGTCACTTCTCTGGTAGGGAAGGAGCCCGAGCTTGTGGAAGAGGCAGAAAGATTCCGACTAGATATAGTCGGACTCACCTCAACCTACAGTTTAGGCTCTGGAACCAAATTCCTTGAGAGGGCTGGACCTTGTTCTTCTCTGGAGTTGCTGCAGGGGAGAGGCGGCGAGCTGGTGTGGGCTTATTGTTAGCCCCCCGGCTTGGTGCCTCTGTGTTGGAGTCATCCCCAGTAAACGAGAGGGGTATTTCCCTACGCCTTAAGGTCCTGACTGTGGTTTGTGCGTATGCGCCGAACGGCAGTTCAGAGTACCCAGCCTTCTTGGAGTCTATCAGAGGGGTGCTGGAGAGCACCCCAGCTGGTGACTCCATAGTTCGGCTGGGAGACTTCAACGCCCATGTGGGCAATGACAGTGTGATGGATGGATGGATGGATTAAGAGGGTGGGAAAAGTAATACAGTGTAATCTAATGAGGAAAAAGTCATAGTTTCATAACAATAAAGTTGTAATATTATGAGGAAAATTAATTTTAGTAGTGTAAAGATGAATAAAATATTAAATATTACAATTAGTTTAAAATATAGATATCGTTATATATAAATATAATATAAAATATCATGGGAATAAAGTCATAATTATAAGAAAATGTGTAAGTAGAAAGTTGAAGGAAATGCAAAACCAAAAAAAACATCAAAATTTGAAGAGAAAAAATGCATTCTAATGAGGAAAAAAGTTTACATTAAATAACTTTTAAATATCTGAGGGAAAAAAAAATTTTAGCATTAGAGTTGAAATTTAAAAAAAAAAAAACCACATACACAATATTTTTTAAAAGTTGTGATATGAAAAACAAAACAACTAAAAACAATATGTTTGGGGGAATGTTGTAATATATACTATAATTTCTAAATGTTATAGTAGCTATCCATCCATTTTCTATGCCGCTTGTCCTCATTAAGGTCATGCTGGAGCCTATCCAAGATGACTTTGGGTGAGAGGCGGGGTACACCCTGGACTGGTCTCCAGCCAATTGCAGATGTTATGATAGTATGAAAAAAGTCTAAATATTATGGAAATAAAGCCACAACATTACAAAGATTAGTTAAAAAATAAAGCTGAAATTTTTGGACATTTTTTAAAAACAGCAAAAATGGGGGAAAAGGAGAAGTACAAAATATCAAAGCGGTGGTTGTATTCTTTAATTTTTCTGTATGTGTTTTTGTTTGAAATAGCACCCATAAAGGAAGCCACCGATGCCGTCTCTAGCGAGATTTGAAACAGTGACCTCTGCCATCATTCGGTATTTGATTTCTGTATTGTCCGTGACTCACAGGGTTTACAGCGGAGTCCGGGTTAATCTGCAGAGTGTAGATGTCATCACGGGAGTATTGGAACAGACCATAGTACGGGTTCAGCATCTCGTGTGATAATAGATACAGCCACTCCCTAAACAGGAAAGATCGAACAAAGACACATTGAACAACGTTTTACCCACACCACACCATTTGATTTGGTGAATAGGTCACCCTTACCTGGCCACCCCTCCATAATCTAGTCCTTCTTCTCCCCGAAACTTCACCATAAGCCTTTTCCACAAGTCCTTTGGCCTCATCTTCATGACCTGTCGATAGGATTCCTGCAAAGCAGTCATACTCATTATCAGGTTGTATCTAAAATATGTCTGCATATAATTGTCCACTCACTACCACTAAATAACACGACCAGGAACATTGATGCACCATGGTTGGACTACTAAGTCTGTTACAACAGATGCAGTGCTATGAGACAGCCTTTTTTCCCTCAAAATTCTACACACAACACCCTGTAATGACAAAATAAGCATGTTTCTTTTTATTTTATTTGCACATTTCTTGAAAATAAACATACATATAAACATAAGTATTCTCAGTATTTGTTCAATACTTTTACAATTAGTGCTTCAACTATCGACTATCGCAAAGCTTGGCTCATCGATCTTTTGCTCATTTCTCACAGCCAACCAGCTCTAGGAAGTCGTGGGGGTTCCGGACCGCTTCCATTAACGCAAGATGGAGCTCACACTGCTAATTGGGACATTCAAAGCAGCAGAAATGTTTCGACACGTGTTATCAACAGACAGGTGTGTATCTGATGTAACAACAGGTGAACTACAGTTAAGGTGCAACTTCTCATGGCTGATCAGTGGAAACTCAAGATTGAGCCTCACAGCAAGAGGTTGTAAATACTTATGTATATGTGTTATTTATTATTTTTAATACATTAGCAAAGGTTTCAAAAAAATCTTTGCTGAAGTCATTATGGGTTATTTTGTGTCAAATTTTGAGAAAATGAATTTTATTTTATTTGGGAAAAATGTGGGGAAAAAAATGAAAGTTGTGTGATTACTTTCCCAAAACTCACTAATATGAAAGTGAAAATTCTTAGCTATGGGACTGGAAAGTACTGTATTTTTGCAGTGTACTGTTTCCAGGGTCGAGACTGACGGGGTTATTGTTGTCATCCTCAGCTCAATCAGTGTTCATCCCATGTGCAGACTGCTCACCGTATTAAGGGCAGGGTTCATTAAAAGTGGATTAGGGGCAGTTATAATAAACACAGTCATAAGACTACAACAACACAGCCACTTTCCATCTTTCAGACAAAGCAGACAAGTTAGACGCGCTGTTGGTTTGACACAAGGAGGTCTTATCTCCGGCAAAAAGTACACATAAAAAATGTTCTGTCAGTCCACGGGCTAACACTTGCCCTAATTTAATGCTTCAGCTGGTCTGGAGAAACCATGCAGTTACGTCTGGCACGGCCTCAAGACCGTCCTCAGCCATACCAGCCGTCTCTCACGCGGTATGATCCGCCAACAAAAATGTCTTCGTTCAGATGAACAGACATGGCTTTTCCAGCACATTCCAGCGCATATTTTATGAGGGTCTGTTGCAGGTGTTGCTGCACTGATAAAAAGCCCCGTACCTCGCAGATGGAGAAACACTCCCCCACTGAGCAAATGTACTTAAGAAAGAGGTCTGGCTTTAGATTGGAAAGAGAAAAACCAGCATATGTGCATGTGTGCGCGTGTCAGTCAAATGATAAATGACGTTTATGGGAGTACACAAGAAAAGGAGAGAGGTAAAACATTAACACTAGTTGAGCCTTTGGAACCGTTAACTAAAAGTGTATTTTCTGTTGTCTGGGTAGACAGGTACATTTACGTATCTCTCATCGGGGGGTCTCCACGATGACATCACCGCTAATCATGCCCGTCCTCACCTCAAATATCTCCTCACGGGACACCTCGATGCGACAATGCCCGGCCTGTGGCTGCTGCTGGGAAAGTTCCTGTCGGAGGATCTTGAGCTTGTGGACTAGGTCTCTCTTGTATTTGGGCACGGTGAGACACTCCGCCTCGTCTGGGAGCTGACCTGTGGACACCAGAGCCTGCTGGACCTGTTCCTTCGACTGGTTCTGGCGACTAAAAGGGGCAAAGGGAAGAGAAATTAAACGCAACTCCACTAGTGGTCATCAATTCTCGACACGAGCGAGCCACTTGTGAGGACTGCTAAACTACACTGTGACTGAGGAGCTATGACATGCAAATCCAAAGACAGCAAGAGAACTGTGATGATTAAATATACAATTTTATGTTGAAATGAAGTAAACAGTACTGTGCGGCCACCCGTGTGATTAATTGTTGTGTGTCACAATAATCATAATCAACCTGTGGGAGAGTTTCCGGGTTCCCAGCATGCTTTGCGGTACTACTAAATTCACGTGTTACTATTCCCCGTACTTGCCCTTTGTGTTTACATTCGCATTGCCTTGTCCTTGCCCACGCATGTGCCGCGTTCAAACCCATCTTTGATGTCCAGCAGGGGGCCACAAAGCGGCTGCTTGATTTTACTACCAAAGACAGCTGAACTCTGTGCTTACCAGCAAGGGTTTCTCCACCAGGTGCTAGAACACACGTTGCTGCTTTATTTTAATACTTACTTCACTGGCTAATGTTTTTTGTTGTTGTTGTTAATATCTTGCCTCACTGTTAATAAACCTAGCATAAATATTCTGGACATCTAATACACTTTGTTTGCAAAAGTGATCAGGGTTCCCACAAATTTTACAGGACCTTTCCAGCCGCTACCTAGACAAGTTATCAATACTAGTGACATGTTTTAAATTACAGTCCATAATTTTGTCTTAACAGGGTGTGAAAAGTTGCTAAATCTAGCAACAAAGTCAGTTTTATTGCAACAAAAGTTGTGTCACATGGGGCACTGTGCCGCTCAGAAGCAGAGTAGCGCTGTGCCTAAATGTTGGCCAGAAGGCACGTAACTTAACTTTTAACCTGTTTGAGTTTACAAGGCAGAGGGAAGTTAAATCATTTCCATAACTTCATCATTTGCCAGATATTTGATTTTCTTCTTATTTCCATATGAAGTTTTGAAGGACATGTGTGGCTAAAGGGGTAGAATGATTTTGAAGTAATGAATAATAAAACAAAATAGAGAAATATTATCTCTAGAAAACATCGAAAAAATAAAGCATACAATATTTGAACTTGGAGCCCGTTTTTGGCCTCTGTGGCTGCCAAAAATGGGAGTGGGCACACCAGCCACACACATACAGAATCAAAAGGCCCTTTATGGGGTCGCCACTTTATGGGGTAGGTCTATTTACACAATGGCCTTTTGCACTTCAGTGGGGGTAGCGGGCAAGCTGGGCTTTGGGCAGGGTCGTAAACACTTACAAGCAAAACATTTGGGCTGGAGGAAACATGGAGAAGTTAAAAAAAAGTTTGACAGTAGTTTGTTAGGTAATTTGAGAATAGCCTTAAAAATAAAAGGAGATAATCAATGCAGAGTTAAAACAGTCAGCCCAGTATCATGACAGGCTGTAGAGGGAAAATAAGACCACAATTGCTCTCAAGTATCCTTCTAATGGCCTGCATTGTCTATAATCACATTGACAACTTGGCTTGGTTTGTAGTGTCTGCCAAGTGGAATTGAGTTTGCCTTTTCAATCACTTCCTGTTAGCCCAGCAAGCCACAGGGCCCCGAAGGACTCTCAAGACCTCCTCTTGAATCCCTTTATTTCCTGCAGACTAGACTCTGAGGGAGGGATGCGAAGTAGGAAGGGCACTTGTCAGACAGCGGCCAGAAAGTGAGCAGACAACTCGGAGGGTGGGAGGGGAACGACCGGAGGAGGCACTTTCACCTACATATAAATATAATATTCCCGCACAGTCCCTCTTGGCCGCCCACAAAAATGTACCACAGTTCTTTTCTCTTCCCAAATCAGTGCTGCAGAGCAGAACTCTGCAACGTGTAGCCTACCGACACCAACTGCTGCGATGCGTCAACTAAATGAAGGCGTGTTTATGTTTCCATCAAAATCTTGTGGGAGATGACATGACGTGTAATTTCTCATGCAGGCATATACTAAACATGTCTGGATTCCAGGATTCAGTTACTGAAAAGTGACCCTGACCAGTCAGGGGGAGGAGGACAAGGGCCGAGCGGAATACTGTAACATCATAGGGGAAATTATATATTGTAAAAATGGTGCGCTGGATGCTCTGGATACGCCTCAGGCAAATAAAAAGAAGCATTAAAAACGATATGTTAGAGAGACATACACTGTAAATCCAATATTATGGCGTATGACAGCACAGGAGGGTTGAAAATCCCTGAATTGATAAAAGGCAGATGTCTTGATGGAAATCCACGTTAGATATCTTTTCCACACACTACACACCCACTAATATTTAAACATTTCCAAACAATGATCTCAGTGCTATTGAATACCCACTACTTGTGGCACTTGACTGGATATTTCCATTCCAGTAGATCCCCGTTTTGTGCCATGGTTCCGTTCAAAGTCTACCAGCGAATGCAAATAAAACTTGGCGAATATAAAATGTTTGAACACACAGCTTGCTCCTATCTTGACTTTGACAGGTTCTTCCGAATTCAGATCAACATTTACAATAAAAGTGACTGTTGGAATTATTGGATTAGATTCATCTTGCATTTGAAATGATAGAATACACATAGGTACTCACTACTAATGAATAATGATGATCAATAGAACAGATGAATCACAGTGACAGTGCAACTCTGCGGCCTTCTTGGTTGTCCCTGTACTGCACTACCGTACAAGCTGGTAATGCACCAAATTAATGGATGCAAACCGGTGTACAACCGAAGAAGAAGTATTTGCCCTCCAATTGGTTATCTCCCATCATCCTTTTCCTCCTAACCATGGCCAATCACGTCATCCCTTTCCTCGGCGTACCGAAAAGCTCCCGTCCATTGTTAAAAATTAAAATATAAATAATGATAGTGTTTAGTATGTAGTGTAATCATTTATATGAACTTACAGTACGTAAACTTATGTATGATTTCTGTCATCTGTCAAAACTCTGTTCGTCTCCTCCGCCACCAACCTTGACCAGAAAGGTAAAGTGTCATTTTTCCTAACATTTATTATCAATTTTCATTGCTCTTATTATTGCCTCATTGTTTGTTTAACAAGCATGCACATGTAAATTATTATGTTGTAATTAAAGAATATATTTCTTTTGGGGCGTACAATATTTACACTTTATACAACGAATTACACCATTTATATGTACATCTTATCTCATAATACAAAAATTCCAAGACACAAAAGCCACTCCGGAATGAATTTATTTTGTATCTTGAGGTTCCACTGTATTTGCTAACCTTGGATGTGGCACTTGGCTGGAAAATTTAATTGTGTGAGTGATGAAGACTTCTTACATCATGACTGAGCACAAAACGACCCAATTCTAAAAATAGCCAGAATAGAGAGACGTATATGAATGTCATCAGTGTCACTTTTCCAGTTTTCAGTGTGTCCTATTTTACCAGAATAAACAAGTGACCTCTGAGCATAATCCCCCTTATGAAAAAAAACCTTCCACCTTCTTCTGATGTTGCGTGCCAGGACAGATTTTTAAGACTTTGCAGGGGACAATAAATGAGAAAAAGAAAAACTAATAGAAAATCCCGGCATGATCCAAGTGAACGGGACAAGAAGAAACCGGATCTCTTAGCAATGCGTTCAGTCTCAGCTGGGAGCAGGAATGAGGTCAAGCAGAGGAGGCCCTCCAAGGCGCCGGTAGGGTACACTGCTCCATCTTCATGAAGCAAGGGCCTAGCACAGAAGGTGCTTGAGCAGCTGCATAGGCACAGACATTGTGAACACATGCTTGGCCGTGCCGGTGCCTTTGAGCATAAACCAACACATAAACCATGCACAGATGGATTGAAAAACACGCACACAAAATTCATTAACTTGGGCATTCCATTTGCTGTTGCGGGATGCGAGATGCTCCGGAGTTAGAGTTGCCACCCCAGTGTTGTTACACTTCTTGCCAACACTTGCTTTCTGACCGACAGTGCACTAAACCCTTTACGATCAGACACTCTGCATGGCTTAAGTACGCAATGATTGTTTGAAAAGAAAAAAGAAAAGACGAAAGGAATGTGTGACCGTGTGCAACAACGACTTCCTGGTATGGAAAACAAACCTTACCTCACATTCTGACTTTCAATGCCTCCTCGAGAGCCATTGGAGCTTGGACTGCAAACGTAAAACAAAGAAATCTGAATCCAGGAAATAAAAGCCAAACACGCTTTTTGTTTTACATTCAAGCCCCTTGTCACGTTTCTCTGATGATATGAGGGTACAAAAAAGTCAAAACTCACTTAAGGACTCGATGCAAGTTGGCAGAGAGGCGCGGGTCGGTGAACTGCGTCGTTCGATTGTTGTGATCGACAAAGTAAACTCTTCCTGTGGCGGTGTTGCGTATCTCCCATCCAGGAGGCAGAGGACCCAACTCCTCACAGTTCACGTTACTCAGATCCCTGACGTAAGACAGGACAGAAAACAACACATAACAAAGACTACACATGCATCCAGTACTATACTCGCCAAAAGGTAGGGATGGTATGATATGGTTTATATGTGTCAGAGATGCTTAACAAATTACATTACAAGGACCATCAAGTGGTTACATTTGCACATGGCTGTAAAGGAGTAAAACGGACTAAAACACATTAGAACAGTTATACCTGAACCAACTTTTCTAAACTTCTGAATGCACATGTCCAGCTGTTGAATGTATCGGGACTTTTTGTACAACTTGCTGTTCTCCAACAAGGCGCTGAACAGCAAAATTCTCAACACTCTGTGGCAACCAGTTGATGACACTAAGCCACGGGTGTCCAAACCTTTCCAGCAGGGGCCACATGCTGAAAAATGAAAGGATGCAAGGGCCACTGATACTGATAGTTTGTAAAAATATTTCTGTAAAAAAATGCATCTCAGCTTTGTGATGTAAGTGAAAAAGTTTGTTATTAGCATGAACTATTTTTGCTCTTTTGTCACGTTTTTGCTGTTGTTTTTTTGGGTGGACCCAATAATATTTTAACTTTTTCCCCAGCCTGATTTCCAGAAATTACAACTGTTTTGTTGTTTTGTTTCTCATAATATTAGAACTTAAAAAAAAAAAAACATTTTTAATTTTAATATTTCAGCCCTTTGCTACTAAAATGATGTTAGATAATAATAAGATAATAAGTACACTCTTGCAAAATTGCAGCTTTTTTCTCATTATAACACGACTTTTTCCCATAATATTCTGACTTTATTCATGCAAAATTACAGCAGTTTTGTCCCTTTTTAAGTTTTTTGTTGTTGTCATTTTTTGTCCACTTTTTTCTTGTAATCTCCCCCCCCCACATATTTTTTTCATTATTACTTTATTCCCATCATTATACTTCTTAATACTTATTCTGGTAACACTGCAACTTCGCTGTTTTGATTCTAATTATATCACGGCACTACAAATAATGTTTTTTTTTTCTTCGTATTGCAACTACGTAGATTGACCGGTAAATTGAGTTCCATCCTTCCCTCACTCGTGAACAAGACCCCGAGGTACTTACTCCCTGACCCAGTTATGGCACTCCACCCTTTTCCGGGCGAGAATCATGGACTCAGATTTGGAGGTGCTGATTCTCATCCCGGCCGCTTCACACCCAGCTGTGAACTGATCCAGTGAGAGTTGAAGGTCACTGCTCAATGAAGCCAGCAGGACCACATCATCTGCAAAAAGCAGAGACCGAATCCTGTGGCCACCAAACTGAAACCCCTCAAGGCCCTGGCTGCGCCTAGAAATTCTGCGCATGAAAGTAATGAACAGAATCGGTGACAAAGGGCAGCCCTGGTGGAGTCCAGCCCTCACTGGAAACGGGCCCAACTTATTGCCGGCTATGCGAAACAAACTCTTGACACCGGTCATAAAGGGAACAAACCGCCTGGATTAGGTGGTCCGATACCCCATATTCCCGGAGCACTCCCCGCAGTATACCCCAAGGAACACGAATGCCTTCACCAAGTCCACAAAACACATGTAGACTGGTTGGGCAAACTCCCATGCACCCTCAAGGACACTGCAAGACACTGGCACCCAGGTCTGCCAGTCCAGGGGCACGGACCCGGATATCAACGCGATGCTGCAGAGTCTTGTCAACCAAGACACGCCCACAACAACCAGGGCCTTAAGGAACTCCGGGCGCATCTCATCCACCCCAGGGGCCTTGCCACCAAGGAGCTTTTTGACCACCTCGGTAACCTCAGCCCCAGAAATAGGGGAACCCGCCTCAGAGTCCCCGGGCACTGTTTCCATGTTGGAAGACGTGTCGGTGGGATTGAGGAGGTCTTCAAAAGTATTCCCTCCACCTGTCCACAACATCTTGAGTCGAGGTCAGCAGCACACCGTCCCCACCATACATAATGTTGACTGTGCACTGCTTCCCCCTCCTGAGACGGCGGATGGTGGTCCAGAATCTCTTTGAAGCCACCCGGAAGTCGTTTTCCATGGCCTCTCCGAACTCATCCCATGTCCAAGTTTTTGTCTCAGTGACTGCCAGAGCCGCAGACCGCTTGGCCAAAATGGCCTGATAGGACTCTTTCTTCACCTTAACGGCATCCCTCACCGCTGGTGTCCACCAACGGGTTCTGGGATTACCACAACGACAGGCACCGACCGCCTTACGGCCACAGCTCCGATCAGCGGCATCGACAATGGAGGCAGGAAACATCGCCCACTCTGACTCAATGTCTGCTGCCTCCTTTGAATGAATTTACCGGTCGATCTAGGTTCCTACCCTCACCTATGGTCATGAGCTTTGGGTAGTGACCGAAAGGACACAATCGCGGGTACAATCGGCCAAAATGAGTTTTCTTAAGCTCAGTGGCCACTTCCCTCTGGGAACATGATGTTAAACAGTACCCCTGCTTTACTTCTAGTGAGTAATGTAAGAAGAATGTAAGTACAGAATACGCTACTGGAGACTAGAGAGTGCTAGAGAAATAGAGAACTTCGAATACTCTCTTATCTCTATCCAACACATTACATTACCTGCCACCATATACAGGCTGGAATCCCGGCAGACTCATTATGCTATTTGACACTGTTGACATCAGTGTTTTTTCACAGGTTAAGGTCAGACAGCCTAATCTATATGTCAGTGGTTCCCAAACCTTTTTTTGAAGTGCCCCCCTTTTGGCGATAGTGATTTTCAGCACCCCCCCCCCCACCCCCCACCCCAAAAATATGGTACTAATGAAAAGTGTTTGTGGTAGCCCTGAGCCCCCCGTCATAATGCCGGGCCCCCTATATGTCATCATTTTTGTGGTCTTGTTTTGTTTTTTCCGCATTTAGATGTTTTTCAAGCTTGAGTGCTTCACATATACTGTATGTGACTACGTCTGTGCAGACTACAAATTCTTAATGACTCAGACTCATCTGGCTGAGCATCTGATGGTAAAATCATGAGGCGACTTGCCAAGAGTAGTAACAGATTGGAGTGTATGCAGCGACTGCACACAACCTTGTCATTTTTTAAACGAAAAAAGACATTAAGGGTGCGTTCACACTTGTAGTCCGGTACTCTACTCCGAAACAATTAAGCGCAAAAATAACATACTTGGTGCACACTTTAGTGTAATTAAGTTAGCAATCAAACTCGTTTTTTTGTGGCAATTGGGATATTTCGGCTGCATTCGAGGTGCATTCAAGCAGCAATCAAAAGATTATGACAACATTCAAAGTGCATTCTAGCTGAATTCTATTAATATCAAAATATATTCTAGCAGCAATTGAGATGCAATCTAGCTGCATTCCAGCTAATTCGAGGCACATTTGGAATTGTGGCTTGCCAATTTGGTTCTCACTTTAATGCAATCAGAATATTTCAAATGCTGTTGGAATACTGTAAGAATATTTAGAATGCATTCAGATGGCAGCTGGAATACCTTTTAAATGCTGTTCAATATTTTTTCGTTTCAAATGCACTTGGAAAGTTTTTAGCATGAGAAAAACATTCAGTCCGGCTACAAAAATGGGCCTGAATATTTGGAGTGCCTTCAGAATTTTTAGAATGTACTTTGAATATCCAGGAATAAACCAGGAATTTTCATTCTGACGGCGTTCCGGCTCATTCGCCTTTGGTGTGTTTAGGATTTTAGTCGAAAAATATACTCAGTTGAGCATATGTATAAAGTCGCACCTAGAACTGGGTTGCATATGTGACGTGTTATGTGACGAAACCCAAGCATCCAAAACAACATAATGTCTTCTGTGTTGCATAAGCTGGTAGAACTTTTGTTCCTATAGTGGAATTTTCCCGAGTTCCTTCAGTTAACGCAAACTGGTCCGTTTGCTCTGCTGGTAATGTTCCGACTGAATTTCTGGCGGCCCGATCAAACTGTAATGAACACCTTCGTTGAAAAGGGTGAGGTATGTTTAAGTACTGTATGAAAGGCTTCTGAGCTTACACCTAACACTTAATTTTTCGTGATTCTCGCTCAGCTCAGCAAAGTTTGTTGTAACTAGACCACAAATAAGCGTGAATGCACCACAGAAGTTGAAAACGTGTCGTCATGATTTGACAGATTCTGCAGGGCGCACACAGTACCTGGGTACTCTGGGGTCGTGCCATGTGCTGACACCTGTTTGAGTATGAAGGAAGTACACTTGGCCTTGCTGTGTGGTCCTCTGTTCTGTTGGGTGATAAAACAAAAGGGGGTGTGGGTGATCAAATCAATACGGCAACCCCTAACATGCTTGTACACACAACCCAATACACATCATCTTCTTCACGTGACAATTTCTAGCTGGCGTGTGCTTACATAAGAAGAATCAGAGCTGCTGATAAATTTTAGAGGCAGTGCCAAAAGAACCGAGGAAGGAGAAAAAGCCTTGAGAGACCAGCAACATCCTAATCTGAGGTACTGAGGGCAAGGCTATGAGATGCTTCTACAGCTCCAAAACCTCTCTGAAGAAAACCCTCTGAGGATAAACAAACCTCCCAAAGATGTGTGGAGGGTTGCAGCTGGTGTGTGTGTGAGTGTGTTTGCTTTTAGATGAATACGTCTGATTGTTTGAGTGTGTGCAAAAAAGCGGCAGAGGTAGGGGGGAGCGAATGGCTGCCGCCAGCCTCTAACAGCTAGATCAACTCAATTAGATTGTCTAAAATGGAGCCGGTATCACAGGCTCCTTGTGTGGTGCTGCAGCATCATCAGTGAGGTTGTGGACTGAATGAGGGCTCAGATTAGCTGGTTTACTGAGCACAGTGTTCAGCAGGGAGGAGGAGGAGGACGGGGTCAAAGCAATTAACACGGCACAATTACAATGATGCCAGGATTGGCAGTGGAGGGTGAAATACCACAGAGCACCGTCTTTACTATATTGTAGTGTCAGGTGGATACATGTAATCCTACAGCCCTTCATGAACACCACTAATCATGTTCTACAGTAATTGTGTTTTTGAGATATCAGGACAGAGAGTGCAGACCTCCACCAAGAACTATTATAATATAATAAAGTGTATATAATCAAATATTATTACTTCTGCCAAGAAGGTTATGTTCTTGCCGACATTTATCTCTTTGTTTGCGTTCAAAATAACTTCAACAATTTAGAATGGATTTGGGAGAAAGTTTCAGGAATTGTCGGAAACGGGGTATGGAAGAACTGAGTAAAACAAAGGGTTGACCCGAATCGCATCGATTTTTTAAAGGATTCTTTAACATCACAAGACTATTTTCGGCATTTGTGCATGTAACTCCACAGAAAAGGGTGGACGGGTATAATGCATTCAGAAGACGTGCTATGATGTGTAATATAGTATTTGTGACTTGTTGACTGTGACCCGTGTGACGTGTGCGAGCAGCAAGTTAGCAGTGTAGAAAGTGGTTGATAGCAGCTTCTGTGTGAATGTGCACTGCTTGTTAATAAAGCAATTGAAGTGCATTGTGAGTCTCTCCTTAACCACGAACAGCGGCAGGACAGTAGTATTCTACAATGGTCTCTAAGTGTCTGTAACATAACAATGATGATACCACTGCAGGAAGTAAGCTAACATGTGATTCTTATGTTGTTTATGTAAGATTTTCCACTCTGATGTCTACGATGTCTGATGTCACCTGTATTACTATATTGGGTAATACAGGTGTAAAGGTGACTATAGGTATGTTATTACATGTCTGCAGGGCTCTAATAATAATAATATATATTAAGAAGGTCATAAACTGATTTTTAATGCTACAACTATAAAAATATTATATTTAATAATACGGAATCCTACTCCAAAAATGCACTTATCGTGGTCGGGTCTGGAACCAATTAACTTTAAAAAAGGGGGGAAGACTGTGCTACTAACCATAGCCCTCAGGGAGGTCCGGAGGTGTGTGCAGGTGTGTTCTGCTCATGTAGTTGCGGTGTCTCTGGGAGCGAACACGCCTCTCTTGGGCCCGCTGGTCACCATCACTGGGCGGCAATGCCGTGGTGGGCGTGGCACCGTTCGTGCTAATGGGAGTGTTCTCATCCACGATGCAGCTAAGTGGCCGCCCGGGGCTTGAGTACTCTGATGCGGGTCTGAGAGGCACACACGGGGAGTTGAAAAATAATCACACGCCAGAATCAATATGAATAAAGCACTTTGTTCCACAGTCCTTCCGTTTGGATGTTCTAACGGGCAGTACACGGGACTCACCTGGTCGGCCT